>CAJHNH020000530.1:103894-191394 GCA_905116865.2 Candidula unifasciata | reverse complement strand
TATTAGTCACTAATCATAGGTAATGGAAGCATCCGTCACGACAAAGCAGCAGGTGCAAATTCATTACTACCTTGAGGCACCGTCTTTTTACTGCTGGAATCGCATCTGGAAAGGTAACCCAAGAGAGATGAATTTAGATATATTTTTTAGTCAGTCAGATAGTTATAATTTAGGCATCCGTATCGGCCACCTCAGTCAGCACTCGAGTATCCTGCTACCCTACACGGGTACGTATTATGTGCTTGTGTGTTTGTGTGTTTTTCCCTGGCAATGACATTTGCTGCCTAAAAAAAATGTAAACTAATCTGTTACTTTAATTTTATGTCTCCAGTGTGACATCTGCTTCATTCTAATTTTTCTCAATGTAATCCACCCCCACCCCCCACTTTCCCTTCCCCTGAAGATTTGTATCAAAGTGATTCGAGAGGCTTTTTTTAAACGACTACCAAAGAAGATGCCAACCCCGATAGACTCCCGTTTAACCATGTATAACTTTACATTACATTGACTCGCTATCCCTTATTGAGACGTTTTATGAAAACATGACAGGTTCGCAACTCAGCGAAACGTGTGCTAAACGTCACAATGAGCCGAAGTACAGGAACTGCCGGAGCCAAACTTCTCAAGATCCTGATGCTGTCCGTGTTTCTATACCTGCTGATGTTCGTGCCGTTTGTGACCGTGTCAGTTCTTCTGTTCTTTTCAGACACTATTAGTTCCAGGTAAGTAATATACTGATGGCTGGAAACAACTTGTTTGTTATCACTCTATAGGTGTGGCGACTAGATGCTCCTCGCATGCGAATCCGAAATTCGTGAGTTTAAATCCGAACGTAAAAGGACTTTTGAAAAAAAAAAGGCTTTTGGTTCCCAGGTCGACCCGGTCTCCATTGGTTACAAGTTAGAAGTTATGGGAAGTAAAGGCAGCCGGTGTGATGTTGACCGCATCACGCGCCGAGTGCCGATTGCTCTATAAAATATAGGTTTATCATTATATGCCCAATACACCTTGAAGTCTATTTAAAAAAATGATCCTTTGTAGACTCTGAAACAAAGGGTATGCCGTCACCACAATGAAGGGTTTGCTAAACTGTACCCATGGCTGTCTTTTGGGATATTAAGGGGTGAGGCCACAACTTCTTCCACTGTGCGACTCTCGTTCAGTTGTCAGAAAACGAGAGATCGTTTCGAGAAAATATAGAACATGAGTTCTGATACTCAAGGACTATGGCAGTGTAAAACACATTCACTAACCTACAAGCCACAGAGCTGCTCAACTTTGTAGCTAGTTAGGTTAGTTGCGTATCCTTTACAGTACGTTGTAGAACCAACCCCAACAGCCCCTGGCTGTTGTGTGGTTTCTCTAGGCAAATTTACGGCCAGTAGTTTGCATTGCCTCTGGACGGTCGGCTTTCTTGATAACACTGTCGAAACCAACGCAAGGCGCATGGCCCGCAGTTGGGATCGAACCCGGCACCCCGGCATTACGAAGCGTTCGTATCGACTTAGCAACAGAGCCGACTTATTTTATTATAGTTTACCGTTATTATTAACAAAATATTAAGTGGTACATGTGATATGTTTAGGAGAAATACATTCGTTAGATACATTTTTTTTTAAATTGGTGATTCTAAACAGGGTTGACCCCGCGTATTATTTTTGTCATTTAAGATTAAAAAAAAAACTAAGAATTATAATTAGTTTGCTCAGCTGTACCAACGTACAGTGTGTGATTAGCTAAGATCAGTGTGTATCACACAACGAATGGTGTGTAATTATCTTTTTCACATTTGGTTTAAGCATGCTGAAGAAATCTGGCCAGACATGCCAACATACAGTACAGTATATTTTGTTTCTTTAAAAGTAACACACTCATGCACTTTTCATTATGTCTGTTATCTAATTAAGTATTTAAAACATAATCTTCTGGTACTCAAAGAATTAATATTAAAACATGCGTGTAGCTTGTCTTTTACTGGACGTTGCCGAAGTATTTTTGTTTCTTTAAAAGTAACACACTCATGCACTTTTCATTATGTCTGTTATCTAATTAAGTATTTAAAACATAATCTTCTGGTACTCAAAGAATTAATATTAAAACATGCGTGTAGCTTGTCTTTTACTGGACGTTGCAGAACCAACTCCTAGCTTTATTTGACTGTTTGTGATTTTACCCCACAATTTTACTTTAAGCTTTCTATGCGGTAATTGTTTGTTGAATTTATTTCTTCACAGCGTGTTTCTGATCGTATTGGGTCTACTAATGGCTAACACAAATGTCAATCCAGTTCTATTGCCTGTGTTCAATTCCAAATACCGAACTTGTATGACAGCCACAGCCAGGTGCAAGAAAGTGCAAGACCCAAGAAAAGCCACACCTGCGGTGCAACGATCTCAACACATCCAGAATACTTTTGCTGGGCATCCTGTCCACCAGGGAAATGCGCCACGGTGTTCTAATGTTAATTTGTAACAGAAACTACAATCATTATCATCATCGATCAACAAGTTCTTTCCAGAACGTCGCTCTCGTCACGGCAAGTAAAAGGTCTCTCTTTCTCTAGAAAATTCTCCAGCCCTGTGTGCATCAAAGCCAGTGCACCTTCAATGCACTTGATGGAGATCTGCCTCTGCTTTGTTTTCCAGAAATGATACCCCTCCTCCCCCTCCCCCCTTTCTTTTCCCTTCGCCGTTGTAATCCGACCCAGTATTTGACGCAGTTTTCTGGGGTTTTTTTTAAATGTCCTGCCCCGTCTGTCCTCGGGGGCCCGAACATAACCTAACAGTTTAACGGGGATTTTGGGACATGCGTTTGGCGGATTTTCATCCGAACGGTGGCACTTTGTGTCAGCGGGTGTAAACAGCTGGTTGTTTGGTCCTGGCTGAGTTGAACGAAACACATTCACTCCACTGCCATTCTCTTCATGCCTTAGGGGGCTGCGTGGTTCAGTCCCAGGTAATGGCTGATATTTTTCCACGTGAATTAGTGCCTCTAGTAATTCCCCATTGTCTCTGAGTAGCGAGATGGGACTCCTGTGTGCATTGTTGCGCACGTAAAAAATCCCATGGCCGTTGGAAATCGAAAAGAGTAGCCTAACGGCGCTGCCCGGGCAAACTTTGGAGTTAAAAATCTACCCAAAGTATTTCAGGATCCTCGCAGGTGCTACAGAGCCTGTGCACTGTGCTGAGCTTCTTCAGACTCAGACTAGAGTCAGAAGAAAAACGGAGCACTTATGGGTTACTACCCGTATGCCATAATGCTGATCCGTTGTTCAAACCTCAACAAAACCTGGTTGCTTAAACCTCCCTTCAGGCCACCATGACACCGAATATGGCTGAAACACTTTAACCTTTGGGACAGGATGCTGTTTATGAGCCAGTTTTCCTCGATGCTCAGATCATGTAGAATATTCTTGTTTTAAGAAACGACACTGCCGGATGTTAAAATGTAACAGAAACGTCAATAGAGGACGTTTTATTAAAATGAAACTATACAACGTGGAACTGTTGTTTCTTCTTCAGCATTCAATATTTATTTATCTATCAGTTTGTTGATCAATCGAGTGACACAGTGTGTTTCTTTCTATCTATCTTTTCTTTATATCAGTCGTAAGATCTGTCTGCCGCATATTATTTAGCATAAAAATTCCTCCCTGAACAATTCAAGATGCACATAATCTAATTATGCAAATTCACACATGCAAACACAACACATATGATTACACCCATAAACGTGGGATTCAAAAGTCAGATTTCACAGGCTAGTTGTAAACCGCAAAAAAAAAAACTGTTATTCCAAGGCAAGGATGAGGAGAAGAGGAAGAGGAGAGGAAGAGATGGGTAAAGATGAGGAGGAGGTGGAGAAGGAACAAGAAGAAGAAGAGAAGAAAAAGAAAGAAAGATCAGAAGAAAGAAACAAAGATCAAAAGAAAGAAAGATCAAAAGAAAGAAAGAAAGAAAGAAAGAAAGAAAGAAGAAAGAAAAGAAAGATCAAAAGAAAAGAGAAGAAAAAGAAGAAAGAAAGAAGAAAGAAGAAAGAAAGAAAGAAAGAAAGAAAGAAAGAAAGAAAGAAAGAAAGAAAGAAAAAGGAGAAAGAAAAGAGGAAACGAAAGAAAAAGAAAGAGAGAAAGAAAGAAAGAAAGAAAGAAAGAAAGAAAGAAAGAAAGAAAGAAAGAAAGAAAGAAAAGAAAGAAAGAAAGAAAGAAAGAAGAAAGAAAGGAAAGAAAGAAGAAGAAAGAAAGCAAAGAAAGAAAGAAAGAAAGAAAGAAAGAAAGAAAGAAAGAAAGAAAGAAAGAAAGACAGAAAGAAAGAAAGAAAGAAAGAAAGAGCGACTACCCACTACGCCATCACATCTTGAAATAAAATTAAACACTGTATTTGAGCCTGTATACACAACCATGCAAACACACACACACTCACACACATACACACACACAGACACACTCACAGACACACACGCACAAACACACACAGACACACACACACACAGACACCCACACAAACACATACACAGACAAGCACACACACACACACACACACACACACACACACACACACACACACACACACACACACACATAGAAAAGGCTGCACACATAAAGTAAAATTCGCACCACGTATTATTTATGATGTCACTGAAACCCAAATAAAACAGTTCACATTATTCACTATTCAGCGTGTTCTCCGTGACCCTGGAGGAAATACAGAGTACGTCTGGTATGTGAATGAAGACAAGTTCTCGGCAATCCTCGGATAGCCCATTGTATAGGAGACAAACACCGATTTTTTTAGGGCTGCACCATTGGAAAGGAGAAGCGGTGGGATAACAAAAACCCGGGCTGTTCAACTAAGTTTACTCAGGGGCTAATATTTAGAAGATGGGCGTCGGCACGCGCCAGAGCTGTAAGCCCCAGCGTAGAAAGATCATTATTACAAACAATACAAACAAGTAGCAGAAATCCGCGGGCCACTTGCTAGACCTCCGCGGGCCTAATCTAGCCCGCCGGCCGCCAGGTGAAAAGCTCTGAGTAAACAGTAAAGGTCGTTGTCTATGGCTTAGGCGTTGCAAATGTAATACGTTATGCCGAAGTGCCGGGTTCGATTCCTACGCAGGGGGTTGTCTTGCGTAGGTTTCGACATTGGTATCTAGAGCTGACCTTTTAGGGAGCAAAGACAAACTACTGAACGTCAATTTGCCGAGAAAACTACAACAGCCAAAAAATGCTCGTAGGCGGTTCTGAGACGTCCTGTAAAGGATACGCGACTAACTTTCTTTTTATTCAGTAAAGATGTTTTGTCATGAGACTTGTCATAACATTGGCATACCGAATTTTAGCAGCCATGTTGGCTTTCAGTTTCACCCAACCTGTGTCTTTTTTTCTTGTTTCTAATTGGAACTAAAACTATTTTGGGACTCAATGCGGTTTAGTGATCAGATGCTTGCATGCGGATACGATGGTTCTAGGTTCAAATCTGCATGGAGTCAGATTTCATTTAAAGTGACCTCGGCTCCCAGGTGGACCTACATTTAAAATGAGTACCAGGTAAAGTGGTGGAAAGTAAAAGTGGACGGTGTGATACTGACCACCTAACCAATTAATCTATAGAAATATGTAAAAGTAAAGGACCCTTTTCCTCGCCGTTAGGCGTATAGGGCATTTGGGGCCAGACCTATATTTTATAGACCAATCGGCACAAGATGGATGATGTGGTCAGCATCACGCCGGCCGCCTTTACTTCCCGAGGATTGCACTCAAGGCTGGGTCATCCTCTTAGTCAAGGTCATTTTTGAAAGTGTCTGGCGACGCCAGGGAGCGAACCCACGACCTTCCGATCCGCGGCTAGCGTCTAGCCACACCGCCACGGCGACTCCCATAGAAATATGAGTCTTGCCTTACATGCCGTAATGCCCCACTGGCGGGTAAAGGGGCCTTTATTTTACTTCGGGCCTCCCCCCCCCTCCCCCTTTACCCCACATCTTCACCCGCGGACACTGAAACAACAGTAGTTCGCATATGGCCTATTTATTATTTTTATTTTTTGTGTGTTTGTTTTGTTGTCTTCAGTTTATCAAAGAGAAACAAAAATATCAAGCAACATAGCATGTGGTCATTAAAAAAAAGCATATGAGAGAGAGAAAAAAAATTAACCATACATTGGGCCTCTAAAGAGAATACGAATATTTTAGCTACACAATTATCACAAATGCAGAACAGAAAAGTGTGCGGGGGTGGGGGAGGGGGTTAAAAAAAATTCACTGGAAAACGTTGTCAGAGGAAGAAGAAGACGGTTTGAGCATATTTTCAGAGTGTATCGTGCCAAATAGATACAGGTAGACGGATGTTATTTGGCATAACCATTGATACATCTAATAATAATATGTTGAAGTGTGTATTTATAGCACTACCTAAAAGACCTGCAGCAAATGTCTGTGATGAATTTCGTACAATCAACCATGCAAACAATGTTATTCAGAATTTTAATGAGAAGGTCAAGAAAATAACAATGGAAATTAGTGAAGAGCAGAATGGTTTTATAGAAGAGAAAGGTACAAATAATGCAATATACACATTGCGCACATTAGTAGAGAGATCGATCAATGGAGAAACAGAAAGACATATATTTGTGCATTCATAGATTATACTAAAGCTTTTCATAAAGTGAAACTCCCCGTGTGGGTTCCGTGGCCCTATTAAAGGGGAAAAAAGAACACACCCATTGTCTACACAAAAGCATGTCGTAAAAGTCGACTCATTGGCAGCTTCCTTCGAAGTCGGAGTGCATCTGCCTGAGAGGCAAGAAACCAGCAGTCTGCATACAAATGAGTCAGATCTGTAAAACGAATGCACACGCAACCCTCAGGTTCTGGAACAGGACTGCAGCCCAAAATTGGATGAACAACCAGAACTTTTTGCCAGATTTTACAGCTGGTGAACGCCAAGAAGATGAAGCTAAAGTGAAACATGATAAAATGGTAAAATTGTTGCAGGATATTAACATTGATGGAAAACATCTAAGCATAATAAAACATATTTAATGAATGCAAGAAGCAGCAAATAAATTGGGAAAACCAATAGGCAGTTACGAGAGAAGACTAACCACCTTTGAAATGAGATGTTTGAGAATGGCTGCGAAAAAAACCAGAAGAGATCGAGTGAGAAACGATGTGATTACAAGAACTATTGGAACCATACCCATCGTTAAATTTATTGAGAAGCAAAGAATGAAATGGTTAGGTCACCTAATGAGAATGGAACCAACGATGCCAGCATCAAGAGCATACAACATGAAAATCGAAACATCAAGAGGCAGGGGAAGACCAAGAAGAAGATGGATTGAAGGAGTCACGGACAATTTGAGACTTCATAAAATCACGGCATATGAAGCGACTGAGCGCGCCCTGGCTCGGTTGCCGATCATCTGATAGACTGCGACGCCTAGCGGCACAAGCAGATTTTGACAAAAGAAGAAAGAAGAAGAAGAATAGGCAGTTATGAACAGATAAAGCGAGGAGTGTTTTGTCACTAGATCTCTTCTCTCTCTATAGTGAAATAATAATGAGGCTAGACCAGGAATTATAGGTGGAGGTTTTAATATAAACACTCTTTGTTATGCAGATGATACAGTAAGAATAGCTGAAAAGGCAAAAGACCTACAACAATTATTAGACATTGTTCTACTAGAGAGTGCAAAACAGGAACTCTCCTTGAATTTAAAGAAAACAGAAACAATGGTTATATCAAAGAAGAAGAAAACTCCAAAATATAACAGCAATAGAAGGAAAAGTGCTTAACCAAGTCAATAAATTCAAGTATTTTAGAGCATTTATAACATCTGATGGACGATCTGTGGCAGAAATTAAGAGCACAATTGGCAGGCAAAGGCAGCTTTTTAGAAGATGAAAAGTATTTTAAGTAACAAATCACTCTCATTGAACATCAGGAAACGAGTATTGAAATGTTGTACAGAGCCTGTTCTGTTGTATGGTAGTGGATCTTGGAATGTGAGCAAACAAATTAAGAAGAGTCTGGAGGCAACTGAGACTGTGGCTCTTGAGAAAAGTGTTGAGAATACCTTGGGTTGCCAGAATAACCAACATTGAATGCCTGGAAATGGCTAATGAAAGTAGAACATTACACACAACATTGAGAAGGAGACAAAGTCCTTTGGTCATGTAATGAGAAAAGGAGCACTGGAAAATATCATGACCACTGGAAAGATCACTGGTAGAAGAAGCAGACAAAGAGAAAGGATGGTGGATGACTTGAGCAGTGGCAGGGAGGAACATCATCAGTAGACTTGATCCAGAACACCAAAGACCGGGATTTGTGGCGAAGCCAGCAAGGAAGGCACTTGATGATGATAATGATTGACTGGGTTACAAAAATATTTTTTTTGGAAACACCAGCATTGAGTGGGGAGGAGAACACACAGGTTGAAGATCTTCAGTTTGCTGAAGATATTGTTTTGGAAACACCAGCATTGAGTGGTGAGGAGAACACACAGGTTGAAGATCTTCAGTTTGCTGAAGATATTGTTTTGGAAACACCAGCATTGAGTGGGGAGGAGAACACACAGGTTGAAGATCTTCAGTTTGCTGAAGATATTGTTTTGGAAACACCAGCATTGAGTGGGGAGGAGAACACACAGGTTGAAGATCTTCAGTTTGCTGAAGATATTGTTTTGGAAACACCAGCATTGAGTGGGGAGGAGAACACACAGGTTGAAGATCTTCAGTTTGCTGAAGATATTGTTTTTGGAAACACCAGCATTGAGTGGGGAGGAGAACACACAGGTTGAAGATCTTCAGTTTGCTGAAGATATTGTTTTAGAAACACCAGCATTGAGTGGGGAGGAGAACACACAGGTTGAAGATCTTCAGTTTGCTGAAGATATTGTTTTAGAAACACCAGCATTGAGTGGGCAGGAGAACACACAGGTTGAAGATCTTCAGTTTGCTGAAGATTTTGTTTAGGAAACACCAGCATTGAGTGGGCAGGAGAACACACAGGTTGAAGATCTTCAGTTTGCTGAAGATATTGTTTAGGAAACACCAGCATTGAGTGGGCAGGAAAACACACAGGTTGAAGATCTTCAGTTTGCTGAAGATATTGTTTTGCTAAGTAAAAACAGCTATAGCATGCAGTAAAACGGATGATTTAACAAATACAGCATAAAGAGATTACTACAAATAAGTTATAAAAGGTCAAATATATTGGGGACACCAACAACAACAGATCAAGCTGGTGGAGTACTAGAGACAAAAGTAATGAAAGTAACAGATAAATGTATTTATTTACGTAGTAATTTTGATAGTGAAGGAAGTACACAGAAATAAATTATGATACTATTAGCAAGGCATAAGGAGCTTTTAAAAGCTTGAACAAAATATGGAATTCTGAATTGTATAGTTTTAAAACCAGGTTATGTATTTTCAGGTTTAACGTTATTTCAATCTTAACATTTACAAGTGAAGGCTATAATATGAAGATCATACGAGCGGAAACATATAAGAACTTCGGTGAAAACTTCAACTGCTCCAACATACTGAGAGAAGAAATACAATCTAGAATACAGTCTGGAAATAAAGTATACTATGTCCTTCAATATCTGCTAAAGTCAAGGTCTCTGTCTCGTAACACCAAGATCAAAAAAAAAACAAAAAAAAAAATAACGTATATAAAAATATATAAATATATATTTTATATATATATATATATATATATATATATATATATATATATATATATATATATATATGTAAAAAATTAGTAATTGTTTAGACCAGTCGCTTTATATAGCTCTGAAACTTGGAGCACAACTAAAAGAGATGAAGCCTTACTACAGGTTTTCGAAAACAGAGTCTTACGACGAATCTTTAGACCTATCAAAGATACAAACAGCGGTGAACGGAGAGCGAGAAACAATAACAAAATTCAAAATCTGTTTAAATCACCACTGATCGCTAGCATCATGAAAGCTAATAGACTTAAGTGGCTGGGGCATATCGAAAGAATGTCAGTTGACAGAGATGTAAAAATTGCATACAAAAAGGAGATGAATGGTCGTAGACCACGAGGCAGACCAAGAAGACTATGGAATGATAATATCCAAACAGACCTGCAAACACTTAGTGTTACCAACTGGAAAGAAAGGGCCAAGAGAGATGAATTGAGGCGGGTGATATCTTCATCAATAAACCTGAAGGGCTCACAATGCTGAAGAAGAAGAAGAACGCTGAACCATTAAAGACATAAAACGAAAGTTAAATGCATTCAAAAACAAATTTATGAGGGATATGATGAATGGAATTCAAACAGAGTGAATAAATAAGTGAAATATCTGGACAACCACTAGAATCCATAGTTATAAGACAGAGAGGATGGCGCTAGATTGGACACGTTCCGAGAAGAAACTAGCAGAGAATCACCAGCAGGTATTAAAACGGGAAACAAATGGATTAGGTAGGCGAGGACGGACAAAAGAAACCCTCAGACGAACTTTGTTGAGTTAGGCTAAACCTGCTGGACCGGATTCCATCCGTGGTCTTGAACTGATTGCATAGGATAAAATAAAATTGAGGAATAGATTGCCAGCACTATGCGACATATAATGGAACACCAGGATAATGATGCTGATATGCCTGATGCGCCACTTGCTTTAAACTGTCCTGTACATTTTTACAGTTCATTGTGATCATGAGTCGGCTCTGTGGCTAAGTCGATGCGAACGCTTCGTAATGCCGGGAGGCCGGGTTCGATCCTAGCTGCGGGCCATGCGCCTTGCGTTGGTTTCGACAGTGGTTTCAAGAAAGCTGACCGTCCAGAAGCAATGGCAAACTGCTGGACGTAAATTTGCCTAAAAAACCACACAACAGCCAGGGGCTGTTGGGGTTGGTTCTGCAACGTCCTGTAAAGGATACGCAGCTAACCTGTGATCATGAACTCACGTTTTACGACAATGGCCACTGCATTTTCATACTGCTACAACTGGGCCTTAGTTCAATACTCGCACTAAATTATGACTGTGAATACATGTCTGGTTGCCTTCTTGTCTCCCATCCTTTATTTATCCAAGGAAAATTATAAGAAATAGTTGTCATTCATTTACGGTCACCTTTATATCTGCGTCTCTATGTGTCTTGTTCTGTTAATGAGCCGTTTTGTTGATCATTCTTAAACACGTTTGTCAGCAAGCACAGGCGCTGTAGATCTAAGAAATGAGCTATGTCTAAGTCAACGAGTTGCTGGTTCTATATAAAAGAAGACACTTAAGGTAGTTTCCAAACAGTCATCAGCCTTTTGTGTTGGTAGCCTTGCTGAAACTTGCCTCCGGCTGTTCGAGTCCCAAAGTCACACCGTTGTTACAGAGATTTGGAATCATGAAGGCAGCGTTGCTGATTTTTGCCGTTTGTTTATGTAAGTACATGGGTTTCAGTTATCTTCTGAGTCATTCTTTTCAGATCGAAGTGTTCATTTGTGTCAGTTTTCTTTTTTTTTACTTTCTAGATGAAGATTTTTGTTCCTCTTGCTATTCTTCTTCTTCTTCTTCTTCTTCTTCTTCTTCTTCTTCTTCTTCTTCTTCTTCTTCTTCTTCTTCTTCTTCTTCTTCTTCTTCTTCTTCTTCTTCTTCTTCTTCTTCTTCTTCTGCTTATTCTTCTTCTTCTTCTTCTTCTTCTTCTTCTTCTTCTTCTTCTTCTTCTTCTTCTTCTTCTTCTTCTTCTTCTTCTTCTTCTTCTTCTACTACTACTACTATTATTTTCTTTTTCTTCTTCTTCTACAGAAGTGCAGCTGGCATTGTGTTGTAGTTTACAGGTAGACTGCGATAACTGCGTTTTCCTGTAAAACATATTCGATGTCAGCAAACACTTATAAAAATAATCTGTGTGTCTCGGTAATAGCAGCTGCTGGAAGACTTCCAGGTCATAAACCAATGGTTAGCAAAAGTAAAATTGGCAAAAGGATGAAAAAGATAAAGGTAAAATTGGGAGATATGAACCAGCGTCATTGCACACGGTTATAAACCATGGGTGCTCTGCCACCAGTACGGACAGCTTATAAGAAATTGTCCGCCTATGTCGCCGTCCGAAGCTACAGCGACATTCCTCCATTTACCCCAAAGTGTTAACTCTGGTACCCATTTCCTAGAGGCTGGGTGAACCCCGGGAACGCCTGCTTTTGAACATCGGCCGTGGGTGCAGCGAGTTGATAATAAACAGCGTTTTGTCTTGGAAGCTGAAATATTTTGGTCAGATCAAGCGCCATGGAGGATTGAAAAAAAAAAAACTAATAGCCGAAGGCATGGCACCAGAAAGGAGGTGCCGGGTCGACCAACAAAAAGATGGGCACAGGATATGACTCCTTGAATTTAAAAGAACACGAGTCGGAAAAGCTAGCTAGAGACCGAGTTTCTTTCAAGCAGACAGCGAAGAGAGTGGCTTTCTCCAAAGAACCTGCTACATGATGATGATGTATAGTTAAACAGTAGCCCTTTGAATAGCATGTGTGGCTTACTAAACTGTTCTCCTGTATTCCAATCCAATGTTGTTCAGCCTGTGGACCGAGAAAATGTCCAGGCGGGCCGCATACAGTTCTGCTTAATACATACAGGGTTTTTCTGCTTCACTCTGTAGGATTAACACATCAAGTACTTCATACCGGGTGAAAAGACTTTCTCAGGCATAGCAATAATTACTACCAAAAACAGAGATATCTAATTGATGTTAATGTAGCACTTCGTCTATCAGAAACAACGCTCCCACTATATAAATCCGATTTTCTAAAACCTCTAAGCCGCAGCAGATGTCGTGTTCGCTGAAAACTGTAATTTTGCGACAACGGATAAATTAAAAACTGCTCTCTACATTTATTTATTTTTTTGTTTGTTTCGTGTTTGGCTAGAGGTAGGAGGTCGGCGAACAAAACAATTAACCCTATTTTGGTGTATCGCCGGGGTAATACTGTGGAGGAACACTGTTCTAACCCACATCTAGATGGGGAGTGTTTTCCATTCCACATTTTTAAAGTTCAATATCAGTTGCATTAAAGTATAATCACTTAATCTTTCTTTTAATTTGTCGTGAGAGACAGGGCGATTGTTGCCAGTTATGTTGCGGTGTGTACGGCAGGAGGTTGAAGTAGTATCTTGAGTCGGTACTTTAGTAATCCAGTATATTTTTACTTCGAAATTTAGAAAAAAAAATTGTTTTCCCAATGTTTGAGTTTCTGTATCTATAATATTGTCATGTGATTAAACACGTACAATTAAATATGTGCAATCAAACATGTGCAATTAAACCTGTGCAATTAAACGTGTGCAATTAAACGTGTGCAATTAAACACGTGCAATTAAACGTGTGCGATTAAGCACGTACAATTAAACATGTGCAATAAAACATGTGCAATTAAACCTCACACTATATTTCTTTTAGGTCTTCTGGTAGCTGAAGTCATAGGACACGGAGGTCATGGTGGTGGCCACGGTGGAAGTCACGCCTCTCGACATGGTGGAGGACACGGTGGGGGTCACCGTGGAGGTAATGGCGGAGGGCACGGCGGAGGTCATGGCGGAGGACACGGTGGTGGTGGTCACGGCGGCAGACATGGAGGCGGTCGCGGTGGTGGTCACGGCTCTCGTCGCCATGGTAGTGGTGGGCATGGCGGAAGGCACGGAGGCGGTCACGGCGGGGGAAGACACGGAGGCGGTTACGGCGGGGGAAGACACGGTGGCGGTCACGGCGGGGGAAGACATGGGGGTGGTGGTCGTCATGGTGGACACGGCGGAGGCAGCGGTCACGGCGGAGGTCATGGCCACGGTGGAGGTCACGGTCATGGACATCACGGGTAACTTTCGTGATGTTGCTAGGCTCGGCACCCTTCAAAACTACTCACGGCTACACGAACAACACTTCAAATATCTGCATTCTTAGACATCTCAGAGGCGATCTGATCCGAGAGTGTCGAATGGTCGATGTTTGTGGTAACATTTATGGTATATGGAAATAAAAACTTATCATGCTTAATTTTGTTTGCCTTTTTCTATAAATGTATCATCATCTACGCGCATGGTACAGCAAGTCACTTGACAACTGTAGGGTGCCTAATATAGAAACTTTACGGTTGAGCCGTTGGGGGTCTACTCTTTTAATTCACCCTATCTCAGGGACTCCGAGATTTGCGGAGAGTATCCGGGAAATTCCAATAGTATGAGGGTTTTGGGTATAAAATAAACACCGAAAAACACTAACCTTCTCGCCCACCCCCCTCCCCTTTTTTTCACTCTCCCCCAATAATATTAGACTTTCCTTGGGACTCCCTACGACATCTTGGTGTCCCTGAGATGGGGTGAACTAAAAAAGAACCCAAAGTGACTTCTCAGACTCTCGTGGCCTGAACTGGAAAGGTCTTAAAACTCGTTCACGGCTCGGGTGTGAAAAAGAACATCACGTCTCATAATATTTGGGTCCCTGTTTTTCTTGATATTTGGTTTGGATTTTGCAAGCTCATTTTCACTAACTACTTCAGGGTAGACGTGTCTTGCTATATTTTATATGCAGGTTCTTCATTATGTTCCACACAGGCTGTCCTTCCCCTCCCCCCCCCCCCCCTAAATCCTACAGGGAGACTTCGTATGAAGTTTGGTGAACATTTTCCCAAGTTCGGCTTGTCTTCTTTAGTGTTAGATTCCAATTCTTTGTCTGTTCTCTTCTTTCTCCACTGACGTTACATACGTTTTCAAGGTGTATTATAAATGTTATTTGAAAACAAATACTAGAAGGGGCAAAGTTGTGAACATAAAATAGGATGAATACAAGAAAGCTGGGGTTGGGGGGGGGGGGGGGGGGAGCAGCAATGACAGACATGACTGGGCAAGCACTGGTTATAAGATAAGAAAATTGCGCTCTCGTGGAGTGAAAGGAGCAGATAATCACCAAGGTTAGTTGTGTATGCTTTACAGGACGTTGCAGAACTAACCCCAGCAGCCCCTAGCTGTAGTGTGGTGTTTAATAGTTTGCCATTGCTTTCTGGACGGTCAGCCCCCTGATACCACTGTCGAAACCAACGCAAGGCGCATGGCCCGCAGCTGGGATCGAACCCGGCACCCCGGCATTACGAAGCGTTGGCATCGATTTAGCCAAAAAGCCAACAGTTAATCACCAAACAGGCAATGAAATTTGAAATGACGAGACTGAAACCCTACAATGAAAGCTGATGAGCGAGTCGATGTGCTTGAATGGATTCCATCCATGATATCGAAGGGATCACACACAAAAGAACGAAATGGTTGGTAGGCAGGTAGTTTTAACCCACCAGGACATCACACAAGCGATAAACACCTGATGACACAACGTGCCACCATGCGGATGAGGATCACCCGTGGACAGGTCCCATAAACCCCTTTCAGCTGGTAAGGTGATAGGCCATATTTATGGCTCGGCTATATTCAAGGCCCCCGGCAGAAGCTAGGGTGGGGCTTCAAATAACAAAAAATTGCATCCCACATGGGGACGACTATTGCAGGTATGTATGTAAGTTGTACCCCCTACCAGGACATCACGCAAGCAATAACCACTCAGTGACACAAAGTCCCACCATGCGGATGAGGATCATCCGTGGAGAGGTCTCGGAAACCCCGTTCAGCCGTTGGCCATATTTCAGGCCCGGCGATATCTAGGGCACCCGGCAAAAGCCAGGGTCGGGCTTCAAAAAAGCTAAAATTCCATCCCACAAAGGGATGAGAGGGACGACTTGGATGACTTGATTGTACAACAAACCCTGTGTGACATATGATGGCACAACACGACAACCATAATGGTTAGAATCTTGCAATAGCTCATTATGTATGTACAATTTTAAGTTTCAGTATGTTTTTATTAAACAGCCTTAAAAGTCTATGGTTAAGCACCAGCAAGGAGATAGAAATTAGAATTTTGAAAGCATACATCTTCCCTGTGGCTACATACGGATGTGAGTCGTGGACTATCTCTCAGTCCTTAAGAATGAGAATAGGGGCTTTTGAGCTGAAATGCTATAGAAAGATTATTAGAATATCTTGGACAAAGAAGTTGAGAAATATTGACATCTTAAAAGATCTTAACATCAAGGAAGATTGGCTAATAAACGGCATCCTTTCTCGAAAGTTGAAATATTTTGGTCATATCAAGCGCCACGACGGATTGGAAAAAATAATATCAGAAGGCATGGTACCAGGAATGAGGAGCAGGGGCCGACCGACACGAAGATGGGCACAGTATATAAGTGACTACTTGAGTGTGAAAGTGTATGAGGCGGGAGAACTGGCGAGAGACGGAGTTTCATTAAGGCAGACTGTGATGAGAGCGACGTTCTGCAAATGACCTGCTACATGATGATGATGATGTTTTACTTTTGTCTCTCTATGTGAACCCCGTAATACCAAGATATATGTATTTTGTTTGTGCTGTTAACCTCTTGGGAGTCGCCGTGGCCGAGCGGCTAGACGCCCGCCACGGATTGAAAGGTTATGGGTTCGCTCCCTGGCGGAGCTGGACTAATTTCAAAAATGTCCTTGGCTCCCAGGTCGACCCAGCCTTGAGTGGGTACCAGCTGCAGTACCGGAAAGTAAAGGCGGCCGGCGGGATGCTGACCCATCACCCATGCCGATTGATCTGTAAAAATATAGGTCTAGCCCTATATGCCCTATACGCCTAAAGGCGTGGAAAAGAAACATTTACTTTTTTACTTGTTAACCTCTCCGTTTTTTGGAAAAGACAACTTTGCATTTTTTCATTTGTACACCCACATATTATATTTATTATGTCCCTTTGAACAGCTCCTGAGTTTGAAATTATTGCAGGAATTCTCAACACTGAAGCCTTCAAACCTTCTCATGTTGACGATGCACTTTTTAAACAAATATAATTTCCCTATAGCTCTTCACACTGCAGCCGACATACTAATGTGTCGTGACACATAGTTTCACACACACACACACACACACACACACACACACACACACACACACACATATATATATATATATATATATATATATATATATATATATATATATATATATATATATATATATATATATATATATAAAGTACATAAACTTTGGGCAGGTAAAGTTGCAGATTTCACTTACTGAAATTTGTTACGTAGATCTTATATTTTTCGTAAAATTTATGAATGAAAATTGTTTGTCTATTTTGTAAAGCTTTCAGTAATATCAGTACGTAAATCAAGACTTTAATCTCATAAACATTATGTCCTCAATTTATTACAGTTGCAATCTTAGTAAAATTTATGTTGTTGGTGTTCCAATTCCAGTTGTCCAACAAAAATTCCTCATTTGATCCTTTTTCAGCTGCTCGGAGGCCTGCTATATAAAGGAAGGTTCCTTGGCTATCTTATTTGGTTCCCTTTTATTTGTGATGTGTAGTCACACCTGTGATGCCGGTTCTTTGCTTCCTAAGTCGTTGGTGTTTCCCCTTAAATCCCTTACCACGCCTACGGGCTCTAGACAGCAGGCCACTTCGGTTGTAGACTTTTGATGCGCCATTGATAGACGCCACAACCTGGCAGCTCAAATCCCTTGAGTTACCCCCCCCCCCTACCCCCTCTCCCCATTCAGCCCATTTTAGCTCAGCAACCTCGTTTAACTATGTATAATAATATTCTTTAAAAAATATGCTGGCCTTTATACATTTCATATTATTTCGAGTTTGTTTTTATATCAAGTTGCCAGTTAGCACATTAATAAAAAACAACAATAAGGATGTACATAATAGCCAAACCTGCCATTTCAGCCTGTATTTAGCACTTGTATGGTGTTGACAGAGCGGTCTTCTTCTTCTTCTTCTCTTCCACCTTGCACCTCATCGAAGTGTCGGGGAGAGATATAATGTACGTTGATGGGCTCTGTCAAGAGCACTATTAAAACTGATGTTCATTTATGTAAGGTTGTTCTTAATGCCATCACTCCGTTTTTACCGAGGTCTTCCACTCGCTCTATACACGTTGTAACGATTTAGTGTGGCTAGCTGCGGCAGATAGTACCAGGGCATTCTTGTTAGGTGTCCAAACCACTTCATTTGTTGTCCTTTGATGAACTGTAAGACTGGCTTTATTCCTAGCATTTCGTCTGATTTCATGATCTCGTATACTCATGATCTTTGCGTCTTAGAATTTGAGACCGCATGGTAAGTGCTGTCGCCACTGATGGTGCATGTTAGGATTTTATTTTGACAAAGTCCAACATGTGTCCGGTAAACCAATCGTAAGCTTGTCGCTCGGTCGTCCAGGTATGCTGACTGTTCTAATAAGGCTACCGCGGCGGCTTCTTATCTCACAGTACCTTCTGCGAAACCACCAAGTCGTCTTGTCCCTATCCGAAAGGAAAACACCATCCGATAATTTCGTGCAGCAGGGTACCAGCCCTGAGCTTCATGAACTCAGGTGGGCCCACCTCTGAAAACGTCTAGGAGATCGTGGGCCGAAACGTTTCTCGACGAGGATAACTTCTACTGATGACTGGTAGATCCCTGCTGTACTTGCTCCCTGTGAGTTTATTCCTATTGACCACCGACAGAAAAAAGCTTCCAAACATCACAAAGGGTTCAAATCTGGGTCTCCCTCATGACTGCCCGGCGTTCCTAACCGCTCCGTCAACCACTCTTCCCTGAATGGCAAATAAATATAATAATATAAATATACAAATTATGTAAAAGATAATAACTGTATCCTCCCTATGGGTTCCGGGACCCTATTATAGGGAAAACAAGAATAGACCCACTGCCTACCCAAAAGCATGTCGTAAGAGTCGATTAATTGGGAGCTTCCTTTGAAGTCCGAGTGCATCTGCCTGAGAGGCAAGGAACCAACAGTCTACACTATTTATTTATTTTTAAGGTGAGAGGGATGAATTGAAGGGTGGGGAGAGGGGGGGGGTTGAGCCCATCTGTTTTCTTCGTTGCTGCGCGCATGGCCCCAATATAACTTCAATATTTTATACTGGACTAGCATCCGAAAAGAGTCCATTTGAGTCACTAAGTGTCCAGTATTCAAGTTATTTGTTATAAGTCATTTTATTGAGACTTTTATTTACCCAGAAGGCATTGCAGAGTACACTAGGCAAGTACTTGATATAGCGGTTACGGAGGTCCTATTTTAAAAACTTTATTGAAGTTCGAAAGGGGTATCTGCGGAGATTGCAAGGGGTATCTTGGATTTGATTTCCTGGCTTGGTATCAAGGATGTGACGCTTTGAGTCACATGGATAACAAACCTTTCGGTAGCATCCAGAACTGGAACATCGGTCAGTATTTCTGTCAGTTATTTTATTCATCATCATCACGTAGCCTGCCGACTAGCGTAGGCGTTCATGCATCTCCACACTTCTCAGCCCCTTGTCTTCTGGATCAGTTTCATCGATGATGTCCATCCATGCCATCGTAGCAATACATCCGTCATCATCTCTCTTGGTCTGCCTCTCCCTCTTCTACCGTTGATCTTCCCAGTCGTCGCGATATTCTCCAAAGCCTCCCTTTTCATCACATGATGAAATAACAGTCCTTTACATTTCCTTATAGCTGTACATATTGTTCTGTCATATACATCTGCTATCATTAGTTTCCTTCACACAATTTCATAAGTCTTACTAAATTCACGTGAGAAAAATCTGCATTTGTTACTTCAAAGTTCCAAAGTAAAGAAGATTTTTCATATTTATTCGTCCTTAATATTTCTCTTTGAAACCATATTTCCGCCCATACCAGCATCATATTTAAATAAGATAAAAAGACTACTAATCTAAATACAGTCGTTACAAGTAAGGAGTCATTGTTGATAAATGGCTTCAGCGCACAAGCCACACACTAATCCATGTACAAGTTTCATCTGTCTACGGGATAAAACATCCAAAGAAACAAGCTCACACAGAGTCACGCCTGACGATAGCTACAAAGTCTACATCAAGCTTCCAAAATACCAGTGTCAACTGGAAGAGCTCGTTCGTTGATCGTGTCTTGAAAGGTTACAGTGATGGATGGACTCACGTTTGTCAAGGAGGGCGCAGCGCTGTGTTATTGACATGACTATTAATAGCTGCTAGAGTTTGTGTCAATCCACATTCTTTGGGCACTTCAGGAGAATGGAAAGCATCTCGGTGATGAAGTGGTCAATCCGTTTGCTTCGCACTATGAAGATCGTTGGTTCGTTTTACTGATGCGTGGCTCAGTTAGTAGTAGATTCCTCGGAATCGTCGTTGTAGATATGGCGTTCCTGCCTTCCGCGACACTACCGGAAGGAAGCTGGCGGTTTTTCTGGAGAGAAACCGGGCTATTTGAGATAATGTGGACAACAAGGTCAACCGACTTTACCCTTTTGAAAATGGGGGAAACTGCACTATGCTGAACAATGGGAAAGTTAAAGAAGAGAACCCAAAAGACAAAATGGAGAATTCAATATAATGGTATTAAAAAACGTCTTAATCAGTATTGATTGAAGTGTACGTGGCTGAAAACCATAGACAGACATGGTTAACTATTTCACGTGATATTTGATGGAGCAAAGGTGCCACATACGGCCACCGCGGTCGACTGTTTAACCGGCAAGCCGTGACAGGTTGCCAACGAGGAGATCTATATCATATTGATCATCATCATCATCATAAACCACCTCTGCCATTAAGTGACGTAGGAGGAACAATTTGCGGTCAAAGTGCTAAAAATATCCTTCTCAAGCATCTCTCCATATTTAGGATTGACCCTACCACTAGCAAGATTTTCTCTGAACCTCCCCCTAGTGGCCTGTAGGCACGACCATAACCTCAGGGACATTCTAGTTAAGAGTCGGTTACGTCCTGCCTCAGAGTCCCACTTCAGGACTGTCTCTTGCCACAGACCTGTATGCAGGACCTGCCCATGTGTTTTTTTTTTTTTGGTACAAGTCTGGAATTCCCGAATGCCACCTTTTACATACGGGAAGCATTCAATTGCATGAGTCGTAACATCATTTACGCCGTCAACTGCGAGGTACGAAGATAAGGGATATTGTGTATTTGTGTAGTATTGTCTAAATTATGTATGTGCTGATGAAGGCTCCATAGCTGCCCCCCCCCCCCCCACTCCCGAGCCCATTATAGCTCTAGGCAAAGTATTATGGGTTCCTGGGCAAACCACTATGTTGTTATGTTGTTATCCCTACGACAAAAACTCAGAAGAATGCAATGTAAATGGTCATTTTGACATACATAGATTAGCATACAGCCACTATGATCGTGGGGCCCCTGGAAAAGTTCCCTACGGGCCCATATATTATTATGGCACTGGTGTCCTCATTTATGTGTAATTTAAAAATCTTAACAATAAAAAAAACAAAAATAGGCCGTAAAATAAAATTTTAATTATGGAAATTAAACGAAACTTAAATTTAGGTGGAAAATAGTGCCTATTTTTGTGTACTTCCACTTTATTTATATCAAAAAAGTTTTCGCATACTTTTTTTTTTAATTGCAAAATTTTGACAAGATTCTCAAAGTCATATTATCTAACATATCTGCTTTTAAAGTTAGTAGAGACGAGGCATTCAGTCAGTCTTGTTGCATTATGTTACTGATGGAATTTTTAAAATATATATCAACCGAAAAAAATAAACGCCCAGCTCTAAGACTGTTGAAAATATATGTAGTACCCCTTCCCTTTGTGATGCCCTAGGCACGTGCTTAGTGGTTAATCCGGAACTGCCGCCACTGATGTCTTAAATGAAAAGTAGTCCTCATTTCTAAAGATGTTGTTAACTACGGCTGGACTAGAGGAAGAAGCTACACAGTTTTGTGTCAGTTTATTTCTGACTCATTTTTTTTACCTTCCATTATATTACTGTTACTGAAATGGGGAAAACATTATTTGAAACTGAAACATATTTTCGGTGTGTGTGTGTGTGTGTGTGTGTGTGTGTGTGTGTGTGTGTGTGTGTGTGTGTGTTTGATGATTACACAACAGACGAATGAACTGTAATTATTATCATTATTATTTGTAATGTAAAGAATGTGGTACGAAGCTAGAAGAGACATTTTTCTTTCTAAAATTGTCCACAAAATTTGTATGAATCGTCACTCGGCTAACACCACATCCTTGCGAAATGCAATTTTTCGTTATTTGAAGCCCCGCCCTGGCTCTTGCCAGGGGCCGCAATATAGCCCGACCATAAATATGGTCTAATGGCTGAACGCGGTTTCTGGGACCTCTCCAAGGTGATCCCCATCCACAAGGTGGCACTTTGTGTCATCGGGTGTTTAACGCTTGTGTGATGTCCTAGTGGGGCAAAAATCTACTACTACTTCACATTCATCTGCCATCATTGTCACATACATTAATCTTTAAGTATCCGTTTTCTGACTTTGACAATGAGTTCATCATTAGAAACTGAAGCTGAACTTGTTCGCGCTTTGCTCCATTTTGCATGCGTTACCATGCATCTTTGACTTCTTGTCTTCTTTTCTCTACTCCTGGGATCCATCAAGGTGTCAGGCGAGGTAGAGATCCATGGAACCGGCCCTTCTGTTTGCTTCGTATAAAGTACTTTTCAGTGTCTCAGATTCAGTTTTCTGCAGTCCATGATCTGTGTGGTAGACCGCTGGTTCTGTTACCGATGTATCTGAATAACATTGCTCTCTGTGACGCCCTGTGTGACACCAATCTTGTTACATGGCCAAACCATTTAATTTATTGTCTACCAATAAAGTTCAGTATTGGTTCTGTGCCGAATCTTCTCCTGATATCATCGTTGCTAAGTCGATCTTTCCTCGTTACACCTAGCATAATACGTGAACATTTCATTTCTGTCGTTACTATTTTCCTTCTGTCTTCTAAAGACAGTGTCCACGTTTGACATTGATAACATTGCGTTGGTCAGAATTGTGAAATGAGCAGTGTTCTTTTAGTGTTCACGTTTACATACTTGCATTTTAAAATGGGTGCCATTCAGCCTAAAACTTGTCTGGTTTTATTGCAACTTTGCTGGGTTTCTTTATTAATTATTTAGTCGTCTGGAAAAAATGCTCAGCAAATGCTCATTTTAACTAGTGTTCATCAGTTTTGATATTAGTGGTTCTTCATTTTCTGGAGAATGTCATCACTTATGTTTTGTCTACGCTTATCTTCATATCATAGTTGTCGCATTCTGAGCGGAGTCTATTAATATGTTCTTGTAGTTGCACTGCTTTTGGTGCTATTATTGCCTTGCACCTTTGACTAGATAAGCAATATGGCGGGTTACTCGACGTCTGCTGACTGCGCGGTGTTACAAACTTGTCAGATAACAGGCGAATGCTGCTTGTATGATTAGAGTGCTTGACGTCATGGACGCAACTTTTGTCGTGACCATAATAAAACCAGTCTCATTATTTCATCGCCGGGGAATCAGGAGCTGTATTGGTAGGGCTGTTAGATGCCTGATTGCTGGCCCGAAGATCTGGGATTGAAATCATCTTCGTGTCCTCATTTTACTAATTGACCAGGGTCCAGGGGTCTGCGTGGCGAAGTTGTCAAGCCGTCTGGCTCGCGCCATGAAGGTCATGTATTCATTTCACGGCTGTGTCGTTCAGTTGAAGAGTGCTGTTTAACGGGGATCATCGCCGAAGCTACGGAATTCGTGCATTGTTTGACATCCTGGGCAGCTAGCCGAGACCTAGCCATGTGGGATGAAACCCAGTCCAGGGAAGTGGATCCTGTCACTTCTAACCTTGAAACCTTTAATCTTGGGTCCCAGGTGGACCCAGCCTAAAATCACTAGAGGAAATATACAGGGAAATATTGTAACCCCGCCACACATGGAATTTCAATTAGTCTTAAAACAAAATATTGCTGTAACTCTGTATGTCTGATGCTGGCGTAAAAGGAGTAATTCGTTTACTTTACTTGGCTAATGCCGAAGGCTGCAGAAACGAGCTGTGAATCTTGATACTCGTGTTAAATTGGTCCGTACTCCTACTCTGAACTATATGCAGTTCGTTCAACATTTCATGAAGACACTTACACGCCATTATCTCGAAAACTACCAGTTAGATCGCAACGATTTTTTGCAAACAGCCGTAGAATATGCATGACGCAAAATAATGGTATTCTTTAGACCATGGATACTCAGGATGCTGCATACCAGCCAATTCATTTCGAACCATTGTAACAAAAAATGGAGTGAACTTTAAGATTTTACAGTAAAAATCTGAATTTCCGGTTCTATTTTTTTTTTGTCAGAGGCGTGTCTGCATAATGCATTGATAGATGAAGTAAATTTATTTGTTGTCATTTATGTTCAACTGAGTTGAGTTGAGATGAGTCAAGAAAGACATCATAGCACTCAGGGCATTCCCATATGTGCTCCGTCCCCATTTTCAGCAGCCGGCGAAGAGTTCCAATGGTACAGGACGCAGTCTGATTATATGTTCATCTTGCCGTTCCTCTGAGTGAAGTGTGCCAGCCAGGATCTCTGGTCACATTCAGGTGTATCATGTTCTCTAGGCCTTGATAATCTATTTTCCCTTCTGACTTCATTGCTTGTTCCCAAAGGCCTTTGACCACATATGCCTTATCATGTATCAACTCACCACCCAGTGGTGTAGATCCACGGAATTTGTCTGCCTTGTTCAATTGTAAACATGTCCCTTACATGCAACAGTTAGTATTCTTCTTCAGTCACCATTAGACCCTACGGTGTGTCTTAACTGCACAGCAAATTGTATTATGGTTGACACATTTGGATATGGAAATATATTTGTTGCAATTGTAGATCTACCTAAGGGATTGATGATATTCAACCACTCATTTAAAAAAAATGGGTTTAATCATTCTTTAATCTGACGATCCCAAAAGGTTTATAATCGTTACTGGTTGAACATATTGTAATCCCTCTCGGTGCCAGTACTCGTCTTCCTCTCGGCTCACATGTTCAATACACTTTTTCCAGAAATTTTTGAGAATGACTTATTGAAATATCGTATATATCGTAAAGAAGAAAAAAACGACACTTTATATTTTTCTTTAGTGAAAAGATATATTTCCTTAACGTCATGGATATTCTAAGGCTGCAAAAAAATCATTGCGATATAACAAGCAGTTTTCGAGAAAATGGCTTGTATGTGTGTTGCATCTATTGTGGAACGAACTATATTATGTTGAACCTGCCTTGTAATCAGGGAGCACCGAACACCCCTCTCTCCCTCCTTTTTAAATGGAGAAAAGATCTGAATGCGTCTCTCGCGTCACCCGCATACGCCGCCCTCCCTTTCCCCTTTTCTAGTAATTTGCAAGGAATCCTGCTATGTATAGGCGATCTCTTTTTAAGCGTATGTGTTTATACATTTAATATCATTTCACGTATATTACATTTATTTGCTATTTAGCACATAAAAATAAAATAATAACAATGACAATAATAATAATAATAATAATAATAATAATAATAATAATAATAATAATAATAATAATAATAATAATAATAATAAAAGCAACAATAAAAATAACGCTAACAAACCAGGCTGAAGACCCTTGAGATCCCCTCTCCCGTACCTAGAAAATTCTAATGGGGTTCAGCGCCCCCTGTCACTTCCCCAATATATTAAGTATGTAGGCGTGCCGGCTAGTCATAACAGTAAAAGTCGTAGCCGCCTGCCGCCAACAATGGGAGAACTCGACAATGGTGGTTGAGAAACCCCACAATCCGACCAGTAATGCAAATAACACTTATAATTGAATGTTATTGGGGTGGATTTTCACCTGGCTGGGCGTCTTTGTGAAATCAGTAGTGTTTGTATTATAGTTGGGTTTATAGTAATAGTATTTTCAGTTAAAAAAACGTATTGAAGTCTTTGAATTGAAGGTCATGAGTTCGTTTCATCGAAACGTCGTTCAGGTTTTATGGAGATCCATGGATATCGTCGCTGGAGCTACCCTCTACGGCAAGCTGATCTGTGGGAGGAGGGGTAGAAAGAGGGAGAGAGAGGGGGAGGGAGAGAAGGACTGCGCCATATGAGATGATAACCGGGTGCAACCTCACGACTTTTAACTATAACTGTATGGTCAAAGCAATGCTTCTCGGTTGTAAATTTCGAACAAAGACGACACAAACAATAGATTGCACAATTTATAGCTTGGCATGTTTCGCTGTATCTCGTCGGGTGCATACTTCAGTAACAATTTTTTTTTTTTTAAATGACAGAGTGCTAAGATTTCTTGAAGCCGCCACTATTCGTTACCTCTGTCCAGAACTTTGTAAATATAAAGACGCGAATGATAGCGATTCTGTCGTTTACCGTTCTTTTTAGGTTGATATTTTTCGTTATTTGAAGCCCCACCCTGGCTTTTGCCAGGGGCCGCAATATAGCCAGGCCATAAATATGGACAATTGGCTGAACACGGTTTCTGGGACCTCTCCACGGTGATCATTATCCACATGGTGGCACATTGTGTCATCGGGTGTTTATCGCTTGTGTGATGTCCTGGTGGGGTAGAAAGTCAGTCAGCGATCCTTCTATTGCCCTGGCCAAACAGCCAGTTGCTTCTGAGAGTGTTTGAATATGCACTTCAGTTATAAAGGATGCACTTATTTGCTTTATTTATTGAATTGTTACTGTAGTATGCACCTAACGAGATAAGCGAAATATGCCAGACAATAAAGTGTGCAGTCTATTGTTTGTGTCTGTTAAAATAACTACATGGATTTGTACCAACTGCTTCTCTTGAAAGAGGTCCACTATTACACGACAGCTCCATGATGATTCAGCCGTTTACCCTGTGTTCTGAATGTGCGTTTGGTTTTTGGAATGCCACTTTTGGTTCTCAAGCAGGCTGTTTGAGAAAAATCTGGAGCTCGTCGCTGGATCAACGGAGTTGTGTGCTTTATTCCATGCTATCAGCGGATGAACAGTCGCCCGCGGCAATATAATAGAGTCACGATAAAGACCCCGATGCACTGAAGTCTATCATTGCCTCTTTAAACCTCTTTTTTGTGGGTTTTGGACTATGACATTGAGCGTCGTACCGTGAAAGAGACTGGGGCATCAGCACTTAATACTCCTCAGACCAGCATTGGAGATAGCACAACATTCTCCCTAGTGTATTCTTCGGAGATAGCACAACATTCTCCCTAGTGTATTCTTCGGAGATAGCACAACATTCTCCCTAGTGTATTCTTCGGAGATAGCACAACATTCTCCCTAGTGTATTCTTCGGAGATAGCACAACATTCTCCCTAGTGTATTCTTCGGAGATAGCACAACATTCTCCCTAGTGTATTCTTCGGAGATAGCACAACATTCTCCCTAGTGTATTCTTCTGAGATAGCACAACATTCTCCCTAGTGTATTCTTCGGAGATAGCACAACATTCTCCCTAGTGTATTCTTCGGAGATAGCACAACATTCTCCCTAGTGTATTCTTCGGAGATAGCACAACATTCTCCCTAGTGTATTCTTCGGAGATAGCACAACATTCTCCCTAGTGTATTCTTCGGAGATAGCACAACATTCTCCCTAGTGTATTCTTCGGAGATAGCACAACATTCTCCCTAGTGTATTCTTCGGAGATAGCAAAACATTCTCCCTAGTGTATTCTTCTGAGATAGCACAACTTACCCCCCCCCCCCCCCATGTATTCTTCTTCTTCTTCTTCTTCTTCAATTACTACGACTACCACCACCACTACTACAACTGCTACTTCTCCTACTACTTCTTCTTCTTCTCTTCCTCTCCTCTTCCTTCTCATCCTCCTTTAGTCCTGTCATGCGTTTCAGGGTCAGGTTTTGAAGACGCATCGGGAGAGAGCCTTGGTATGTGCTACGTAGATACTGGTATTTACGGATTCGGATATTCCATCCCCTCTGTATTCCATACACCAAAGAAAGGTGAACAGTCTGCAGACAGCACGCTGATGAAGACATAGCTTCACAACCTCTCGTTGTTGCAAGAATTCAACTGTAATCTGTGTAATCCCCGGGCTAGAGATTGCCGTCTACGTGGTGTACATATTAATTACTTTAAGTAAATGGCGGGACGTGACATTGATGGAAATAAAGGGCGCAAGACATAAGTAGTGTTGGATATTCACTCTTTACTCTAGGTGTTTCTCTACGAAAGGTGGGGTTTATAGTAAATATCAATCCATTATATATATATATATATATATATATATATATATATATATATATATATATATATATATATATATATTCTTCTATGCATTCACCAAATGTAAACTGCGACGGATAGTTCTGGTTGTTCGTCCACTTCTGGACTCTAGTTCTGTTCCTGAAACTGAGGGATGCGTGTATATCCATTTCACAGGTCTGACTTATTTGCATGCAGACTGTTGGTTCCTTGCCTCTCAGGCAAAAAGAATTCTGACTCCAAAGGAAGCTTCCAATCAGTTGACTCCTACCACATGCTTTTGGGCAGGCAGTGGGTCTATTCTTGCGTTCTCCACAGTGTGTGTGTTTGCGTGTGTATGTGTGTGTATACAGTAGAACTTCTATAACTTGATCACGCAAGGGAATGTAGCAACACTATCAGCTTACCGAGGTGGTCAACATAAGCAATCAGGCCTATTGTACCGATAATATACTTTCTTGAACAACATATAAAAATCACAGATATAACTATATCAAATCGAATCATCAACGTGTTCTATCCTGGTTTATTCTTCTTTTTTTTTTTTTTTTATAAAAAGAATTCTGCCTTGATCTGTGCTTTTCTCTTATTAGAAAACTTTGTAAGTCGACTCAACCACCACCAAACACACTTGGAGACTAATTACGAGTGAGTTCGCGTAAAGTCTTTGTTCACTGTGGCTCGTTAAAAAAAAAATCTAGCGAAGTCAAATAACGTCAACCAACGATGACGTAACTTCTGGGCCTGGGCATCTTGAAATCCCCCCCCCCCCCCCCCCCCCCCCCCTTTTCCCTCCACCCCAAACCAAACAAAACAAAAACTTTTAAAGGAAGTTGAGCGTCTTATCGGTCAAACAGATCCTGTACTGACCAGATAGCCACATTACGTTTTATAATAGAGCAAAGCATTAAACTGAATCACCACTTTACATTGGATTTATTGACTAAAGCATTTGACAGCATTGATAGGGAATCTCCCTGGAAATTGATGGGGTACTATGGAATTCCACAGAAAATTATTAACTTAGTAAAGGCAACATATAAATACATGAAATGTCGAGTTCTTCATGAGGGAAAGCTAACAGATACATTTGAAATAAAAACAGGTGTGCGACAGTGATATCTTTTGTCGCCTCTCTTATATTTACTGGCTATATACACTGGATTAGGAAAACAGTTACTGCTAATACCAAGAATGGAATTCAGTGGACCTCTACAAAACAGCTTGAAGATCTAGACTTCGCTGATGATATTTCTCTTCTGTCCCATTCACGGAATCAGATGCAAGATAAATTACATATACTTGATGCGAGATCACAGCAGCTTGGTATGAAAATCCATAAAGGAAAAACTAAGAAAATGAGAATAAATTAGGCAAATAGTAATGTGGTTTCTCTTAATGGCACCCCACTCCAAGACGTGGAGTCGTACACCTATCTGGGCAGTAATGTAGATAAAGATGAAGGAACTGACAGAGATATTAAAATAAGAATACAAAAGGCAAGAGGAGCTTTCATAGCACCAGGGAATTTGTGGAGGTCAAAAGAAATTAAAAGAAATACTAAACTAAAAAATTTTCAATTCTAATGTCAAATCAGTACTTTTGTATGGGACAGAAACATGGAGAACATCTAAGGCAAATACAAATAAATTACAGACATTCATTAACTGGTGCCTGCTCAGAACAGAGGGAATTAAATGGTGTGATAGAAAAACTAATGTAGAATTTTGGGAGAGAACTAAACAGGCTTCAGTGGACCAAGAGGTGAGGAAAAGACGCTGACGTTGAATAAGACACACACTGAGAAAACAGGAGAACATCATAATTAGAATGTCTTTGCATTGGAACCCACAGGGGCATAGGCATAAAGGAAGACCAGAAAACACATGGAGAAAAGAGCTGGAGAATGAAGTTAGAAAGATGAGGAGGACATGGGGAGAGCTTCATGTAATGGCGAAGGATAGAACGACTTGGCGTGAGTTGGTTGAGGGCCTATGCTCCATTAGGGGATAAAAAGGCAGAAGAAGAAGAGCCGGACTTTGTTTTTCCTAAATGACCTTGGCTTTCAGATCGACCCAGCCTTGAGTGGGTACCAGGGAAGTAAGAGCAGTCTAAGTGATGCTGACCACTTCATCCACCAAGTGACAATTGGTCTATAAAATATAGTTTTAGCCTTGTATGCCCAATGCGCCTGAAGGCGTGGAGAAGCGTCCTTTACCTCCTTGAGCTGCTTTCCTTCCACGTCAATGGTTCAAAAGGCGAAGACAAACTACTGAAAGCAGACATTATATAAAAAAAAAAAACATAAAAGACCAACAAGTTATAGGGTTGGTTTACGACCTTCTGCAAACGAATATGCAACTAACCTTTTTAGTCGACGAAGAGTTAATCAAAACTCACAGAATGTAAATCACAAGCAGGCACGTCATTGTTTATTCAATGACTTCTAGAAAGAAATGTGCGTCTTGAAATTCCTCCACCGTTTGTTCACTGTCTAATGCCATCCTCTTCCACCCTTGGGTGGAGAAACGCCTGGAAAGTTTCTGTTTATTTTGACCTAATTACACAGAGTGTAGCGATTTGCCAAAATACGGTCTCATTTCTAACTAGGGGCGTCGGCACAAAGAAAACTTTGTGGAAACGGGGGGGGGGGACCTTGAGCCCTCTTACAAATATTAAACGGGGTGTCAAGAGCGTGTAATCATTGTTATGTGTTTAATAATAATAATATCAATGTACAGATTGGTTTGGTTTGAACAACGGATCAACATCATGGCCCTGTTTCTCTCTCTCTCTCTCTCTCTCTCTCTCTCTCTCTCTCTCTCTCTCTCTCTATCTCTCTCTCTTTGTCTCTCTCTCCCTTCTCTGTCTCTGTCTCTCTCTCTCTCTCTCTCTCTCTCTCTCTCTCTCTCTCTCTCTCTCTCTTTCTATTGTGCCCGCAATAGCTTTGTATTGGGAACTACACAAAAAATGGCCGTGGTGTGTACTTATGCAGTACTTCATGTGTGATGTCAGCGTTCGTAACTGACTGTTTACATAAACAGTGAGTTGCAATTCTGGTGTTGGATTGGCACATCTGACGGCTGCCGTAAGCATTTACTTTGCACGTGCGAGATTCAAGGTGTTACTGGAACTAAAATGTCTTTCACTAGTTTCCAAATGTGTCAGTGAATGACACTTTGTGTGATTTTCACTACCACAGAAATGGAAACTTACGGAATAACCCATTTGCTATGAAATTGGAACAACGACTAACAGTGCACATGATATGCTTTTGGGAATTGCTTTTGATCCATGCAACTGTTTTGCTAACCCACTCTGAACCGGCTATTTCTTTAACTCCTTATGTCACACAATGTTATTTTTGTACATAATGGGACCTAAAGATTTCTTTTTTTTTTTTTTTTGTAATTGTATACGTGTCATTGCTGCACGTTCTTACCCAAGTAGGGATGCAGCTTCGTGTAGCTGCTACAGGTGCCATAATTATAACATCTTTAGAGGTTGACTGACGTTCCTGGTACCTGCCATGTTGGCCTGCCAGCCAGATTGAGATTCTTTAATTTCAGGGTGGTAGTGTAAACATTTAATTATCAGCCCGGAGTGACAGACCTCTCCATAGACTGTCTGCTGATGAAGATTTTCTAACCGCTACGTTCACTGCGTAGTTTCGGAATTGGGATATTCTTAGGCTGACTAGGTCTGCTTCTCGTTGGGGTTGACGTTTTTGTTTTTAAAATGTCTTAATTAATCACTTCTTATAACAAATCGAGTTAGAGGATCATTAGCCATGCTTTGAAAAAGTCCAGGGCTAGTGTATAAAGGCGGCCTTTTGGAGTCTGACGAGATGACGAGATAATATTCTGTTTTCCTTTTTTCAAGATTTTTCCTGGTATAAATTTAAAATAATATTTTTGAATATTCGTCTTTGAGATTCCTGTGTGGGTTCAGTGCCCTACTCTAGGGACAAATAACGAACCCACAGCCCCCCCCCCCCCTTTTTTTTACCCCTCCTCAGTAAGCATTTAGTAAAAGGCGACTATTTATGGAAGTTACCTTAGAAGCCGGTGTGTATTTGCCACAAACTGCATACAAGTAAGCCACTTTCTAAAAAAGTATGTGCACGCAATACGCAAGTTTGGGAACAAAATACGAAAGTCTAGAGTGGACAAACACCAAGAACTTAATGGAGAAAATTGAGTTCGCACTTCTTCACTTAAAAAAATGAATCAGAAGATAAGTATTTGGGAGATTTTCTAACGCACATCAGTCGGTCCACTGTCTTGAAGGGGTTCCCACTGACATCAGTCGGTCCACTGTCTTGAAGCGGTTCCCACTGACATCAGTCGGTCCACTGTCTTGAAGGGGTTCCCATTGACAACAGTCGGTCCACTATCTTGAAGGGGTTCCCACTGACATCAGTCGGTCCACTATCTTGAAGAGGTTCCCATTGACATCAGTCGGTCCACTATCTTGAAGGGGTTACCACTGACATCAGTCGGTCCACTAACTTGAAGGGGTTCCCACTGACATCAGTCGGTCCACTATCTTGAAGGGGTTCCCACTGACAACAGTCGGTCCACTATCTTGAAGAGGTTCCCACTGACATCAGTCAGTCCACTATCTTGAAGGGGTTCCCAGTGACATCAGTCAGTCCACTATCTTGAAGGGGTTCTCACTGACATCAGTCGGTCCACTGTCTTGAAGCGGTTCCCACTGACATCAGTCGGTCCACTGTCTTGAAGGGGTTCCCATTGACAACAGTCGGTCCACTATCTTGAAGGGGTTCCCACTGACATCAGTCGGTCCACTATCTTGAAGAGGTTCCCATTGACATCAGTCGGTCCACTATCTTGAAGGGGTTACCACTGACATCAGTCGGTCCACTAACTTGAAGGGGTTCCCACTGACATCAGTCGGTCCACTATCTTGAAGGGGTTCCCACTGACAACAGTCGGTCCACTATCTTGAAGAGGTTCCCACTGACATCAGTCAGTCCACTATCTTGAAGGGGTTCCCACTGACAACAGTCGGTCCACTATCTTAAAGGGGTTCCCACTGACATCAGTCACTCCACTATCTTGAAGGGGTTCCCACTGACATCAGTCAGTCCACTATCTTGAAGGGGTTCCCATTGACATCAGTCAGTCCACTATCTTGAAGGGGTTGCCACTGACATCAGTCGGTCCACTGTCTTCAGGGGTTCCCATTGACATCATAGGGCAAATAGATAAATGGGAACATATATTATTATGCAGGCTCCAGAACTTAAAGTAGAAGAGTAAGAAGAAGACAAATAATAATAATAATAATAATAATAATTATTATTATTATTATAAGAAGAAGAAGAACAACAACAAAAACAATAACAACAACACAACAACAACGTGATCTACAATGCCAAAAACAACATCACCACAAAAACATCATCAACGACTTCCGCAAGACCAGCCACACCGACAACATCGACAAAAGCAGTAGCACCAGCGACAGTAGCACATACAATATCGGCAACAACATCTAAGATACTAATAAAAACTATACCAACAACAGCAACATCTACAATATCAAGAACAAAATCAGCAACAACACGACCACTATCACTACAAACAATAACAACAATATCTACCATACCAACAATACCAGCAGCAACATCCATCAAACCAACAACAACAGTAGCAGCATCTTAAAAAACAGCAACACCAACAAAAGCGACGTCTATAATATATCAACAACACCAGCAACAGCAGTGTCTACAGTATTAACAACAACACCAACAACAGCATCATCTACACCACAACTGCAACAACAACACTAACAACAATACCAACAACAGCAGCCCCTACAATATCAACAACAAAACAAACAGCCACTCTAACGCGTGTAACAACAATATTAACACCAAGAACAAAAGAGAGAGACTCTTCTTTGATCCTTCCATTCTGAATATATGCAGCCAGAATTTCTTTTTCTTTTTTTTTTTTTCCTGGATAGAATAAAGAAGGTAGCTGGTCATATATATATATATATATATAAATATGCAAATTCAAATCGCCTCCATGTCAGCGTGGAAGTCAAAGCTTTCCTATGATGGACAGCAAACGGATTAGCTGGGATTAACAGTTGAAAGGAAACCCCACCTAGAACGACAATATTTTATGATCAAGCCGTTTGTGTGTGCGTTTTACTGTTGCGTCGCTCGGTTCACATGTGCAATTTTTACGGAGATTCCTGGCGACCCTCACTTGAACTACTTTATGTGACGCTTTGTGTGACGCGGCGCTCTCGGCAGGTGGTGAGAAGAGAGACCGAGCCATATGGAAGAAAATCAAGTGCAATGACTTTCGACTTAAATCTTTAACCTTTAACGTTATTATTATATAACGAACAGACTATTATCTTCTCCAGGCAGTGCTACAGTTCACCATCCAGAGAAATATGTATTAGGGGTCAGAGGATGGAACTAAAATATACTTCTTACAGTATAGCCATGGAAGCCACTGTGGTCTAGTGGCTGGAAGCTCGCCTGCGGTTCGGAAGGTCGTGGGTTCGGTTCCTGACAGGGGCCGTACTTTTTATTTCAAAAGTAAAGGCAGCGGTGTGATGCTGACCAAATCACCTATCAAGTTCCGTTTAGTCTATAAAATACAAGTCTTGCCCTATATACCCAATACGTAGGAAATGTAATGAAAAGGGTCCTTACCTTTATGTTACTGTATAACCATGACTCAAATACGTTTTCTTTGGACACGGTGAAGTGGATTGAGAGTCAAAATTATTATATTTTTAAGAAGCTTTTTTCTCTGGCATTACAACCTGAAATGACTCAAAGAAAATTACTCAGAAAGCCACTATGCGGATGTAAGTCAAACAGAAGCCTCGTCAAGAAACACGCGTCTGTGGCTTAGGCGTTGCGAACGGGCGCTTCGTAGTGCCGGGTTCGATCCCAGCTGCAGGCCTTGCGCCTTGCGTTTGGTTTCGAAAGTGGTATAGAGAGCCGACCGCCCAAGAGCAATGGCAAACTACTGGACGTAAAATTTGCCTAGAAAAACCACAACAGCTAAAGAATGATATGGTTGGTTCTGTGACGCCCTGTAAAGGATACGCAATTAACTTATATATATTGTATAAAACAGACATAATGCACTTTATCTAGACTTTAGATTAATATTCTTGACTTTCACAAAGATTTAAATGCTTTCAATGCCTACAACAACTACTTGTAGCAGCCACTTGCTGAAGCACCCGCTGTCGCCTGGTACACGATTGTAAATTCTGGAGTTTACACGCGCGAAGCGACAACAGGGTGTAAATCTAAATCACTGTGCTAGATTACACCAACATGACATCACTGTAAGCTAGGCTTTACGTTAATCTTTTCCGCTGTTGCTGCGGGAAGACCAGCTATGACTCACTGAAACAAATGCTACAGGTGGCAAAACTGAAGGCAAACACGCCTGGTTTTGTGCGAAACAAGACTCCGGTAAAAGTTTTTTTTTTTTAATCCAGAAACCTTTTGGCTCATTACTATGGATATCGCAACCCTTCGGCCTTTATGCCATGATAGATACCGTAAATCTGGGAGAAATGTGGGTTTTCTGTCTACCCCTGGGCGTGAACCCGGACCACAAGGAGTTCCTAACCCGGTCGCTGCGCAGTCAAGTTTAACCAACTAAGCTAGCGAGCCGAGCGTGATAGTATTAAAGAAGGTGTATTAGTATGTAGAGAAGGGGCTGGCCGAGCGGTTACCACTTCGGGCTCTGATGCGTGAGACCCGAGTTCGACACCTGGTAAGGTTTTTCTGTCGGGGGCAAAAATTAAACATCCGAAATTGCAGTCCATGGCGACAGCAACTAGCCAAGGGGCCCTTAATCCTCAGGCATAAGGCAACCCTGTCTACACCGCCACAAAAAAAATGTTTAGAAACAGACAATGATGACATTATCAGTATGCACTACAAATTGCAAAGAAATTTACCAAAAATTGTTAATAATTGTTTTAATAGTGTTAATTCTTATGTTATTTCAGGTTTAACAGGGGCATTTTTTTTTTTTTTTTTTTTAAGAATGAAAAAGTGCCCGTACACACTGCAAAGTGTCCAAAATAGTTTCAGGTACTCACCACATAGTGTATGTTACAGTAGCTATTTAAAAAAAAAATAAACGCCTACGACAGATCCCGATTCTACATAGCTCTGCGTACCGCCATGAGGGGAAAAAGACTTGTTTTAAGATTTTTAAGAGTTTACAATCTTTACATACTGAAGAGAACATATATATTATTCGTCATCCGTCTAACCTGTTTTTAAAATAATAGTAATATCTTCCCAATTTTTCAAACTATCAACGCCTGGCCTTACTACTAATTTGGGCGAGGAGACAATACACACTTTTGAACGGCGGTATGTTTATATTTGACAACAGACTCTGCCCGTCGCTCCAGCGTAGTTGATAGGGCATTGGACGTCAGGTGACAATCCACTTGTGTGTCCGGTCTCGGGTTGGAGTCCGGAAATGGCAGAAAAGCCGCATACCTCCCCCCCCCCCCCCCCCCCCCCCCCCATGAGCGCACGTGCTTGTGGTTCAGAAAAAATAGCAGACTTGTCGGATCTTTCAGTTTCAAATGGCCTCTTGTGTGAAACAATGTTGAGTTGAGTTGAGTCAAGAATTGACATCACAGCACTCGGGGCATTCCATGCATGCTCCGTCCTCATCTTCAGCAGCCAGCGTAGAGTCCAAATGCTGATGATATCGGTCACACTCTGGTTATATATCCGTCATGCCTTTCCTCTGAGTGTAGTGAACCGGCCAGACCCTCTGGTTACACCCAGATACCTCATTCTCTCCAGGCCCTAATAATCTTGTTTCTCTACTGATTCCGTTGCTTGTTCCCTAAGGGCCTTGACCGCATCTGCCTTGCCGTGCATAAATTCTCTACCCAGTGGTGCAGATCCTGCCAATCTGTCTGCCTGTTCATTATCCACTACGCCGGCATACCCGGAGAAAAGATCCAACGTATTCTCATTACCCCTTGATCTTCCCAGTGAAGCTTACCACTCTACTCGAAGCATCCCTGTCTTCACCTTTCTCAGCATGCCTTCAGAGTCTGTTACAATTACGACATGTATATACATCTTGTTCTATAGCCACCGGAGAGCTGCAGTTACCGCCTCCACCTCCATTCTCATGCTAGATGTTGTGATGTCGTATGCTAGGCTGTTTTGCACTAAAGATTTTCCACTCTTGTCGGATCTTCCCGTATTAAATGGCCTCTTGTGCGAAGCAATGTTTTCACCAATTAGATAACACAAAGACTTCCGGTCAATATGGCGAGGCAAGTGGATTAGCATTTTTCCACTAATATCTAACCGGGGGGAGGCTACAAACCTGGCCAAGATGGCGGAATAAGCTGTGGCTATCACTATGCAGTTTTGATAAATTTTGTTTTAGGGGATTTCCATCAAATTATTGTTCAAACAAGGATGATCCAACGATAGGCCCAGCAAGCCGGTAGGGGATTTGTTGGTTCAAGCACCATTGCTCAAGATTTATGGTGTATTTTGAAGAAAAAGCGCGATTACACCAGCGCTTCAAACCGCCATACACAAGACAGAGTCATGAAAGAAACACCGGCCAAGATAGACAGATCAGTCACGACAGTTTTTAAGATGGCTACATGGACATTTGTGGTATGGGGGATAAAGTGGCTGAATTGGTTGAATTTATGATTAAGAGTAAAATCAAAGTTTTGGGAATTGCTGATATCAGAAGAAAAGCTCAAGGCGTCCAGAAAATTCATAAGAACTTTGTTCTGATTTGGAAAGGGACTCAACCACAAGAAACTAATAAACATGGTTTTATCATTGCTCCAGAAAAGAACGGAATTTTTTGACCAACTTAGTGAAACCATCAGTAAAGTTACAGACACTGATGGCTTGTATGTGATGGGAGATTTCAACGGACATGTGCGAGAACGTCGACCTCCATGGTCCACATATATGGGACCATTTAGTGACAAAGAAAACAAATGTAACAACAATGGAGAACAATTACTCAATGTATGTGCAGAGCATGAACTAATTATCAGCAACACGCTATACCAACATAAGAGAAGCAAGATATTGACCTGGTATAAATGGAATAATATTAACCAAGCATCACAGATAGATTTTATTCTCACAAAAAAAGAGCGTCAGATGGAGAATAAAGAACTCCAGGGCCATCCCAAATGCAACAATAGACTCTGACCATAGACCTGTAGTACTTTGGCTCTATAAACCAACAAGAATTTGCATTGATAAAACACCACAACTAATGGATTAGATAGCCATAGAGAAACTAAAAGACAAAGATGTGGCAATTCAAGTTGAGGAAACAGTTAAAAACACCTTCAGTACTCTAGAGAAAGGAAATGACATTGAAGAAGAGTGGCAAATTTTTAAAACCTGCATCCTGAATGTAATGACAGAAAAGTGCGGACTCCGAAAGCCAAGAAGGCACATAAAACAAACAGCATTGTGGAATGAAGAAGTTAAAATTTATATCAAAGAAAAAGAAGAAATATTTTCATCAGTGGCAAAAGTCCAAATTAGATGAGGACTACATCAAATATAGAAAAGCAAGAGCAAAGAGCAAGAGGAAAGTAAATTCGGCGAAAACAGAATCATGGGCAAACTACGGAGAGCAATTAGCAAGGCTATGCACTGATTCACCAGGTCAGTTCTACCGAAGCATCAAGGCTATGAGACTGAGAGAAGAGAAATTTAACCCATCAAAGATCATAAACAGCAAGGCTAAAAAAACCACTCACCAAATCCCAAGATGTTAAAAGAAGATGGCAAGAATATTTTTCTGAATTACTGAATAGTGGACCACAAGAACCAGTATCTAATAAAATAAAATTTGGACAAGAACAAGAACCTAATATATTAGAATCTGAAGTTGAAAAATCCTAGAGCAAAGCAAAAGAAACAAAGCGGCCGGAACAGATGGTATTACAACAGACATAATACTTGCATGTGAAGCAACTGCAGTAAAATGGCTGACAAGAATATTCAATATGGCCTGGGAGGAAATGAAAGTTCCCGTTGACTGGCAGAGAGCAATTATAGTTCCCATATGGAAGAAGAAAGGTGATAAACGAGACTGTGAAACGTACAGAGGTATCTCTTTACAAAGCCATGTAGGAACGATGTTTGCAAAAATATTAGAACGAAGAGCGAGGGTGATATTTGAACCTCAATTAAGTAACAACCAGTTTGGATTTAGAAAAGGAAAGAGCTGCACTGATCCAATATTTACTCTTCGGCAAATTTGTGAACAGACAATCGAATATAATAAACACCAGAATTTTATATTCATTGATCAAGAGAAGGCTTTTGACAGTGTGAACAGAAATAAACTATGGAACATTCTTGAAGAATATGGTGTACCGGGTCAATTATTGGGAAATATAATAGATCTCCATCAAAATAGCCAGAGCGCTGTAAGAACAACGGAAGGTATGACAGACTGGTTCCCCATTACATCAGGAGTTCGACAAGGATGTGTCCTATCACCGTTACTCTTCATCACATATATGGATAAAATTGTACAGGAGTCAAACCAAAACACAGATATTATAAATGAACTACTCTTTGCAGATGACCAATGTTTGTTACAAGAAGAAGAACAAAAACTACAACAACATGTTGATTCATTGCTCACTAACTGTACAAAATTTGACATGAAAATAAACACCTCAAAAACTGAAGTAATGACCATAGGAAAGAAACACAGTAATGTAAACATAAAGATCAATGACATACAATTAGAACAAGTTCAAGAATTAAAGTACTTAGGATGCATATTTACAGAAGATGGTAGACTCGAAAAAGAGATACAGGCTAGAGTTCAAAAAGCATATGCAGTCAACTACCAACTGGCCTCACTTCTTCGTCATCCAAAAATCTCGTTACCAGCCAAACAATGGATGATCAACAGCATTTTCATCCCTACGTTATGTTATCAGTGCCAAACGTGGACAATGAACAAATCACATATGCAAAAAATAACTACGTGTGAAATGCGATGTCTCCGAAGAGTCACCATCAATACACGAAGAGACAGAGTCACAAACGTCAGCATTAGAGACAAAGTTGGATGGAACAAGAGCATGCGTGGAACATATTGAAAGACAGAGAATGAAGTGGTTTGGTCATTTAGTAAGAATGCAACCGGATCAGATTGCCTATAAGGCCTTTTACAGTAGAACATCGGGAAGAAAGGCCAGAGAAAGACCCAGGAAAAAATGGATAGATGGAATAGCTGAAAACGGCCAGAAGATCCAGAAAACTGTCACTCAGATCACGCGAGAGGCACAAAACAACCACGACACTGGGCTGCAACCCGGTAAAATGAAGAAGACAATAGATAGATAGATCTAATTGGGGTGCGGCGTATGTTGCTTAGGCGTTAGGAGTCCGACTCGTAATCCAACGTACCGCGATCAAAACCCACTGCTGGCTGCGTGGATTTGTATCATGGTATGGGGCGTCGCAGGTCGACCCAGCTAAAATGGGTACCAGGATGGCTGTCCTGGGGAAGTAAAGACGGCCGGCGTAATGCTGATCACCTTACCTATCCAGTGCCGATTGGTCGGTAAAAATATGGGACGCTCTTCCCATATACCCGATTCGCCTAAGGTGTGAAAAGGGATATTTACTTTTTTTTTTTTTTTTTTTACTTTTTACTATCTAACCGGGGTCAGTTTCTGACATGCTAGAGATGAAGTTGAGTTAAACTAGTCTGAATGTTTAAGTGTTACTTTCTAAGAAGTTTTCAAACATTGTGACTGGTGCAGCAGACCGAAAGTGGCTTATTTAGTGCTCGTAGTCCTGACCTCTGGGTGTCAGTCATGGGCAATGACAACAGCTCACAGAAGCCAGCTGCAGGCCTCGGAAATGAGATATCTGAGAAAGGTGGTCCAAGTGACAAGAAGGGACAAAGTCCGCAATCAGACAATACGTCAAGAAGTTGATACCCAGTCCTTACAAACCCGAGAGGATCAGTCACAGTTACGATGGTTTGGACATGTATGCAGAATGGGAGAAAATCGGCCACCATGGCAAGCATGGGGGGTTAAGAACCAGGAAACCACACCTCCCGGACTACCAAGGGTGCGCTGGGAAGACGACATCCAACAGTCATTAACTGACAGAGGACTGGAATGGAACAAAGCCAACAAGAAAAATGCTGATAGAGACGTCTGGCGATCTCTCTGGCAAACCTCTACACCCTAAGGTAGAAGAGGAGCGACTAAGTAAGTAAGTAGGTAAGAAAATGAGATCTCACGAACCGACTAGAATGAAAGGGACAGATACAGAAGGAAAAAAGTCACGATTTAAATGAAATGCTAACGTTCTCGGATAGTTCTACGTAGATAGGTCAGGACCCACCTGTATTGCACTTTAGGTTACTTCCGTGTGGGGAGTGGTCAAGCCCTTTGACTTGCGCTCTGAAGGTCGTCGGTTCATTCCACTCCTGCGTCCTTCACTTCACGAGTGTAATATTTACGGAAATCCCTGGGGATCGTAGCCGTAGTTACGGAATTCTTGCTCTGTGTGGCGTTCTCGGCAGGCGGCTAGCCCTTCTACGGAGAGAGACCGAGCCATATGGGATAAAACCCGGTGCAATGAAATCTCGACTTTAGCCTTTAACCTTTAGGTTACCTTTAGGTTACCTTTAGGTTACTGTCGGCTGCCCTCATTTAACTGTGCTGTCCTGGGGAAGTAAAGACGGCCGGCGTAGTGCTGACCACATTACGCACTTAGTGCCAATTTATCGGTTTAAAAAAAAAAGTGGGTGCTCTTCCCAAATTTCCGATGCGCCTAAAGGCGTGAAAAGGGATCTTCACTTTTTACTTATATGATTTCGTTGAACGAAATCTCGGGGATTTTATTCCGTTGGTTTTTCATCTAAACAGCGTCTCCTTGAGTCTCTGGCTGTTACTCTTTCGTTATGCAATTATAGATTTTTTTTTTTTTAATATTTCGAAAATAGATGAAAAGGAGTAAGAAAAACAAATGAAATGACAGCTTTACAAAACTAATTAAAGCGAACAAACATGGGATGTTGCGACGATTAGCCTTCATCAGGAAACAACGACAATTGTGCAGTTATAAAACATGTATTTTTTCTGTAACCCTGTGACGGAAATGATCCAACATAATCACACAGGAAATGAAAACCACAAATTAAAATAACCACAATGAATCTCTCCCCCCCCCCCCCCCCACTCCCCCCTTTCCCAAATTTACAGGATTTATAAGTATTTAACTTTCTCTGATACTTTTTCTTGTTCCAGCTGAATGTAGTGCCAGGGGGATTCCCGCTGACTGGTGTACATGTATGTTTCTGACTCATCATCATCATCATACTGTTGTGCTGTTCAAAGTCACAGTCTGTTTTCCCATTCCGTCCAGCCCTGTGTCATCCTTTCTATTTCGTGCACGGAATGCTGCCAGGCATCATTGGCCTCAAAATTCTTTAGGGCTTCTCTACCCTCGCTTTTTTGAACAATTTAATACTCATTGAGCTACCAGAATTTTGGTCTGATGCTGGACAGGGCACAGTGGAAATTACTCTCCTTACAAAGCCAGCAAACGTTTTTTTTTTTTTTTCTTTAACTATTAAGGCTAAACATACGGGTTAGTACAAGTACAAATGCACTTTATTTTAAAATTGTTTGACACCCTCTACTGCCATCCCTTTGAAACTTCCTCACGCCCCTAGGGTCAGGCTCTCCAGATAGACCTCTGATTTAAACATCTATTTTTTTTTATCTGTGCACTTTAAGAGTGCACACACACACAGAACCGGTTCTGTTGTGTGGCAGCCAATCTTGGAATGTCAGTGAACAAATTAAGAAGAATTTGGAAGCAACGGAGATGTGGTTTCTGAGACGAATGTTGCGAGCATCTTGGACGGCCAGAGTAACTAGCAACGATTGCTTGAAAGAAGCTAGTGAAGGTTAATCTCTTTATAAAACAATAAGAAGTAGTTAAAAACTTTTTTGGGGGGTTGGGGGGGGGGGGCATGTAATGAGAAGAGAGGCATTGGAAAACATTGTGACAACTGGTAAGATCAGTGGAAAGAATGGTAGAGGCCGACCACGAGAGATGATGTTGGATGGATTGAAACGATGGCATAGAGGGAAATCATCAAGAGAGCTGTTCCAGGCAACCAGGGATCTTGATCTGTGGAGATGAATAATCGCCTACGCCAGTTGGCAGGGCACATGATGATCACGATGACACTAAGAGTTAACGAATTCTATACAAGAAAAATTATTACTAAGAAAATAATCTGGTTTAAGATGGCAGTGCTATTAGATCCGTTACAATGATTCATACAATCAGTACAAACAAGGTACTGTACTACCAAAAGGTAGGTTATACAACGTTACAACAGTCTACAACAACCTTGATGATTATGTCTCGCAGTTCCTGCGTCTCGACTTCCAGAAATGCCAGGCTTTCATCTAAAGCCTACCAATCGACACCATCTTTAAGACTATATCACATTTCTAGGCAGAGAACAGTAACTAAAGATCGCTAGGCGACGCCAAAGCCAAGTTTTTGTTTATGCGCAGGTAAGTGGGCCGAAGATAATCTGCATAATCTCTCCACTGAGCCGTTGGTGGCGCCATGTTTGCTCAAGATGTGGAGAGTCCAAACATAATAGAAATAACAAAGCTCCGTGGTTGCCCACTACAAGGGTCGAGTTTTAACGTTCCTCCCTGCTGTGTGATACGATCCGCGTGTTCTCCGTTCTGTGTATTTAATTCACCCCATCTTGTTTATGTCTGATATTAGACATTAAACAAAAGGGATGCTAGGATATATAAATATGGATGCAGAAGAGGCAAGTTCAGAAGAAGAACATTATCACGACAGCATGTATGCTATTCCTGGTGTGATGATAGTAGGTGCAGAGGTGAGGATTTTTAGAAGTGTTGTGGTTTAAAAACAAGATAAGACAAAGATATCAAGTTGGCCTGCATAATGTTATCCGTCTGCTATATGCTGCTGATAAATTTTGATGGCTAAAAATGAAATGCAGCTGCAAGAAACGGTGGACACGGTTGCGACAGAAAGTTAAAAAGAAGGTCTAAGTTTGGACAGAGAGGAAAATAAGTCAATAGTAGTTTTAAAAAAAAACGTAATGTTCTCCATAATGCAATATCTGAGTAAATGGAACAAGTCTGGAGCAAGTCAGTGTTCTCGGTTTAAAGTTTCAGTTCGAGACGATTGACTCTACCGACTCTATCGCACACGGTTTTCATTATGGCTGGTTTGGTTTCTATCTATCTATCTATCTATCTATCTATCTATCTATCTATCTATCTATCTATCTATCTATCTATCTATCTATCTATCTATCTATCTATCTATCTATCTATCTATCTATCTATCTATCTATCTATCTATCTATCTATCTATCTATCTATCTATCTATCTATCTATCTATCTATCTATCTATCTATCTATCTATCTATCTATCTATCTATCTATCTATCTATCTATCTATCTCTCTCTATCTCTCTATCTCTCTCTCTCTCTCTCTCTCTATCTATCTATCTATCTATCTATCTATCTATCTATCTATCTATCTATCTATCTATCTATCTATCTATCTATCTATCTATCTATCTATCTATCTATCTATCTATCTATCTATCTATCTATCTATCTATCTATCTATCTATCTATCTATCTATCTATCTATCTAATCTATCTATCTATCTATCTATCTATCTATCTATCTATCTATCTATCTATCTATCTATCTATCTATCTATCTATCTATCTATCTATCTATCTATCTATCTATCTATCTATCTATCTATCTATCTATCTATCTATCTATCTATCTATCTATCTATCTATCTATCTATCTATCTATCTATCTATCTATCTCTCTCTCTCTCTCTCTCTCTCTCTCTCTATCTATCTATCTATCTATCTATCTATCTATCTATCTATCTATCTATCTATCTATCTATCTATCTATCTATCTATCTATCTATCTATCTATCTATCTATCTATCTATCTATCTATCTATCTATCTATCTATCTATCTATCTATCTATCTATCTATCTATCTATCTATCTATCTATCTATCTATCTATCTATCTATCTATCTATCTATCTATCTATCTATCTATCTATCTATCTATCTATCTATCTATCTATCTATCTATCTATCTATCTATTTATCTATCTATCTATCTATCTATTTATGTATCTATCGATCGATCGATCGATCTATCTATCTATCTATCTATCTATCTGTCTGTCTGTCTGTCTGTCTGTCGGTCGGTCGGTCGGTCGGTCGGTCGGTCGGTCGGTCGGTCGGTCGGTCGGTCGGTCGGTCGGTCGGTCGGTCGGTCGGTCGGTCGGTCGGTCGGTCGGTCGGTCGGTCGGTCGGTCGGTCCGGTCGGTCGGTCGCGGTCGGTCGGTCGGTCGGTCGTTCGGTCGGACAGTCGGTCGGTCGGTCGGTCGGTCGGTCGGTCGGTCGGTCGGTCGGTCGGTCGGTCGGTCGGTCGGTCGGTCGGTCGGTCTGTCTGTCTGTCTGTCTAATCTTTCTCTCTCACTCTCTCTCTCCCTCTCTCTCTCTCTCTCTCTCTCTCTATCTATCTATCTATCTATCTATCTATCTATCTATCTATCTATCTATCTATCTCTATCTATCTCTATCTATCTATCTCTATCTCTCCCTTATTGCAGAAGAAGACGGAACACGTTTGGGAATGTCCCGAGTGCAGAGATGTGCATTCTTTGGTTCATTCATTCATTCGTTCGTTCATTCAGGACAAAGTTTCGATTGGTCGGTTTCATGGTTTTAGTCGGAACCCTTTGAGGCCGTAAAAATATAATGTATAACAAACAAACAGACAATGTATTGATCGGCACTCAGAGAAAGAAGTAAAAAGATAGAAGGACACACTTAACAACATACCAATCTAAACCTATAGTTACCGTACCGGGAGTCGACCCTGCAATATCAAAACGACGTATGCGGATTCGAACCCAAACAAAAAAAAAAAAAATAGAAATCAAGCAAATCATGGAACAGGTTAATCGTTCTCCTTGTATTTCTTACGGGGAAATTCTTATGGTATACATAATGTCTTGTTCATTTGAAACGTGTAATTCATTCTCCTTGTATTTCTTACACATATTTTTGGGTCATGTACTGTCTGGTTCATGTAAACGGATTAGTCATTCTCACTGTATTTCTTACAAGGAACTTTTTTGGCGGTTCACGTACTGTCTGGTTCATGAAAACGGATTAATCATTGTCCCTGTATGTCCTACGGGAAAAAAATTTTGGTTCACGTACTGTCTGGCAGTCGGCTCTGTGGCTAAGTCGATGCGAACGCTTCGCTTCGTAATGCCGGGATGCCAGGTTCGATCCCAGCTGCGGGCAATGCGCCTTACGTTGGTTTCGACAGTGGTATCAAGAAAGCCGACCGTCCAGAAAGCAATGGCAAACTACTGGATGTAACTTGCCTAGAGAAACCACACAACAGCCAGGGGCTGTTAGGGTTGGTTCTGCAACGTCCTGTAAAGGATACGCAACTAACTAACTGTCTGGCATACGTTAAAGGATCTAAAACGGATTAAGGACGTATGCCGAGGTACCACTGTATATCGAAACCGCGGCCGCTTTATCTCAACGGCATACATGTCACCCACCCTCATTAAAGTTAATACGGTAGTTGATCAAATAATGAAACCCACTTCCTGCAAGAAGATACCAGGGGATATGGCCGATGCTCCACACTCAAGGGAAAGGCGAGACGGATATAAAGTCAGTTATTTACTGGTGCCATTGGAATTGGAACTCTTCGCTTGCTGCTGAAGATGGTAACGGAGCGCTTGTGGGAATGTCCCGAGTGTTGTAATGTCGGTTCATAACTTACCAAGGGTAAACAAATCAGTTTTGAGAATGGGACATGCAGTGTAAAAGAAAGCCCGTCGGGATTTAACATTTACATTAATATCAAAGCAGACGATTCTCAATGGCACCACGAGCAGACACACGACCTTATTCTAATACACCCCTGAATACGAAAACACTCGAAAACTACAAGCATATGCAACTTACATTTAGTTCTTTGATCTAGAAAAAGCCATTCAGGAATATTGCTTCAGGCACAATCTGGGGCTGCTTTGTGAGAGAAACTGTTGTGGCATTCCAAATCAACAATACACACAGGAACCTAAGCAAGATCACAATAACAATTTAACAGGTATGACGCAATCGCCAAGCTGAGTTGTTTTGATAGAATACTGTTTCATATCTAATTACTACACACTATATTATATCTATTGAGGATGTGGCGAATGATCTCCGAATGGGTGTATCAGACACAGTACATCTTGCATGTGATCGAGTTTTCCAGGAGGTTGTTTTAGGAGCAAAGTTCTGCGAAGGACAAGCTATTAATGACTGGTTGACTGGCTGTTTTAAATCTAATTACTTACTATACACTGCTTTTTAATTACTATATGTTGGTCGGGCGTTATGCCCGTTAAGTTCCGTTTGTAACTTACATAATTTTAAAACTACTGTTGAGAAAGAAATATATGTTAATGCGGAAAGATAAGAGGTTGTGGAAAATTTTGAATACATTAGGTCAATGATTATTAAAAATGGTGAAACAATGACAGAAATTAAAAGACGTCTACCAGTTACTCTTCGATGGCTAAAATAACTAAATAAATTATGGAGTTGAGCAGACAGAACTAGAAAAATTAAATTTCCAAGAGCATACATCTTTCCCATTGCAATATACTCTTTTGATACCTGTACACTTACTAAACAAGCTGAATAGCGCACAAATACCTTTGAATACAAATTTATAGACGTGTTATAAGAATACCATAGATTTAAAAAAAATAAAAAACCACAACAAAACCGAACAAATGCATCCATACTTCAAGAACTGAATATCGAAGAAGGCTGGCTATTAAAGACGATTAAACACAGAAAATCGAAATATTTTGGTAACGGGAAATATCACAAATGTTTAGAGAGAACAATAAGGGGTATATGACTGGGAAGAGATGAAGAGGAAAGCCAAAGAGAAGATCAGTGCAGGATGAGGCTGATAATCTCCAGATGGGTATATCAGACGCAGGACATCTTGCTTGTGATCATGAAGTTTTCCGAACGATTGTTATGGGAGCAGGGTCTTGCAAGGGACAGGATCTCGGCTGACTGACTGTTTTGTAACTTATTACTATACACTGTTTTATAATTACTATATGTTGGTCTGAGTCTGACTCGTAATCCAACGTACCGCGATCGAAACCTGCGTGGGCTGCGTGGATTTTTATCGTGGTATGGGACGTCGCAGGTCGACCCAGCCTCAAATGGGTACCAGGATAGGCTGTCCTGGGAAAGTAAAGACGGCCGGCGTAATGCTGACCACATTACCCACCGAGTGCCGATTGGTCTGTAAAAATATGGGTGCTCTTCCCATATGCCCGATGCGCCTAAGGGCGTGTAAAGGGATCTTTACTTTACTTTACTTATATGTTGGTCCGGCGTGATGTCTGTTGAGTTCCGACTAGTCTATAAAAATATCAGTCCAACGTCATATAAACAATATCCGTCCCCACACGTGACTCAGTTTTGTTGTTGTTGTTTTTGCTGTTTGAAGCCCCACCTTGGCTGTCGCTGGGAACCCTGATTTAACACTTCCTATGGGTTGAATAGGGTTTCTGGTACCTGTCCCCATTTGAATGGTGGCACTTTGTGTCAACGGGTGTTTATCGCTCGGTGAGATGATCTGGTGGAGTAAAACGTCAATCAATCAATGAAATGCCCCATGCGCAATTGGCACCAAAGTGGTCTTTCGTTTATTTCATTCGGTTTTTTGGGGGGGTTTTTTTTCTATTTTTTTCTTTTCATTTTTATAATTTTCTTATATGTTACTATCGATCGGTAGAACATTATATACACCTATATAGTAAATGAAAAACATTATATACAACAATAAGAAGAAGACAAACAAAGTTGTTTGGTCATGTGATGAGAAAAAGAGCACTGGAAAATATGACGACTGGAAAAATCACTGGTAGAAGCGGCAGAGGCAGACCAAGACTAGTCATGACGAATGGCTTAAGACAGTGGCATGCTGTAATATCATTAGTGAAATTGTTCCAGAGCGCCAAAGACGTAGATCCGTGGAGTTGCGTAAACGCCAAAGCTATCTGGCAAGACACTTGATGGGTGATGATCGATCGGCGCTTCCAGTACTTCTAAACAGCCAATTTGTTTACTTCAGTGATTCAATACTATAATAAATGTAATTACTATAAGCCAGTGATTCTAATATGGTTACACATCTGGCTACTTTATATCAGCGCTTTCCAAACTATTGTAAATATAATTTTTTTTATATCAGAACTTGCAATAGCATGTTATATTTAATTAATGTCCATAAAGGCTTGAGACAATATGTTATATCTAATAACTTTACGTCAAGCAACACCACTTGTGTGTGTTGAATTATTTCATTGCAAAAATTACAATTTTAATATACGAGTATTTCATTAATTTTTTTTTCATCATTTTTGTCATTATTGTTGTATAAATAAGTACTTTAACGCTCACCTGCGGATCGGAAGGTCGTGGGTTCGGGTCCTCACAGGCACCAGACATTTTACAAAAATGACCTTGGCTCTTAGGTCAACCAAGCCTTGAATGGGTACTAGGTACTGTCCTGGAAAGTAAAGGCGGCTGGCCTGATGCTCAACACACCACCCACCAAGTGCCAAAGGTCAATAAAATATATGTCTAGCTCTATATACACAATACACCCAAAGGCGTGAAAAGGGTCCTTTACTTACTTACTTAGCCGACAACACCAGAGTGGTGGTCAACAGGTCACAAGATGTACTAAATTCAGATTTACAATCAGCTGAGTTGTCATGACGACCCATAAACAGTCCGTAAAGCAGTGCTTGGGGCGGCTGCTCTGTATTACAACCGTGGCATGCTCCGCTAATGTGGCATTCATTGCTACGTCGAGAGCACATCGTAAATGTAACGTGTCAGCCGTGAAGAAGAAGGAAAGTAAGGCAAATTACTGATAGGTTCATAATAAAGACCCGTGCTATCTGGCACGGCGAAAATATACGCGGTTTGTATCTATATTTTAACTATCACAATGATGAAAATGTTTCTCTTACCCGTTCACATCCGGATCTCTCTGTTAGGGTGTTTAAAAATGGCGGTAGTTACTTCTAAATCTGTGACACTTTTGATATTTTGAGTGAGGGCTGGCTGATCATTACAGTCAATTGTTTCTCACAGTGGGCCATATCGCCTTCTGTTGATCATTGGAACGGCCCAAACAGAAGAAGGGGCATAAGCGCCAAAACATGGGAGCTCAGGTTCCTTTATAACCACTGTAGCCACACAAGTGACACACATAAACCAGATCACAATTGCAACCGGAGGCTGTTAGCAGCTCTTTGAATGTTGTCAAGTTGTGAAATTTTTTTTCTAGAATTGAACTGAAACTAGATTCTCCCCTCTCCCCCACCCCCGTGGTTGTTAGGTGATGGGGTGGGGTGGCTGGTTCCATGTTATGTTTTCTTCGCGGCGGCGAGCCTGGAAAGTAGGTAGTGGCCACGAGTCCCAACTGAGTAATAAAAAAAACTGTTGGGGTGGGAGGGGGTGTTAGTGCGATTTAAAATACAGTATAAAAGCATTCGATTACATAGCTAATCCCCAGATACCGAGAATGCTTCTGACAAGAATATAATCGAATATGAAATAATTAAAAACGGAGCACCAAATTAGTTCTTCTCATTACAAGAAGCATTTTCCAATTGTCAGTTTAATGCTTACTAGTTTGTCCTTGCTCAACGGTAGGTTGTCAGTACTACAGTGGAAATCAACGCAAAAGCGTTTTGGTGCAAATTTCCTGCAGGGAATCGAACCGTGTACCTCTACATTACGAAAATATATCATGGAAAGATATAAAACCAAATGAAAAGTCGTTTAGCGAGCTTCCCAATAAAACAAATTAAAAGTGAACGTTGCGGCTACAGATCCTTCGTCAGTTCATACATAAATCAAACAAAACCACACGTATCCGCTTGGCTAGTGCTGTGGCCACAAACTGTGCATGTTTGGATTTTTTTTTTACCCTAACAGAAAACAAATCCATGACGTTCTGGAGGATTTGAACGTGGGACACCCCCAGTTTGACCAGCTGCTCCTCGACATTCAGCACATTATTATTATTATTCACTAAAACTATACCTAAGCACAACTTTTTGCCTAAAAATGTGTCAGGGTAGGCTTTGACGGCAGTTTCCTCCTTCCCCCTTCCCCACCCCACCCCAATCTTGTCGGCACCGCTGTAACACAAATTATATCGGAGCACCCGGCGGTTACTTTCCGTATACACAAACCACGGTCTTCTCCAGTCTAAAGATGGCCGTGACACAAACACATGACTGACGACTGCCTACCTAGTTCGGGGACACCAAGATAAACCAAGTATGTCGGACTCCAGTGAAGGACGCTGTTTAATGGTCCAGAGTCAACAAAGCCGCGGAAGGCAAATAAGAATAATTAAAATTTGAATTTCAAATGTGACTTTGTTTGACATCTTTTATTGTTGTTATTATTATTACCCTTTAACCGTCTTTCCCCTGTGTTGACTTAAACTCGCCAATAACACTGCAGCTTCCCGCCACGGTACTTGAACGTGTCTTGACCCAATTAAAACACCTTCTTGACTTGTTCAAAGCAGCTTTACGTCTAGCGTTAGCTGACTTACCTTTTAAGTTTTGGGGGTAAAGAAAAAATAGTAGTATAACCCTTACTCCCCCCCCCCCCCTCTCCTCCAATTTTTTACAAAAACCCAGCAGGACCAGACAGAAGTGCCTGGACAGTGGCTAGTTGTCTGTGCTGCCGAACAGGTTGTCAAGTTCAGGCCTAAAATTAGTTTAGATTTTGGGGGAGGGTTGGTGTAGGTGGCTCAAAAGCCTGCGCCCCTAGGTTCCAGCACCTATGATATTTCTTATACCTTTCTTGTGAAACATGTTTAGGTGCTTTTTTTTTTTTTTTTACCCATTTCCATCTTAGAGATTTCATGGGGAATTCCCGGAAAAATATAATAGTATAGGGGTGTTATGGTGTGAAATAAACACCGACTAACAATAACTCACTCCACACACCCCCCACCACCCTCCAACCCCCAATAGCTTTTGCTATGAACCCCCATGGACTTCGTGGGTCCTTCAACACAGAGCAATCTGTATGGACAATCACATCACCTGGGCGTGACTTGGCATGAATTATTTCTTGAACCCTACACAAGTCTGAAATTTGCTTGTACACTTTGAACCATTCCTCCTGTCGTCGAAATTTATCACGCCTGCACACATGTCGAATTGTGTCTTCAGCTTGCGCCATCAAAGACCTTCCTCATTTCAGTCTGTGACCCTTAGCTCTACCTACGGCTTTTTGCAGTAGGTGCTTCTTGTCTGCAGATACTCTGAGATATGACTTTGCCTGCAGAACTTCGAGCCTGTCTGCCTCAGTAAGCAGTGCAAGCGCATATCGCATACATACTGCCAGGTTATCTCTTATGCATCCCAGAATTACTCGCATAGCTTCATTTTGTATGCGTTAAAGTTTTATCAGCTGACTCTTTTATATGGTAAGCCACGGCCTTCTCTATTTATAGAGAAGGCGATGGGTAAGCATTCCAAGTCCGTAAGCTATCACCGACAGGATCATATGCTAAAACATTATGAACAGCATTGTTTGTTCCATGTCCATTGCTGCCATAATCTTGAGAGCATTGAATCCTTTGGCATTTTACCGCAACTACCTCCACGTAATCCCTGAAGGACAGACTTCTAACGAAAATGACACCTAGGTACATCACTGTACTTCTCAGTTGTTGTAACTGTTATTAATGGTAAGGCTTGAAACATCAGCTCTTACAAATCTATTGTCCAGAGAGCACCACATAACAGCCACCTTTTCTGAGTTGATGACAGCACCCATTTCTGCACACCAGTCAGTTACTTTGTCTACAGTTGCCTGTAGTTATCGGGTTATCCGGTGCCTGTCACTACCCAGCCTATATGCAAGAACATCATCTGCAAATGTAGATATCCTTCCAACACCTGGTGCTTCAAGTTCTACAATCTTGCTTGTTAACACACTGAAGAACACTGGTGAAATGGCAGAACCCTGGGGTAGTCCTGGGGCGATATTACTTTGTTCTGAGGTCCATGTACCCAGACGACAGGCAACCATACGTGAATGCAGGACAGCTGCTATCCAGTTTACAAGCCAGAAACCCCATAGGGATTGCACAACAAGTGACAAACAGGCGGTGACACAAAGTACCACCATTCGGATGAGAATCAACCGGGCATAAGTCCCATAAACTCAGTTCAACCGTTAGATTATATTAGGGCCCCATACTACAGCAGGAAAATACTTAGAGAGGATTATTTAGGTAGGTAGGTACCCAACGAGGACATCACACGGGCGTTAAACACCCGGTGAAACAACGTGTTACCATGCGGATGAGCATCACACGTGAAGAGGTCCCAGAAACCCCTTTCAGCAGTTAGGCCACATCAATGGCTAGGCCATATCTCTGCCCCGGCTTTATTCAGGGCCCCTGTCAGCCAGCGTGGGGCATCCAAAAAAAAATTGCATCCCACATGCGGACGACATTAACGCATTAGGGATTATTTAGTGCTGGAACAAGACTTAAATAGGCTTCCCTCATCTACACATGGAACGCACAAATCAATAATGTCATAGCTTTACATTTATTAGTTACATTGAAACATACTTGCAAATATATGAACAAGACGACAGATGCTTCTGTAAAAAGATCATTTGGGGGGAAAAAACCACAACAATTTGTTAAAAAATGTACTTTTCGTGGGCTCCCTTAACCCCCATAGGCACCAGGACCATGTAAATATACAGCCCCTCTCCTCGTTCCTGTCCTGTATCTATGTTAGTTGTTTCTCCTCAAAATCGTAACCTACCCATTCGTTTCTTTTCACCTTGTTATTTTTGCTGCACAGAAGCACAACTTGCTTCGTTCGTCTTGTTCTACCATCTACCTTGTTGTCTTAACATCATTAACAACAGAGTGCCTCATTTCAAATATTGTCTAATTCTCGAACAAACTAATTTCATTTATTTCTCATGACTGTGTCAAGTTTAAACCTTCGCCTTCTTCAAATTGTGAATGTTGACTTACGATGAGCTAGGCGCCCTTTGACTGAGTTGTTACCTTGTTTAACTTGTCGCAGACGTCCTGCTAACAATGACATTGCACCAGAAAACTCCAGTTGCCAATGAACTTGCACCAGAGAACTCCTAACAATGTGCTTGTTCGGCTTGTTTTGTCAAAGTCCTCTTTAGCTCACCGAAAGATCGACAAGTAAAAATATTAGGACAAGGGGATATTAGTTTAAAAACGTAGACCCCAAAATATAACCCATTTACTAGGCTCAATCATTAAAAATGGGTTAAATCAAAAAAGAATATATTGTTTAGGAATTGATGAAACTGTCGTGATTCGATCGCTGCAATCGCTGTCACGTTATGTTTATATAGAATAAATTCCATACTCAAGTACCTTGTTTTGTCGATGTCCTCTTTTGTCGCAGAAATATTTAAGAGAGAAAAATATTTGGTATGGGAATATTAGCTTGAACACAGCCGAAAAAGTAACACATTCACGAGCACAGTCATTAAATACGAGGTGGTGATGATAAGAAGATACTAGTACAGGAACTAATGGAGTGTAGTGGTCGGTGATTGCAGAGTATATGAACTGATCAAGTGTGGTGGTCGGTGATTATAGAGTATATGAATTGATCAAGTGTAGTAGTCGGTGATTATAGAGTATATTAACTGTTCAAGTGTGTGGTCGGTGATTATAGAGTATATGAATTAATCAAGTGTAGTAGTCGGTGATTATAGAGTATATTAACTGTTCAAGTGTGTGGTCGGTGATTATAGAGTATATTAACTGTTCAAGTGTGGTGGTCGGTGATTATAGAGTATATTAACTGTTCAAGTGTGGTGGTCGGTGATTATAGAGTATATTAACTGTTCAAGTGTGGTGGTCGGTGATTATAGAGTATATGAATTCACCAAGTGCAGTGGTCCGTCATTATAGAGAATTTATTAAGTATGGCGATAGGTGATTATAGAGTAAAGGAACTGATCAAGTCTGGTGATCGTTAATTATTGAGTATATGAACTAATAAAGTGGGCTGATCGTTGATAAAACAGTAGATGAACTGATCAAGTGTGGCGGACGGTGATTACAGAGTATATGAACTCATCAAGTGTAGTGGTCCGTGATTATAGAGAACTATTCAAGCATGGCGATCGGCCATTATAGAGTATTGGAACGGATCAAGTGCGGTGATCGTTGATTATAGAGTATAAGAACTGTCGAAGCCTGGGGTTTCGAGAGCAAAGATAATATTTTTATCTAAGCAACTATTGTATATCTGAGCAGCGTGTTTTGTCTATATCCTGTTTAAGCTCACGGAGATATCGACACGTAAAAATATTTCGACAAGAAAGTATCAGTTTTAAAACTTTCAGCCGAAAATGTAACAAATGATCATTAACGACCGTTAGAGCAATATTCAAAAAAGCTTTTATTTTTTTTTTAAATCAGATTATTTTATGTGGCTGTTGTGGTTTTCATATGTAAATTTAACGTGTTGCCCCTGAATGGTCAGCTCTCGGTACCGCTGTTGAAACCTACGCAAGACGGAGGCCAAATTGCTTTCTGCTGGGATCGAACCCAGTACCTGGCATTACGAAGCGCGTTCGCAACATTTAAGCCATAGACGAGATTATTAATACTTATACTTCATATCAGTAACTATGAACGTTTTGTGTATAATAAAAATTAGACAAATTAGACACGAGCTAACTATGTGGTTTTCTCGTTTTATATTTACAAGGAAACCTCGTAAAGCTGTTTGTTATCCTTGCATTCAACTCTAGCTGTTTGTTTGCAGAAAATCACATTTATTTGCTTTAAGAATAAATGCTATTTCTCTCTCCCTCCCTCTCTTCCCCTGCCTCTCTCAGCGTCTCTGTCTCTCTGTCTCTCTCTCTCTCTCTCTCTCTCTCTCGATGATGATGATGATGATAAGAGAGAGCGCTCGCGACGACGGGAGCAGAGGAAGATCACGTCGCATTATTGCGATAGTATTAAAATAGTTCACGTGCTTCAGTGACACGGTATAATACTTTTGTCTGAAGAGACAAAACGGTTAGAACCCTGGGCAAGCAGACAGGAAACTCAGGTTGGAATCCTTGTTACGGTTTGGGTTTTTGACTTTAAAAAAAATCACAACCTGCACAGTCCGTGGCTACATCACTTGCTATACGGCAGTAAATACTCAGTCTCAGAGTTCCCCCCCCCCCCTTTTGTGTTTTTTAAATCGAGGTCAAAAATAGAATCCCCACCTACACTGCCCCGTGGCTACATCACCAGCCATACAGCAGTAAATCCTTAAGATCAAAGACCCCCTTACCTACACCGGTAAAAGAGGTAAAGATATGCAGTAATGGCAGTTTTGTTGTTGTTGTTGTTGTTGTTGTTGTTGCAGTCTTTAAACGGTGCCAATCAATCAGTCAATTCTTCTTCTTCTTCTTCGCGTTCACCAGCTTTACACTCTGGCGGAAATTATGGTTACTCGTCTACTACTGAACTGCAGTCCTGCTCCAGAACCTGAGTGTTGCGTGTGCATCAGTTTTACAGATCTCATTCTCTTGAATACAGACTGTTGGTTCCCTGCCTCTCCGGTAGATGCACTCCGACTTCAAAGGAAGCTCCCTAATTAGTCGACTCTTACGACATGCTTCTGGGGAGGCAGTGGGTCTATTCTTGTTTTCCTCACAATGGAGCCCCGGAATCCACACGGGGGAATCAGTCAATTAAAATTGACTGAACACACTATCACGACCAGACACCACAGATTGTGGAGATGCACGATGCTTTGCGCCAGTTTACCAGGATAGTTGTTTGAGTTCATCAAGACGCACGACCTCGTCAATTCAGATAAGCTACTGCTGTCACCGCTTTACACTCGGATATAAGATTGTGTAATGTGAACTCTTACAGTCGATCTGCGGCAAAACTAATAGGCCAAATAATCGGCTGGATCTGAGCCGGCTTCAGTCAGTCATTTAAACGCCGAAGAGCGTGAACAGTAGCTGGATTCGGTGCTACAGGAACCCGTCTTCTGCTGCTAGAAGTGAACTGTCGTCATGGTAGAGCGTTTTCGTTGGCTCAGTGCGGCGCCGAGACGGGAAACTGCGCCGCCGCTGCTGCGTCCCTGTTGCTTGTGGAGTGAGACTTAGCCAGCGGTACAAGAACTAGTAGAAGTACAGGAAGAGGCGGTTGGGGATCGTAGCAATCGAAGAAATTTGGACCACTTAGTGTAGGCATTTTCTAGTGAATTTTGCTTACCTGTGAGCCGTTATAATTGTGATTTTCTACTGCGGAATACAGTGCACATTGTTTTCACTTCGGCATTTTAGGATTCTGTTTCGTCATAGGCAACAAAAAATAACATTTCTACAAGTGTATCTGTAACTAGTTGCCTAGCTATAACTATAGATTTTAGAAATATAAATTGGTGCTATTTACAGGTATGATAATTATTAGAATTCACTTAAGAGACGTACGTTGGTTATATTTATTTATTTTGTTTGTTTCTGTTTAACTGTATAGAAGAGTAGGCGTTTGCTATTTTCGACTATTGTATTTCATAAACATAATAGTACTAATCGCGATAACAATTTAAATCTTTAAAATGCAATAATATAGTGAATATACTGCAGCTTAAATGGGTGTTTTTTGTGGGCCAGAACTGTTACTTTAAATTTAAATTTCACCCCGTCTTCTTCTTCTTCTTCTTCTTCTTCTTCTTCTTCTTCTTCTTTTTCTTTTTGTTCTTTTTTTCCTTCTTATTCTTCTTCTTCCTCCTCCTCCTCTTCTTCCTCGAGTTCACTAGCTGTTAACACCGGTGGAAATTTCTGGTTTTTCGTCCATTTCTAAACTGTAATCTTGCTCCTAAACGACATTTCTGCGTACATATCCGTTTTACAGTTCTGGCTTAACTGTACGCATCCGTAATTAGTCGAATCTTACGACATTCTTCTTATGGAGCAGTGGGTATTTTTTTCACCGAAACCCACACGGGGAAAATGTTGCTCCCAAGGCTAAATGTTTATAGTTGTTCAAATTCAAACGGACAGTGTTCACGGCAACTCCGTAGACCGTTCAAAATCATGATAAATATGATGTAAAGTCTCTTTAACAGTTAACATTACAACATGAAAACAATGGCAAACTACTAAACGTAAAATTGTCTATTAAAAATCACAACACCCCCCCACCCCCCCCCCCCCCCCCCCCCCCCATCCACAAACACACACACACATGCATGGATTTGTCCTATAAAGGACGTGCGAGTTTTTTTTTTTTTTATAAATATCGCAAGTAACAAAATAAAATTTGATGCACACAGCTCTGTAAATTTGGATTTAAGCTTGTTATTCGTAACTCAATATTCACTCACTATCATGTTGTGCCATTACATTGCACATAGGGCTGGCCGTCTTTTTTTTTCATTCCGCTCTATCCTGTGAAATCAGTTCTATATCATGAAAGGAATCCGGCACAGCAGCTTTGGCCTCTCTCGTCAACGTTCGTCTTTGGTGTTTACTTTATAGCAGAGCCATTTATTAACTTAGTCACATGTTCTTTTTAGGATCTCTGAAACTGGCGCCAGCATTTACTGGCAATTTGTGATTTTTTTAGGCAATTTTACGATTAATAGTTTGTCATTGTTTTATAAATACGATTATTAGTTTGTCTTTGTTTTATGAATACGATTAGTAGTTTCTCATTGTTTTATGAATACGATTAGTAGTTTGTCTACGTTTTATGAATACGATTATTATTATTATGTCTTTAAACACGGCCGGTGTTCGAAACCGGGTGGTTCCCGGGGCTCACCCAGCCTCTAGGTTATGGGTACCAGAGGTAACACTCTGGGGTAGATGGAGGGACGTCGCTGTAGCTACTGAACTGCCTGCGGACGGCGACACAGGCGAACAGTTTCTTATCAGCAGTCCATACTGGTGGCAGAGCAATAATGGGTGAAATCCGGAAAGGCTAACCCGGTTAACAAATGCCCGCATAACTCAGATGTGTTTGCCGAAAGGTGCAAATATCGCAGCGATAATGTAAACGAGTCGGTTCTGTAGCTAAGTCGATGCGAACGCTTCGTAATGCCGGAGTGCCGTGTTCGATCCCAGCGGCGGGCCATGCGCTTTGCGTTGGTTTCGACAGTGGTATCAGGGTGCCGACCGTCCAGGAGCAATGGTAAACTACTAAACATAAATTTGCCTAGAGAAACCACACAAAAGCTAGAAGCTGCTGGGGTTGGATCTGCAACGTCCTGTAAAGGATACGCAACTAACCAGAGAGTGTAAACAGGCTTAACGCAATTACATCTTCAGATAAACGCAGAAGTAGAAGAAGGAATTGTGAAATTCCGCCCACAGCCCATAAGCCAAAGACAACGAAACTTATTACATGTTAAGTCAGAGTCTAAAGCACCACGATGTGTCTGTGGTCGAAGCAGCCAGAAGAGCACGAAGTAGGACCTTATATCTCCCTCGACACCGAAGCGGTAAAGAGGTCGTTAAGAAGCAGTCAGAAAGTCGATATTACACAATGTTTAGAACAATTCCCATGTCTTGGCTGTCTGTTTAGGTTCCCTTCGTGAACTGTTAGAAGCAGTAGCCACTTAATTGTAAACACCAATCGCCACACCATCAATTAGGTGACCAGTATCACGACAGAACATATTTTACAGCCGATGAACACCAAGGAAAAGTTGTTGTTGGTGTGAAAAATACGAATAGGATTTATGTCTGTAGTTGCAAACTAAGGTTAGTTGCGTATCCTTTACAGGACGTAGCAGAACCAACCCCAACATCCCCAGGCTGTTGTGTGGTTTTTCTAAACAAATTTACGTCCAGTAGTTTGCCATTGCTTTCTGGACGGGCGGCTTTCTTGATACCACTGTCGAAACCAACGTAAGGCGCATGGCTCGCAGCTGGAATTGAACCCGGCATCCCGGCATTACGAAGCGTTCGCATCTACTTAGCCACAGAGCCGACTAGTTGCAAACTGCTGAAGGTAAAATTTGCCGAGAAAAACCACAACAGCCAAAAAATGTTGTGGTTGGTTCTGCAATGTCATTTTTGGATACGCAACTAACTAACAATAATTCCAAAATACATTGTGCCATTAAGTCACCTAGTTACTGTTCCTTGATCAAGTCCTTCCATTGATGGCGATCAGATGTGATGAAGTTGGTGTTTTCTCATTTAGGGCCATTACATCAGCCACATTTTCTTCTTCACCTCTTTTTTCTTCTTCTTCTTTCTTCTTCCTCTTCTTCTTCTTCTTCTTCTTCTTCTTCTTCTTCTTCTTCTTCTTCGTTGTCGTCATGGTCACATTAACCGGCTGTAAATTCCAGCTAAAAGCTTGAGTTGTTAGCCCACCGTTGAACTTTAGTCTTGTTGCAGAACCTGAGCTTTGCGTGCACATACCTATTATTGTGACCTATTTTTATGCAGACCGCGGGTTCCTTGCCTTTCAGGCAGACGCACTTTGACTTTGAGAGAAAGCCCCCTCCGGTTAGTCTACTGTTACTACTTGCTTGTTTGGAAGGCAGTGGGTCTATTCTTGTTTCCCCCCCCCCACAATGGGATCCCGAAACCCACAATGGAAAACTACATTTTGATTCCAGGTCTTTCTGGGACAGACCCTTTTCATTCTCCATTGTGCCGAGTAATCTAGTATGGTTTTGGAAAAACTTAATTGTATTACTTGTCAATGTTTTGTGGCACGTTGCCGCTTTTTAGTGCTGTTAAAAACAATTTGAAGTTGCTGAGTGTTAAATAAAAAGCAAATGAGATAGTAAACAAGAAAACACAATTTAAACTCAGAAGTGAAATACTAAATAGCTACACGTTAAACTATTTATTTGATTTTGTGTGTAATATTTGTTTCGACGTTTTCGTAAAGCGAAACTCGGAATTAGAATAATAATCTTCATGACTGTAGCATTGTCGATGCTCTTTCCCCAAGGGGAATCTAGAATCAGAACATGAACACTAGATAACCCAACGTATACGCGAATATTTACTAGTGTGGTTGGCTCCACGTGCAACCTTCCACCCACAACCGAAATGGCAAGGAAGTATCTTAATCACGAATATGTCCGTTACTACAAGTATCAAACATATACTATGAGACTCTCAAATGCCATACATATCGGCTGGATGATTATGCTTCTATTCTTCATGTGCTTTCCCTTGGACAGCCAGGCGTCTTATCGCTGTCCGCAGGAATGTATCTGCAGGTCTAAGGGATTTGTAGACTGCAGCTTCAGAAACCTCAAGAATGTACCCAGGGGGATACCACAGAACGCACAACGCCTGTAAGTAACACATGTTAGTCTACATGTCTTTGTATCATGGTTTGTTTTGTTTCCGAAGTAGATAATACTCTGCTTAACCTTGCTGGGGAATATACTGTTCGTAATTATTTCAAATAAAGCACTATTTGTTTGTTTGTATTGTGAACAAATCTGATTCTTAAATACCTCTCGTGCCCACTTTCCTTCTTAGTGATTACAGTTTTTGTACATATTCATACTAGTTTGTTTTTTTTTTTTTTTTGCGAGGGAAAAATGTTTTTGGGGGGTCGTCTCGATCTCCATGGCCAAGTAGTTACTCCGTTTGCCTCGTAGTGTAAGGGTTTTAGATTTGTTTTCGAGGGCAGGTGTTTGTGAGATCCCTTGAGGTTAGGAGTTGGGGTTTTTCTGGAGCTACAGATGCCTGCTTTCTGTGACACCTTTGGCGTTAGGAAAAATCCGCTCTTTGAAGAGAGACTTAGACATATGGGACGAATATTGGGTGTAGGGAAGTTGATACCCTCACCCTTAAACACCCTTTTTAAAGTTTCGTTTTCTTTCGTTCGACATAAGCATTTATAGAATATTCTCGTGTGAGAGATCCTAGTTCGAATCCTCTGCAGGGTGATAAGATTGTTTTTTCACACACACACACACACACACATATTTTCTCGCACAGTTTATTGTGCATGGCATAGCGACCCCCCCCCCCCCCCTCTCTCTCTGCAGCTCAAGATCACCCTCTCCCTAACATCCGCACCCACCCCATCCTACACGGCATGGGAAAGTGGTAAATATGTGTAGTAAAAACAGTTCATAAGCAATGCCGTTTACGTCTTTCATGTCATTAATCCATTCGTATGTGTGTTTGTGCGCGCGTATCTCTCTCTCTCTCTCTCTCTCTCTCTCTCTCTCTCTCTCTCTGTGTGTGTGTGTGTGTGTGTGTGTGTGTGGCACATTACTAAACGTAAAATGTGCCTGTAAAAGCTGCAACAGCCAAAAAATGTTGGGGTTGGTTCTGCAACGTGCTGTAAAGGATACGCAACTAACTTTATGTGTGTGTGTGTGTGTGTATATATATATATATATATATATATATATATATATATATATATATATATATATACACACATGTATTTATACATGTTTATTAATATACTTTGTGTCTGTATGACTGAATAAACGAGAGAGATAGGTGGAGATAGAGATAACATTTCTAGCTTTAATGCCATGAATCCATAATCCATATGCGTGTGTGACTGCACGTGTGTGTGTGTGTGTATGTGTGTGACTGAATGAACGATGGAAAGGGAGAGGTAAGGGAGAGAAAGGAAAATATTTCTGTTTCAGTTACCAAGTAATTAAAACTGAAATGTTCCCACAATTCAGCCGATTGTCCTTAGCCAAGAATGTAGCTAGTTAGATACACAGCAGGACTTCCCCTGTCACATTGTCCGTGTTATACAACCGTGATGGCAATCTCACGGAAACATTATACGTGTAACTCTCGTTCTAAGTAGAATACATTATTATGACGACCTTAATGTGACAGACTTTTCTCGCTGCTTGCTGATTTCTTCTTCTTGTTTTGTCCTACTGCTTATGGCTCAGAGCAGCTTTTCTCGTTGCTTGCTGATTTCTTCTTCTTGTTTTGTCCTACTGCTTATGGCTCAGAGCATACTTTTCTCGTTGCTTGCTGATTTCTTCTTCTTGTTTTGTCCTACTGCTTATGGCTCAGAGCAGACTTTTCTCGTTGCTTGCTGATTTCTTCTTCTTGTTTTGTCCTACTGCTTATGGCTCAGAGCAGACTTTTCTCGTTGCTTGCTGATTTCTTCTTCTTGTTCTGTCCTACTGCTTATGGCCCAGAGCAGACTTTTCTCGTTGCTTGCTGATTTCTTCTTCTTGTTCTGTCCTACTGCTTATGGCTCAGAGCAACGCAGAGAAGAGTTATATTATGCCGGTCAGGTCCTTTTCTAGTTGCGTGGCTTGTGTTAATGTCATATTTCGTTTCTGTAGTCTCTTGGCCGGCTCTGTGGCTAAGTCGATGCGAACGCTTCGTTAAGTCAGGGTGCCAGGTTGGATCCCAGCTGCGGGCCATGCGCCTTGCGTTGGTTTCGACAGTGATATCAAGGGGTTGACCGTCCAGAAAGCAATGGCAAACTACTGGACGTAAATTTGCGTAGAGAAACCACACAACAGCCAGGGGCTGCTGGGGTTGGTTCTGCAACGTCCTGTAAAGGATGCGCAACTAACCAGAGAGAGTCTCTTGCTTTTCAGCTGAAATGCTATGAAAAGATTTTCAGAATATCTCGGACAAAGAAGAGGAGAAATACTGACATTTTGAGAGATCTGAACATCAAGGTAAAAAGCTAGTCGGGAGATGTGAACCAGCGTCATTGCACGCGGTTATAAACCATAAGTGCTCTGCCACCAGTACGGACAGCTGATTAAAAAAAACTGTCCTCCTGTGTCGCCGTCCGCACGCAACTCCGTAGCTACATCGACGTTCCTCCATTTAACCAGAGTGTTAACTCTTGTACCCATTACATAGAGGCTGGTTGAACCTCGGGAACTGCCCGGTTTCTAACACCGACCGTGGGCTGCAGCAAGGCTAATAAACAACATCCTGTCTCCGAAGCTGAAATATTTTGGTCATATCAAGCGCCACGACGGATTGGAGAAAACAGTAGCAGAAGGCATGGTACCAGGAAGGAGGGGCAGGAGACAAACTAACTCGAAGATGGGCACAGGATGTAACTGACCCCTTGAGTATACAAGTACATGAAGCGAGAGAGCGGGCGAGAGATCGAGTTTCTTTCAGGCAGACCGTGATGAGAGCGACGTTCTGCGAAGAACCTGCTACATAACGATGATGATAATAAGTCTCTTGTACTCCCTTTGTCTATCGTTTTCTTGGTCGGCCTCTTGCCTTGTAACCTGCTGGTCTCGTATAGTACGCGCTAGCTGCTGGCCGATTGTCTTCCTTGCTGACCAGATGACCAAACCATTTGAGTCTTTAATGTTCTGTGACATCACCTACAGTTACTGTGCCGACCATCTTTCTTAATTCTTGACTGGTGACTGTTGTCTTCTTGTGCCCTTTCCACCAACCGATTTTCATATAATGTCATCTCACTTGTTGTTGGGTTTACGTTTTTCCAGGACTCACTAGGCGGAAACAAAACAGAATAGACCCCCTTCTCCTCTAACAAGCATGTCGTAAAAGTCGACTAATTAGAGATGTTTCCTTCGAATTCGAAGTGTATCTGCCATTGAGGCGATGAACCTACAGACTGCATACAAATAGGCTAGCTCTGTAAAACGGATCTGCATGCAGACAAGACCATACTTCCCCTGCCCCTGTTAGAGTTTGGAACCCACGTGGGTAGTCCAATATTAGAAACTCTTGTTGTAAGTAGTTATCACATTTATGTTTGACCATTAGGCGCTTTGGTAAATCTGTTGTATATACACCTGTGTGTGTGTGTATATATATATATATATATATATATATATATATATATATATATATATATATATATATATATATATATATATATATATATATATATAAATATATATGTATATATATTTATATGTATTTATATATGTGTGTGTGTCTGTGTGTGTGTGTATATATATATATATATATATATGTATATATGTGTGTGTATATATATATGAATATATATATATATATATATATATATATATATATATATATATATATGTGTGTGTGTGTGTGTGTGTGTGTGTGTGTGTGTGTGTATATATATATATACATGTGTGTCTGTGTATATATATATATATATATGTGTGTATATATATATATATGTGTGTGTGTGTCTGTGTGTGTGTGTCTACGCGTGTGTCTGTTTGTATTTATATGTTTATTCAATGTTTTAATTTCCTTTTCAGCTTTTTTTTTTCCTAATCTAACGCAACATACGAGAGCTAATTACGCGGTCCCTACCCGCATTTGCCTGTCGGTTACACGTGTCTGGTGTCGTTCTTTCAGGTTGCCCTAATTATAACTTCTTTTGAGGTTGAACATTGTATCTGGGATCTGTCTTGTTTGTCCGTCATCCAGGCTAGGATTCTTTAATCTGAGGATGGTACACTGTTAACCTTTTGGTGGCAATCGGGAGGGACAAATCGATCGATCGACGGCAAAAACGGTATCTGGCGATATATTTAAAACAATAAAACCACGGTAAATATACTACTAACTACACTGTTGTAGAGTCCCTTAAATGGAAAAAAAAAAAAAACAGACAGACAGACAGACAGACAGACAGACAGACAGACAGACAGACAGACAGACAGACAGGCAGGCAGGCAGGCAGGCAGGCAGGCAGGCAGGCAGACAGGCAGGCAGGCAGACAGACAGACAGGCAGGCAGACAGACAGACAGACAGACAGACAGACAGACAGACAGACAGACAGACAGACAGACAGACAGACAGACAGACAGACAGACAGACAGACAGACAGACAGACAGACAGACAGACAGACAGACAGACAGACAGACAGACAGAAAGAAAGAAAGAAAGAAAGAAAGAAAGAAAGAAAGAAAGAAAGAAAGAAAGAAAGAAAGAAAGAAAGAAAGAAAGAAAGAAAGAAAGAAAGAAAGAAAGAAAGAAAGAAAGAAAGAAAGAAAGAAAGAAAGAAAGCAGGAAAGAAAGATATTTTGGGGGCATGGTGTCCGCCTCGCGTGCTGGTCCCGGGTTCAGGCCCCGGTTAAGACTGGGCTTTTTTTCACGTGGACTTCTGTTAATCCCCCCTGGTCTCTGAGCAGTAAGATCGAACGCCCGTGTGTACTATTGCGCACGTAAAAAAAAAATCCCTTGGCAGTTGGAAATCAAAAAGAGTAGCCTAACAGCGCTGCCTGGGCAAAATTTAGAGTTAAAAATCTACATAAAATATTTCTGGATCCTCGCCGGTGCTAAGGAGTTCGTGCACAACGCTGAAATTCTTTGTACTCAGGCTTGAGTTAGAAGTAAAGCAGAGTACTTAGGGGTTACCACCCTTGAGCCATGTTGTTGATCCATTGTTTAAGCCCATGAAAGCATTTTGCGCACCCCGCTACTGAAAGAGTTAATCTGGACCGAACTAGAAGCCACCCACCCCCACCCCCGGGCTTTTATGAAAAATGTTGGCCAACTATAGATTCGATCCCAGACTTTCAGGTGGGCAGGCAAGCGTGTAGCCTCTGATTTACCGCCGCTGCTGGTGTCTAGTATTGTTGATTTTTCTTTAGCAAACTACGGCGTGCTTGATTCATATGGGCTGTTGACACTTTGCATTGTTTTCTCTACATTACAATAGACTGGGTCAGAAGTGGTAGAATGGCAATAGTCCGAAACAGAACAATGAAAGTAATAGCGAAGACAGCCAGTGTTAGAGTAGCTACATAGTTTGTGAGTCATTTGAAATAAGGAGAAGTAAGCAGAAAACCTTCTCCACGTCAATGCTGCATCGGGCAAACGAGTAAAGCAAAAATATATAGGACCATTTTCCAGGATTTTATTACGTATTGGGTATACAGGACTAGACCTATATTTTATAAACCAAACGGCACTTGGTAGGTGATGTGGTCAGCATCACAGCGGTTGCCTTTACTTCCCAGAACTGTACCTGGTACCCACTCAAAGCTGGTTTGACCTGGGAGCCAAGGTCATTTTTGAAAGAAAAAACCGTCCCTCGTCAGGAACCGAACCCACGACCTTTCGATCCGCAAGCGAGCGTCTATCCACTAGACCACGGCGGCTTCCTCGGTGACATGAGACTAAACTTAAATTTGTATAGAGTACCCGATGACTGAAGAAGTTCCATTCCAACATCGTAATGGAATCCTTTACTTCTGTGGGCATTATCTGATAGCCGTTTATACTGGATAACGTGGGAGCTTAGGTCAGTTATAAAACCTCTGCCAGGTCGAAAGAAGAAACAGGTTAGGGTGTTTAATTTTGCCCCCGACAGAGAACCGAGTGCTCGATGTTATTACCACTCTGAAAGCTGCTCTCAACTTCTAGCAGAGTAATTAAAATTGTGCTTAAATTAGATGTGTTATTTACGCAGATATCGCAGCCTAGCTGTACATACAGCGTGCAATCCATTATTTTAAGGGCAGAGAAGAAGAAGAAGAAGAAGAAGAAGAAGAAGAAAAAGAAGAAGAAGAAGAAGAGAAGAAGAAGGAGAAGAAGAAGAAGAAGAAGAAGAAGAAGAAGAAGAAGAAGAAGAAGAAGAAGAAGAAGAAGAAGAAGAAGAAGAAGAAGAAGAAGAAGAAGAAGAAGAAGAAGAAGAATAAGAAGAAGAAGAAGAAGAAGAACCATTTACCCCTTTACTGCCGAGGACACTATCCCAAAACAAACTCTACCTAACAACAAAGTACACATAGAACAGTGTGACGTAACGTGCTTGACACAAAAAGGCATAACTAGTTATGACACTTGACGTCAACTTGGATGCAGATAACAGCTGCCATCTCAGCTCAGACTAGACATTGGCCCGAGCTGCCTCCCGCGTTGTGGCAAAGTTGATCTCAGAGACACGAATATTGTTTCTCAGGAGTAATAGAAAACCACGGCGGGCTCGCGAAAGATAATCGTGGTATATCATCATCTTTACGTGCCATTATGGACGACTAGAGCAAGCATGTTTCTCGAAAACCGTATATCGTGTGTGTTATTTGTTAGTTAGATCGTTGAATCAGTGGCGCCGGAATAATTAGCACATTAAGAGGCTCAGGGGGAGGGGTGGCGGACTCAATTCACTTGCACATTTTCTGGAATGAAGGAATGCTCAATAACCTAACCTTGTTTAAGTGCCCAGTAATAACAATACAAAAAAACTATAAAAACTACTTATCATCATCAGTTCTAGTTATGCCTAGTGGCACATGAGGCTTCAGAGAGGACTTTCCATGCTTTCCTGTCCTGTGCAATAAAAAAAACTACTTATAACTGTATATAAACAGTAAGAGCGGCTGCATAAACCCTTTACGAGTTTTCTGGGCTTTCACTCCCCCTCCCCCTTTATTTTTTTTAAAATTATTTTGGGGTTGGGGGGGGGGCGGTTGTCATGAGCCCAAGGATCTAGCGCCCATGGGACGTTTGTCCTCATAGTATCTATGCTAAAAGGTTTAAAGAAGTCTTGTCCTTCAAGTGTCCCATATTCTCCTATATGAAACTACAATAAGTTGGAGGCCCTTTTCTGCAAACACTGTAACTAGCACCTCGATAACAGAAATAATCCCAGGTAAGTTATCTATCTATGCAGCAAAAAGCTTTGAACTAATGATAGTGTTTTTCTTCCTCGTACGCCCGAAAATGTCTTCTTCACACAATGGCGTTACGCCTTTATGCCGCAGAGCTGCGGTATTTACAGATTCCAGCCGTCACATTCAGCTTCGTCCTAACATTTGTTGACCAGATTAGCCTTCCAGCAATTAATTAGTTAATTTTGTAAAGTGGTTATACTAGGCTTGTATCATTATCCTCAGCATTATGATTATATCATTGTCATATTCCTGGTGAGTAATCTTATCTCCATATTTGCTAGATATATTGGCCAAACGCTGTTTAGTGGGCGGACGCAGCAAGACAAGAGGGATGTTGAGATTATCATAAGAATCAGTCAGTCAGTCAGTAGCCTATCCTTTGCAAAAATTTACTCCCATACCAACCTTCAGAAAACTCAATCACAAGCCACATCCTGCACATCCACGATCAACGGCCACATCCTGCACCCATCTTCTCTTTAGCCTTCCTCTCCCTAATAATAAATGCCTAAAAGAAATCTCTAAAAGCATAATTCCGTTTTTTTAAATGTATTTTTGATTTTTAGAGTCATTGAGAATTACATATCCGTGGGCATTTAAATACGTCACAGTTCGGAAGTTGTCACAGATAAGTGCACGAACTCTTCAGGTGCCAGCCTAGGATTACTTGAATTCCTTTTATGGCAGGTTGGTAGTTGTACCCCACCAGGACATCACACAAGCGATAAACACCCGGTGACACAAAGTGACACCGTGCAGGTGAGGATCACCCATGGAGAGATCCCAGAAACGCCTTTCAGACTTTAGACCATATCTATGGGTAGGCCATATCTATGCCCCGGCTATATTCAGGGCTCCCAGCAGAAGCTAGGGTGGGGCTTTAAATAACAAAAAAAATTACCTCCCCAATGGGGACGACTTGGATATAATCCTTTTGTCATGAGACGTTCAAGTTTAAAGTATTCAATGTTTCAGCCCAAACGGGTTACATTATTAGCACTAGGGGACAGAAGAAGAGAGACTAACAAGTGGGAAATAGCTAGTTTTATGTAAAAACTTTCTGCGAAAGTAAAGAGTCTGAATCTGCGAAAGTAAAGAGTCTGAATCTGCGAAAGTAAAGAGTCAGAATAGTGTACTGGAGGTAGGTAGGTGCTTGCTGGAGGGGGAAAAAATCGTCCCATTCAACCAGCATCCCCGAAGTTGGAGCTTTAGGTTATAATTATAACCAGGTTGTGTGCGCCACATAAAATGGCTTAGCAATGCACACCACCAAAAGCCTTAAACGGGCGTATGCAGTACTAATTCGATCAAAGCAGACAGACCCAAATACTGTCGCGACCAGCGACGAAGTCGTCTACCTGCGAGCAGATCGCCGACCAGTGGGCGACCAGATCGCCGATGAACGGTTTAGAATAACTAATGAAAGTCTTCTAAGCCGAGACAGGAGACATTATAACCAGCTCCTCATGGGAACAATTAGTAAAGGTAAAAAGGTAAAAGCCATAGCTGCTGCATTAGAGGACTGAGCAGGCATGGGAATGCCCAGTGTGCATAATATAATATATTGAACTTGCCGTGGAATTCATGGTGCGGAAAGAGTCAATTAATGTAAAGTAAGTAAAGTGAAGGACACTTTGCCACACCTTCACACGTATTGGGCATATAGGGCTAGACATATGTTTTATAGACTAGTCGGCACTTGTTGGGTAGTGTGGTCAGCATCGCACCGACCGCCTTTACTTTCTAGGACTGTACCTGGTACCTACTCAAAGCTGGGTCAACCTGGGAGCCAAGGTCTTTTTTTTTTTTTTCATTTATTTAAATATGTCCGGCTCCGTTAGGATCCGAACTCACGACTTTCCGATCCGCAGGCGAGCGACTAGCCGCAACACTACGACGACTTCCAATGAAAAGTAAGGTCATTTGGATTTAACTTTTCTTTTTCTACTGTGTTCACCGGAAGATTAATTGTTTATGTCCTGGGATTTTTTTCTGTTCCCATGGACTTCTAGTAATTTTCCCCTGGTCTCTGGGTAGCGAGATCGGATGCCCGTGTGTATTGTTGCTCACGTAAAAATCCTCTTTCCAGGTGGAAATCGAAAATAGTAGCCTAACGGCGCTGTCCGGGTAAAATTTGGGGTTAAAAATCTACCCAAAAATATTTCAGGATCCTCGCCGGTGCTAAAGAATCCGTGCACTGCTCTGAGCTACTTCGGACACACTCTTGAAGTCGAATGAGAAGTAGAACGGAGCGCTAATGGGTAATTACCCGTGTGCCATGATGTTTACCCATTGTTCAAACCTCAAATCCGACTTCTGCGGGCATTAATTGACCGGGTTAGCTTTGCCGGGGAGGAAACAGTTATAAAAGAAAACCACAGCAGGCTGTTTAAGCAAGCAGGATTTCGAGAAACATACACTGGCATTTCCATAAAAGAAACATAGTTCTTGACCTTTTCTTTGAGAACCTTTGACTGTGACATAAGAAACTAAGAATAAAGTAAAGGACCGTTTTCCTTAAGCGTATTGGGCATATAGGGATAAACCTGTATTTTACAGACACTCGGCCATTGGTGGGTGATGTGGTCAGCATCACGCCGGCCGTCTTTACTTCCAATGACTTGTACCTGGTACCCACTCAAGACTGGGTCGATCTGGCAGCCAAGGTCATTTTTGAATGTCCGCCCACGTCAGAACACGAACCCACTATCTTCCGATCCGCAGGCGAGCCTCCTTTTCAAGGCTTTTGATGGCGAGATGTTAAGCCAATTATATGGCACACAATATGAGAACGCAAACAATATCCTACACATATAAAGTGGAAATATACAGTCTACACCTGAGATGCTGTGTACATGTGAGATGTATATTGTACATATGTGATGTGCTATGTACATATGAGTTGCACAGTGTACATGTTAGATGTTCTGTGTACATATGAGATGCATAGTGTACTTGTGAGATATATATTGTACATGTGAGATGTATATTATACATATGAGATGTATATTGTACATGTGAGATGTATATTGTACATGTGAGATGTACTATGTACATATGAGATGTACAGTGTACATGTGAGATTAACTATGTACATATGAGATGCACAGTGTACATGTGAGATGTATATTGTACGTGTGAGATGTACTACGTACATGTGAGATGTATATTGTACATGTGAGATGCATAGTGTACATGTGAGATGTATATTGTACATGTGAGATGTATATTATACATGTGAGATGTATATTGTTCATGTGAGATGTATATTATACATGTGAGATCTATATTGTACATGTGAGATTTACTATGTACATATGAGCTGCACAGTGTTCATGTGAGATTTACTATGTACATATGATATGCACAGTGTACATGTGAGATGTATATTGTACATGAGATATGTATATTATACATTTAAAATGTATATTGTACATGTGAGATGTATATTGTACATGTTAGATGTGCTATGTACATATGAGATGCACAGTGCACATGTGAGATGTATATTGTACATGTGAGATGTATTACGAACATGTGAGATGTGTATTGTACATGTGCGATGTATATTCAAATGTACTATGTACATATGAGATGCATAGTGTGCATGTGAGATGTATATTGTACACGTGAGATGTGCTATGTACATATGAGATGTACAGTGTACATGTGAGATGTACAGGAAACAAGAGACAATATAATATGTGTGTGTCAGCTAACATGGATTCATTCTTGTCCTTCATTTATGGTTTATGCTATATCTATAGTAATGCCCTGATGAGGTATAGCGAAACATGAAAGTCTATAAATTGTACCAGATACTGTACGTGTCCCTATTATTTAAATTTATGATATGCTTTTTTGCTGTTTGCCAGCGGGAAAAGCACTTAATGATAACCTTTCTTATAAACTTAGCAGCCAATCTGATAGCAAAGCCACAGTAAGTATAAGTTAGTATTAATATATTCAGATTAGGGCAAACCCGTCTAGACTGTTGCATAGGCGTCCTAACCTGGGGTCTCAGATACATTGAACGCCTCCCCTGCCCCCAACAAAATTAGATAACAGAGCTACCCCAGCATCCCCGCCATGTATTGGCACTCTCTTTTAAGCCTTTTTCTTTTTTTCACATGTTAGAAAATATTCAATACATTATTTTTTTTTTTAATTACCGCCTACCTACAATATTTCCCAAAGCGTAGTACGAACATAAAAAGACATATCTCGTATGTTTACAATCAATGCAGGGGTGGGGCAGGGATGTGTGCTATCTCCTCTCTTATTTTCTATATACATAGAAAGAATATCAAAAGAAGCCAGAAAATCTAAAGAATAGGGCACTTCCCTTTCCGGAAGAAGAATTCAATTCACAAACACAATAAACGAGCTACTATATGCAGACGATCAGTGACTGTTCTACAAAGAGGAGACTAAACTGCAAGAACATTTGAACAGGCAAAAAATTTAACATGAACATAAATACTACAAACACTAAAGGAATTCAGGTCAGTAGAATTCCTAATCCGCTAAATACTGGGTTGACTTATACTTGTCTGAAGCAAGTTGAAGAATTTAAATATCTAGGAATTATATTCTCGGAGAAGGGGAGAGCAGACAGGGAAATAGAAACAAAATGCCAACAGATTATAAAGACCATTACCATACCAACACTGCTCTACCAGTGCCAAACATGGACATTATCCCATGCTAACCTGCATAAAATTAACATATGCTAAGAGATACTTAAGAAAAGCTGCCATCTTAACCATCCGAGACTCAGAAAAGTCTGAATAACAGCCGTCATCCCCTTGTGGGATGCAATGTTTCGTTATTTTGAAGCCCCACCCTGGCTGTTACCAGAGACGGCAATATAGCCTAACGATTAAACGCGGTTTCAGGGACCTCTCCACGGGGGATCCTCATCCGCATGGTGGCACTTTGTGTCACCGGGTGTTTGTCAACTACATGCCGCAAATTCGTTCAGAACCAGAAGATCAAATTGTTTTGTAAGAAGCAACCAGAACAACTACCCACGCAGAAGCTACACAGGAAGAGATCTGCAGTGAAACGAAGAGGACGCCCTAGGAGAAATGGATTGATGCCATTAAAGAGCTTCTACATTGACACGGAATGGCTATAGCCATTGATGCCCACCAAGCAATTTAACACAAACTATTCCTTCCCTCGCCGCTTAATAAGTGGAAACTGATGATGAATTTTTTGTTGTTGCTTTGTAGGACATGATAGAATTACTACTGCACAATTCAACAAGGTGTAAGCGATCTCTATATAAAATTATGGCTTGAGGGCTTCCCCTCCACATTCTTTTCTGTTCGGCCTGCCCTGACTGTTTAACCTAAGTAACAAACAATAGCAATACTTATCTTAAAAAAAAAAAAAGTCGTTATTTTAACTTAGCAGTATTTCGCAGGGAGGAAATTATGAATGAAATTTGCAAGTGATTCATCTTCACCATCTACTCCGAGGCCCGGGCGGGCGTCTGCATGTGACAAGAGTCAGAGCCTTCCGTGTAACGTTTTTTGGTGGGAAGTGGTTCCTTCCTGGCAATTGATTGATTGATGTACTAGAAAACGTGGTTTTTAAGCTTAACTGTATTCTACATAAATAAACAGAGGGAAAATCTTCAACGCCGTAAAAGGGCCATTAAAATTATAGATATATATATGAGAGTGATAAAAGCTTACATAGAACCTGTTCTGCTGTATGGCAGCGAATTTAAGAATGTCAGTCAACAAATTAAGAATAATCTTGAAGCAGCAGGGATGTGTCGACTCTGTGGCTAAGTCGATGCGAAAGCTTAGCTTCGTAATGCCGGGATGCCAGGTTCGATCCCAGCTGCGGGCAATGCGCCTTGCGTTGGTTTCGACAGTGGTATCAAGAAAGCCGACCGTTCAGAAGCAATGGCAAGCTACTGGATGTAAATTGCCTAGAAAAACCAAATAACAGCCAGGGGCTGTTAGGGTTGGTTCTGCAACGTCCTGTAAAGGATACGCAACTAACTTAGCAGGGATGTGGTTTCTGTGACAAATGTTACGAAAACCTTGGACGACCAGAGTAACTAACAACGATTGCTTGAAAGAAGCTAAAGAAAGTAGATCTCTATAAGCAACAATACGAAAGAGACCAACACTGTTCTTTAGCCACATAATGAAAAGAGAGACATTGCAGAATACCGGGACAAGTGGAAATATCAGTGGAAAAGGGAGCAAAGGCAGACCAAGGGAGATAATGCTGGATGGGCTGAAACGATGGCATGGGGGAATATCATCAAGAGAGCTGTTCCAGGCAACCAGAAATGCATGAGAGCATACGCCAGTTGGCAGGGCACATGATGATATATATATATATATATATATATATATATATATATATATATATATATATATATATATACATTTCAATGTATTGATCCACACTCATAGAAAGACACTGAATGATGGAAGGACAAACTGGACTGCATAAAAATTTAAAGCTATAGTCGTAAGTTTCAAATAATTAAGGGTTTCAGTCTAAGATGGTGTGCATCTGCTTGAGAGACAAGGAACCAGCAGTCAACATATAAAAAAGCCTGATCTGTAAAATGGGTGTGCACGCAAAACTTAAGTTTTTGAACAAGACTGATTCCAGAATTGGACGAATCGGAACTTTCAGTCGCAGTTTACATTTGGAGAATGCGAAGAAAAAGAAGAAGAAAAAAAAAGAAGAAGAGGAAGAAGAAGAAGAAGAAGAAGAAGAAGAAGAAGAAGAAGAAGAAGAAGAAGAAGAAGAAGAAGAAGAAGAAGAAGAAGAAGAAGAAGAAGAAGAAGAAGAAGAAGAAGAAGAAGAAGAAGAAGAAGAAGAAGAAGAAGACGACGAAAAATGAAGAGGAGGAGGATGAGAGGGGAAGAAGAAGAAGGAGGAGGAGGAGGAGGAGGAGGAGGTGAACAAGAAGAAGGAGGAAGAGTAAGAGAAGAGGTACAAGAAGAAGAGGTGAACGCTCTGCTACATAAGATTCTACTCCTCCAGTACAAGACTGTTGCAATAGATGGTAAGGTGGGATTAGGGGAAATATCAAGCCAGTCAAACACTTTATGATAGCCACTTTCCCCAAATGGGTACGGCGACTTTGTGAATTCATCACAAATCATTCAGATCAAACCCGCTTTAAAAACAAAACACATATGCAGAGAAATTATAAATGCGCTATCTGAAATAATAACAGACAAGTGTATAATTATCCCAATTAGAATATCGAGGAATTGCATAGAATATTACCTCATTAAAGTTGTTATTTTAAACTTAGGAGATTGCTTTTATGTTAGACACTGAAAAAAAACAATAAATTATCGGGAGAGTATATCTTGTCAAACATAACAATCCACATTTGAGGTGTGACACTCCCCTTCCCAGCAATGATAATTCTGTACACGCCAGGTAATATTAGTGGGTAGAGTTTTTTTAAATCGAATGAAAACAAAATATAGCTAGGACATTCAAACGAGAAAAGACGCATGGGGATGTAACTGAGTCTTTTGGAAAACGGATTTATGCCTAGTCCTATGTGCCCAGTACGCCTAAAGGCGTTAATAATGGTCCTCTACTGTACCTTCACTTTTGAAAAATTCAGCTACGACATTCACAAATTAGTTACCCAGTGTTTATAGTTTATATTTTAAGGAATATGGGATATAATGGACAAGAATAAACCCATCCTATTGTGCTTCTGCGCATTTGAGTCCTTTGCCAACGTTAGCCTGTCTGTCTGTCTGTCTGTCTGTCTGTCTGTCTGTCTGTCTGTCTGTCTGTCTGTCTGTCTGTCTGTCTGTCTGTCTGTCTGTCTGTCCGTCTGTCCGTCTGTCCGTCTGTCCGTCTGTCCGTCCGTCTGTCTGTCTGTCTGTCTGTCTGTCTGTCTGTCTGTCTGTCTGTCTGTCTGTCTGTCTGTCTGTCTGTCTGTCTGTCTGTCTGTCTGTCTGTCTGTCTGTCTGTCTGTCTGTCTGTCTGTCTGTCTGTCTGTCTGTCTGTCTGTCTGTCTGTCTGCGTGTATGTATTGATGGATGGATAGGTTGATAAATGCATGGATGGATAGATGTATGGATGGATGTATTTTGCGTACGTATGTATGTACAAGGTCCGACAATTAAGTAATTAGACTAATTCCAAAGATATTAAAATAAGCAACAGTTGCAGATATAACCTGTATTTTATTTAAAGTAAGCCCGTTGTGGATTGATGCGGCAAGTGGCATGATCTAACAAATAACAAACACTGGAACGACCTCTGTAGCTCTTCTGTTTATGGCCCTGAAAGTCGATGTTACGGCCCTTTGGCTGTTATCAATATCGTTAAAGAAGCGTCTTATCAATTAGAACTTTAATTTTGGGAATAGAAAATAATCACAGAGAGACAAATCTGTGGAAAAGGATGGAAGGCTGAGAACACACACTTGTTTTTGGACCACTTGTTTTGATGATGTTTCTTGGGTCAACCCACTGATGTTTTTGGTCATCAGACAACGAATATGGTACAAACCGGCAAGCAACTTTTTCTTGCCAAAATCTTGCACTAAAATGTTATGAATTGTCTCTCTATTAACACCAGATTCATCTGCCATTATCCTCACAGTGAAATAATATGATCTTTTATGTATCCGTTCTGTCAGTTATGCAATGAGTTTCATAATTACGAACATAAATTTGGCGTCCATAAATTTGGCGTCCATGTCTAGGTGCATTAGTAATCATTTCCACACCACTTTTGAATCGTGAATACCACGTGCAAATTTGTGCATAAGATAAACAATTATCTCCATAAACCTGTTGCATCAATACAACTGTTTCAATAGCGCTATTTCTGTCTTTTAAAAGAAATTTAATGTTAGCTTTTTGCTCTGTGCTGTAACGTAACAAACCACCTCTGACTATGTTAACAAAATGGCGGCTTGTTTGTTTTCTGCTAATCGAGCGGCAATGAAAAGTTGCCAAATCATAGATGAATGTTGCCTCTTTAGATTCCATGATTTGCTTCGTAGATGACATTTTTGTCTTGGCCATAAAGAAAATCAGTCTCATTACTTAAGTGTCGGACCTTGTATGTACACATTCATACCTGTATGCATGTATGTATGTCTGTCTGTCTGTCTTGCTGCATACATAAATGTAAACCAAACATGTGTTAGTGTGTGTGTGTGTGTGTGTGTGTGTGTATGCGAGTACATGTGTTTGCGTGTATATGTGTGTGTGAGTATATAATTGTATGTATATAATGTGTATGTTTCTTGGGGTGGCGGATTAGTGTCTCTGTGTATCAGTGCTCCCTTCTTTGTGTCGCGCCTAGTTGACTATGTTCTTAGTGCACTTGTATCCATGGCGAGGCGCACACGCCGTCTGGAGGTGACAGGTTCAATTCCTGGCACGGTAACTATAGCTTTCGATTTTTATGTTGCCTGTGTGTTCTTCTATCTTTCTACTTCTTTCTGTGAGTGCCGATCAATACACTTTCTGTTACTGGATTAATTCATAATATTTAACGGCCTTAAAGGTTCCCCTCTGTTAATTTATAGAAATTTGTGTCGTGTTCAAAAAGAATATACAAAAGGTTAAGAGAGACAGAATGTACTCTTTCGTTTTGAACAGGTTAAGAGAGAGCAAATGTACTCTATCGTTTTGAACAGGTTAAGAGAGAGCAAATGTACTCTATCGTTTTGACCAAAAGCTTTATCCGCCAAATACGAATATGCAGATGGGACACAATTATTCCAGTGTAGAATAATGGATGCGTTTTTAAAGATTATATTAAAAATTATTCACATTTGTAATACTATACATACAGATTCTTCACCCACCTGCATCTGTTACTTTATGAATTAATCAAGTAACAGAAAGTGAATTGATCGGCACTCATAGAAAGAAGTAGAAAGATAGAAGAACACACTAGACCCAAAAAAATCGAAAGTTATAGTTACCGTGCCGGGAATTGAACCTGTCACCTCCAGACGGCGTGTGCGCCTCGCCATGGATACAAGTGCACTAAGAACTGTTACTTTAACACAAGCTCAGGCAGATCTGCTCCGACTTCGAAGGAAGTTCCTAATTAGTCGGCACTTACAGCACACTCATCAGGGAGACAGTGGGTCACACCCCCCCCCCCCCCTTTCTACAATTTGACACCGGAACCCACACAGGGAGGTTTCGTCTCTCTTTCTTAGAAGCCTGCACCATGTTTGTCTCCCTACACTATTCCTTACACTTTCCCCCAGAGAGACAAAATTATAAAGTTCTTTGGTGTAAAATTGGATCCAGGTAAGCGGCTTGTGTCTTCTGGCTAGTAATAGCCCTGCCTGACTCAGCGACCAGCCATCGAACTGGGTAAACTTAAACAGTACTAAACCGGCAGCAAGTTGAATACTCCGTACCTGCTGTCGATACTAAACAAACATTTGCTCTAGAAACTGGTAACAAAATACGGTCTCAGAAACGGGTCATATAACAACGGGGACAGAGATTATAGTCCAGTGTAGAGAAACTTCAAAGACGGTGGTAATTTATCTGGGATGGTTTTTCCTTTTAAGCAGGCACATTCCGTGGTTTATTGTCTGCTGCCAGACGGACTCAAGGTCTAAGTATGTTTATTTCTGTAAACGCCGATGATCTATCTGTTAAAAACCGACAGACTTCCGTCACTGTGGTAGTGTTACTGTTGTACGCACTTTGTTTTCAGGGGCGTAGAGTGCAGGAATTTACCGAGTGGAAAGTATTTGACAAAATATGTATGTCTTCGTGAAATTATATTTTTATTGGTTTGTATTGTCCGAGACAAAAGTAAGTGTTCGCGTGCTTTGATTCATTCGTATGGTTCAACCTGCCGTCTACAAAACGAGCCCGCAGACTGGGGCGAAATATAGGTACACTAAAACCAGTTAGACAGGTTAATATATGTTGTTCAGGTATATTTATACGCTGACCTGCGGATCTGAAAGACATGGGTTCCAGTCCTGACAACTAGATTTTATTTTCGACCCATCCTCAAATGGGTACAAAGTAAAGTCCTAGGATCTATAAAATTTAGGTCTAGCCCTATATGCCCGGTACGCATGGAGGCGTGGTAAAGGTTCCTATACATACATACTTGCCTACGTATATTTAAATGTGTCATTCTGATGTGCATTTCGTTCTCTGATATGGGCTTCTTTCTTCGTTCTTATTGTTTCTGTAATTCTTTCAGTAACAGAAGGTTTGTCAATACAATTCCAAAGTGAGGTCAAACCAGTGTGAGAAATCACGAATACTCGCCATTTAACTATGCCAGTCCCAGGCACATATTTTTTTTTTTTTTTTTCATTACGCCATAAGACATTTTAAGTTTATGTTATAAATATTTCTACGTGAAGTTATTTTGACGTAAAGTAATTAAAACAAATTCTATGCGACAAAAGGGTTTGAAATAAATGTACACGTTAAGTTGGTCTAACCACTGGCTGGGGCACAAAGAGTTAACAATATTACAATAGAAACCGACAAACGCATGGCATGTTCCATCGGCATGAAAGTTATGGGCAATCGCTGTGGCGTAATGGTTTCGGTGGTAGAATGAATCCTGGTATGCTTGCCAAAACAGCTTTCACATGGAAACCAGAGGAAAAGATTTTTAAAAAGGGGCGCCCCAAGACACGTAGACGAACGATGGAGAGTGACCTGAATGCGGCATCTCTGACATGGAAAACTGCACTGAAGATTGTACAGGACAGGAGAGCATGGAAAGTCCTCTATGGAGCCTCGTGTGCAACTGGCATAAAGAGAATTGAAGATGATGATGATAAATGTCCGATCCCAAAAACGAGGTGCATCTTATGCATGCGATCCTCTTATGCTCTGTGAATTAGGATGATCTTTGCTGTGGATTGAAACCTAAATTTTATCTTGGCAAACAAACACACTAACCACTATCCTATTGCGGCTTTTTTACTTACAGACACCAGTAAAGATTAGCCTGTATCAATTTCCTACAAACGTCTGTGTATAATTTTATTAACTAGATCTCTATTTACATTTATTTTCGTGTGTGTCTGCATTGAGCATATGGTTTTCATATTCTCACAAACGACCCCTGATAGACGCAGATGTGTTTACGGGATTTCTGCAAATCTATTGGCAATAATACAAATTTGCGTAATCTATATCATCCACTAACGGGTGTGGCGTTATGGAATGCTTTAAGCCGGTGCTGGCTCACACACGAGGATACTCCACTAGGGGTCTCAAATACCCCACCTGTATAAACCATTATCTGATTACCTATGTTTGACTTGGGGCTGTACCACATGTGTTTGATTGTGCCGCTTGTGTTGGTTTTCACCTTATGGGCAATGGGTGTGCGGTGTGTCTGAATCCCATATGTTTGTGCCAGACAGAATTAGACCCTGTGCTTTGTTTTTGTTTCTTTGTTAATCCTGGATGGTTTTGTTTCTTTGTTTATTCTCTATTATGCTGTAGAATACTGTAGATGAACATAAGGCAGCGCTTGGTAAATTTGGTATAAATATCAAGAAAGCCAACTTAGAACCTTTGTGGAGGAGTAACAGTTTATTGTGAATCCTTTGAGATCCGCGTATCGGTTCCTAGGCTCCCGCTACCACACACCCCCTTCCCTTATTTTCAACCCGCACCCAAACCTAGGCTTAAATTGGTACCAGGTAAAGTCCTAGAAAGTAAAGCCAGATCTATAAAATATAGGTCTAGCTCTACCAGCCAAATACGTCAGGGGGGGGGGGGCGGGAGGGGGGGGCTTTGCTTTTACTTCTTTTATTTACACCCTCTTGGAGTTTTTTTTTTTTTTGGGGGGGGGGGGGGCACCAAAAATCCAAATAAGCATGTCATAAAAGGCCACCTGCCCCTTTAATGGTGACCTCAAAGAAGAAGAACTATTTGACAGACTGTTTCCTTTAAGCCTCCCATTTTCGATGCACTGGCTTTCTGCTTGTTCAAGTTCTTACGTCTGTGACTCTGAGTTAGGATTCCAAAGGCTTTCCTGCAAGGAGTTTTTCAGCCGATCCACCATTCTGCCACATTCCTGTGGAAGGGAACAAATGTTTTAAAGACACAGAGAGCCAGCTTAATTGCACTGGGTTCTTAATCCTATATAATGTGTTTCAAAAGGCATGCCCTCACACTTTAACAAATATCTCGAAAACTCTTCTACGGATCAATGTGCATTTTTGCATCTGACCTTAGATTTCCCAAACCCTTTTGACTTTATAATATAAAATTGCACAGGTGCTGCTGTTTTCTTGAAGAGGCGAATTTATTTGATCTTTGACTAATAATTGGTACACCCCTTAAAAAATGTTCAGTAACTAACACACGCCTAGATAATTTTTTGGAAATCACTTCACATGTTTTATCTTTTGCATGTTGAACGTATCCTGTTCAAATGTTCTCGCAGTCTAGTCCCCTCATTGTAGAACAGGCTCTAGTCGTCTGCAAAAAGTAGCTCGTTAATTGTGTGTATGGATCTAATTCATCCTCTGGAAAGTAAAGTTCTTCATTTAAAAAGTTCTGCTTTAAAACTGGCTTCTTTTGACATTCTGTCTATGTATATAGTAAATAAGAGAGGATTAAGCACACATCTCTGCCTCAACCATGTATTTATTGTAAACATATCAGATATACTTTCTTGTGTTCTCACTTCGCTTTGGGAAGTGTGGTACCTGGCCACGATGTTATCTATTGTCCTTTCCATGGTCCTCAAGAATATCCCATAGTTTGTTTCCTTCTACTCAAAGGCTTTTTCTTGATCTGCAAACCCAATATTCAGTTCATTTTCATATTCAATAGTTTTCTCGCAAACTGTTTCTTCACCGGCTGTAAACTCCGGCTGAAAGTTCTTGTTCTTTGTCCACTTCTAGATTTTGTTCTAGTTCCTAGCTTTAGTTTTGCTTGCAGACCCGTTTAACTGATCTAGCTTATTTGAATGCAGACTATTTGTTCTTCGCTTCCTAGGCAGATGTTTTCCGACTTCGAAGGACACATCCCTATTTAGTCGCCTTATACGACATGCTTGTTATAGGGCTGTAGGTGTATTCGCCCCATCCCCACCCCCATATGCACGCACTTGCGCACTATTTACCTACTTTATTTTCTTCCTTTTTATCGTCATATTTTTTATTTAATTGTTGTTGTTATGTTTTGACCCCCATGTCACAGCCGATGTTTTTCTAAATTTCTGTTGAACATCCGAAAACAGATAAGTTTCATTAAGATAAGTATTATAATTTCTGTATGTGCTGAGCTTTCCCCATTTTAATACAATAAATCTTCGTCTTCTTCTTCTTCTTTTTCTGCGTTCATCCGAAGATGTAATTGCGTTGTGCCCGTTCACAGCATGGCCGCGATATTTGCACTTTTCGGCCAACACATCCGACTTCTGCAGGCATTTGTTGACAGGGTTAGCCTTCCAGATTCAATTTAAACACAAATATATTTTTCATGTAATTGAATACATACAAGTTACTTTACTAATGACGCACATGGAAATGGATAAAAGTTGTTTATGAACTGGTCTGTGTGCGACTTTGATTGTCTTTTAATTGTTTTTCTTTGCTAAAAAATTTCTTGTGAAATTATATATATATATATATATATATATATATATATATATATATATATATATATATATATATATATATATATACATATATATATATATATATATATATATATATATATATATGTGTGTGTGTGTGTGTGTAAATGTGTGTGTTTGTGTGTTCATTTAACAAATAGATAAATGTTTTCAAGACCTGGAGTTATTCTTCATCTTGTTCTTTTTGTTCTTCTTGTACTTCTTGTTCTTCTTGTTCTCCTCCTCCTTATCTTCCTCTTCCTCCTCCTCCTCCTCCTCCTCCTCCTTTGTCTTCTTCACTATTATTATTATTAATATTATTATTATTATTCACTGAATGTAAAATCCGGCAAAGATTTTTTGTTGTTCAGCCACTTCTCGACTTTGATCATGTTTCTGAACGTGAGTTTTGCTTGCACACCCATGTTTACAGATCTGGCTTATTTGTATGCATACTTAGACAGAAGTATCCCCATTTTTTATCATGGTATGGGGCGTCGCAGTCGATCCAACCTAAAATAGGTGGTATGTCCTGGGGAAATAAAGACGGTCGGTGTAATGCTGACCATATTACCCACCTAGTGCCAATTGGTCTGTGAAAATACGGATGTTCTTCCCATATGCCCGATGCGCCTAAAGGCGTGAAAAGGGATTCAAAGGCAAGATAGATTTAAATAGTGACATCACCCTCATCATCAATTTGAATTTGCCAAGTCCAGCCGCTACCTAGGGAGCTAACCTCTCCTAGATAGCATCAGTTATAATTATGGCTCCTATTCCTATTGTCATTTCATCGTGCATTGACAAAGACTATCATGGTATTACTGGGAGGGGGGGGGGGGAACGGTCCTCCTGGAGGAAAGATGGAATCCCCAAAATGATTAGAGACATTAGACGTAGACAATGTTTGAATATGTGTGTGTGGACATGTTATGAGAAAGTATGGCCTCGTGAACTGAAACAGTAAATAGGAAACTATTAAGGTAAAGGGGTAAATGCCTGAATAGCTTTGTATTATGAATTGGGCGAAACAAGAGCACTGACCTGATCTCTGATTCTGGAGATCATATGAAATAGCAAAACATGGCCACCTACTTTGATGAGCAGAGAATATAATTTTGGCGTCTGCGGCTTAGGCGTTGAGAACGCTTTTCGTAATACAGAGGAGACGGGTTTTATCCTAGCTTCAGAAGATTTGGCAGCAGACCGCCTTGTGTTGGTTTCGACAGTGCCATCGAGAGACGACTGTTTAGTATAATGCCAAACTACTAAACGTAAATTTCCCTTTAAAAAAAAAAAAAAAAACAGCCAACAAGCTTTGTGGCTGGTTCTGCAGAGTCGGGAAAGGACACGGAACTTATTTGATGATGCCTTAGCAACGTCAGGCCATAAAAGCATCATTCCCTAACATTCGCCCTTTCAAACCCTCGGACTAAAGTATTGAAAGTTTGCTGAAATTGTTCCATTGTTCATTGTGTAACTAGTTTCAATGGAGCTGATGTTAAAGAGTCTGCAGATCAGTTGAAGCTGCAGAACTATGCCTTTTTAGTGGCCCTGTTCGAGATTATCGATTTCATTGTGCCTGGTCATCTGTCATATGGCTTATCTTCTCTCCACGAAAGAGCTAGTCGCTTACCGTTAGTGTTCCACAAAGCACGAATACCGTGTCTCCGGTGACGATTCCCTAAAGGGATTTCCGTAAAAACTACGCGTGAATCGAACGGCGGAATCCGTGAAACGAATGCACGATCTTTAGAGCGCGAGGCAAACGGTTTAACCACTTCGCACTGGAGGACCCCCCCCCCCCTCCTCCCCTTTTTTTCTCTCCAAGTGCCCGCTTGATAGAATTGTAGGGAAAACGCATGATGCTGATTTTGGTAAGGGTATTAGTTTGCAGTGAGAACTGACCACATTTATCAGAAAATGGCAATTCTCACTCTTTGGGCATGTCATGAAAAGGAGAAAACTAGGCGCTTTAGTAATATCCTACCCCAAACAAGCAAAATCCACAGGTTACGGACATTCCAATATTTCAGGAGTGGTAGATATGCTGCATGAGTCGTGGGACCTAGGCTGCATGCCGTCGTGGGACCTAGGCTGCATGCAGTCGTGGGATATAGGTCGGTTGGGTTAGGGCCAGTTCTAGATGTTTTGGTGTCGTTAAAAGCATCAGAAAGCCGGGAAACACAGTCTTACCACTCCTCTAAAATGTTGGACTGTCATGTGACGTCATCTGGATTAGGATATTAAAAAAAAAAAAAAGAAATGAAAGCTGTAGTTGGCCTGGAAATATGAATGTTAGACAGAAAGATATTTAGCGGGACGCGATGATAAATGGTGTCAGAGAGCGTAGCATTGTCACATGATGGAGAAATATGTATGTCAGAAATAACTGCAAGAAGGCTCTTGACAGACATGTTGAGCGACACAACACTGCATGGACTAGATCAGAGGTTCTCAACCTTCCTAACGCCGCGACCCTCTAATAATACAGTTTCTCATGTTGTAGCAACCCCTAACAATAAAATTTCGCTACCACATCATAACCTCAGTGAATATATGTTTTCCGATAGTCTTAGGCAAACCCTGTGAAAGAGTCGTTCGACCCCCAAAAAGGTCGTGACCCATAGGCTAAGAACCACCGGTCTATGATAAGGTGGTAGTAGAAAGACAGACATGTAAAAAAAAGCCAAACAAGAAATTATAAAAGAAAAACAGACAGACAGACAGACAGACAGACAGACAGACAGACAGACAGACAGACAGACAGACAGACAGACAGACAGACAGACAGACAGACAGACAGACAGACAGACAGACAGACAGACAGACAGACAGACAGACAGACAGACAGACAGACAGACAGACAGAAAAAAGAAGAGCGGGAGCAGCATACGTCAAATCAGTCTGATATGAAGCACCACCATGAGTACCTCCAGATTCTTCTTCCAATTTCGCTTATCTCTTTTCTAAACAGACACATTCCAATATAAGACAACATAAGCACTAAATGGGAATAACAGGTCCCGGGTTTCTTAAACACATTCACTTATTGAAAGTTGCTGTTTGAGTGGTTTACCACCCGTACAAATGTGTTTATTATTCGTGTGACTGACATTTCTTAGCGATGCACACCAAGAACAGGTAAACGACAGGGAAGAGTAGGTGCGCAAATTACCAAGTAAAAACATGCGCAGGGATTTAGGATTGTAGAAATACATGCATGCACGCAGGCACACACACGCACACGCACGCGCGCACGTACGCACACACACACACACACACAAACACACACACTCACACGAGCACACGTTGACCCAAAAAAAAAGGCGAGTGAGATTTCGTATTTGTAAGCATTTATGTGGCAGTCAGTAAACAATACCACACACAAGGATTGGTTGAAGTAGTAAGAGATCAATTTAGCGCCATCCTTTCTGTCTTAGAACTGTTGATACAAGTGGTTTCTACTCTTTTTGAATTCATCCCATTTTGTTTTCATCAATTATTTTCTCAGACATTTGTAAAAACTTTTCATTAAAGTTTGGTAAAAGGCTTTCATTAAAAGATGCTGAGCGGGAGGAGGGGGAAAAGTATGGTATGTTAGGGGAAAAAATGAGCGGGGGAGGGGGATAGAAAAACGGAAGAATTCAGAAGGAAGAGGAAGAATGCGGAAATTGTAGTGGTGGAGAATGAGAAGGTCGTAGAGCAGATTACTGTGAAAGCTGTGGCTAGTATTTCACATTTTACTTCGAATGTTTGACTCCATGTCGTGGAAACACACAGGAGCGAAAAAAACAAAATCATATTTTATATTGTTTAAATAAGTGTGTTTTATGTGTGTGTGTGTGTGTTTGTGTGTGTGTGTGTG
>CAJHNH020000530.1:78894-96394 GCA_905116865.2 Candidula unifasciata | reverse complement strand
TTTTTAAAGAAAACATGTAAGAGGCCAATTAATTATAACTGGCTCCTTCTAACCCCAATATGGATCCTGCATAGCCACCAAAACATGGGACTCAAGTGTCTGTTATTTTGAAGCTCCACTCCGGATGCTGTCTAAAGGTTAAACGGGGTTTCTCATCCGAATAGTGACACTGTGTGTCACCGGATTTTTATCACTTGTTTTGCGGTCCTGGTGAGGTTGAACTTCATTTATTCATCCCAATATTTTTATATTAATTTAAAGCTCCACACTGGCTGTTGTCGGAGCGCTAATATAACCTAACTATTGAACGGGGTTTTTGGGACTTGTGTTTGGGTGATTCTCATCTGAATTTTGGTACTTTGTGTCACCGAGTGATTATCGCTCATGGTGCGGTGCTGGTGGTAAGGAAAGCCACTCACTCAAAGTGTAAGATTCAATATTACTCATTTTTCCCCACTCCCCGTGCAGCCCGAATTTTTATTTTATTTTTATTTGACCGCGAACCTTCATGTAGACATAAAGCCACAAACGCACAGCAAGTTGCTTGGTACTGAATGAGTTAAATCACACATGCCCGACCTACACGTACCTCAGTCTTCATATAATGGAGCACCAGACACAGAATTAACTCTCTTTAACGCGGAACATTGAGAGATTGCCTTCTCTATCGAACCACTTACGCCGAACATCCGTTTGCTAAGTGCCTTAACCCTAAAATATTATATTTCCAGTTCATCCTACAGACTGCAAGAAGGCGATGTTATTCAGTTAACGTGATGCATTTTGAGAAGACGTTTCACTTAGTGTTCTCTTTGATTTCGAGATGTTGTGATGCCACTCCGGGACTCACTCTGCAGTGTACCTGAGCAGTAAATGATGATGTTCCCCCAACAGCTGCGCCGGCTTTCAAGTCTCATTGCGTATTTTAAAACATGCCTGTCTTAGGATGCTGAAGCACAACGGTTCTCAAACTGGGTGCTGCGGCACCCAGGGGTGCCGCAGGCTTAATGCCAGGAGGGCCGCGGCAGTAATTGAGAATTTGTCAAAATCTGCTTGAGATCAGCGAAGACAGCAGTTTAAAACAGAAAAATTGCGAAGGAAGCCTAGAATAATTCTGGATGTATGTGTATTCAGAAAACAATGCCATTTGGCAAGGCTGCAGAGCATTCTTAACGTACGCTTACATAAGAGAAAAAAAAACATATACAGGTTCAAACTTTCTGGGTCAAGGGATTTGATGGTAAAATTAACCTAACTTCTCCCATACACATAAAGGACATGATGAAAAATTCATCCCAATAGTTTCATGGCAGTAAAGACAACTTAACATTAAGTGAGCATTGTGTGTGTGGCGGGGGGGGGGGGGGGGGGGGGTGGGGGGTCCCTAAGTTTTCAAACCGCTTTAAGGGTATGTGTGCCGCGAATTGTGTTTTTGACTTGACAAGGGTCTATCTATCTATCTATTGTCTTCTTCACTTTTACCGGGTTGCAGCCCAGTGTCGTATTTTAAAATATTTGTTTTGTGCCTCTCGCGTGATTTGAGTGACAGTTTTCTGGATCTTCTGGCCGTATTCAGCTACTCCATCTATCCATTTTTTTCCTGGGTCTTCCTCTGGCCTTTCTTCCCGATGTTCTATTGTAAAAGGCCTTATAGGCAATTTGATCCGGTTGCATTCCTACTAAATGACCAAACCACTTCATTCTCTTCCTTTCAATATGTTCCATGCATGCTCTTGTTCCAACTTTGTCTCTATTACTGACGTTTGTGACTCTGTCTCTTCGTGTATACTTGACATGGGTGCGCGACGGAAAAAAGATTGGGAACTAAATTACCTTTTCCTGGTTTTATTGCGACTCACTCTGTCTTAGAGACTTGTAACATTAACTTTTTTCTCCACTCTCTGAAAATTGTAACATTAGCTCTTTCTACAGCAAATACTTTTTACCTCAGATTTTTTCTTCTTAAAAAAAATGCCTTTCCGTATATTGCTACATTAACTCATTATATGCCAGACGGATTGTTATATTAACATTACATGTCTCATACAGTTTACACGAACTGATTCTTTGTAAGACAATTTCTATATTAAATCGTTCTGACTGTGGCAGATGTTGAGGTTCTAGAAACATTGGATCGAGACAGGTATGCTTCTTGCGGACCAGCATGCATCGTTTCAGAAAACCCGGCTAGTTAGCATCTTTTGGATATTTTCTCCAGCCAATGTAGGTGTGTTGATAAACGAACATGCATATAGACTATCTGCACCACTTGGTGGTAAATCGGTGCATGATAAGGTTGATATTGTAAGGGCCCTTTGGGTGCGAGTGAACAGTGCGGAGGCCCATGTAGATCATCGCGGTCTGAATAGAGTGGTGCAGCAAGGAGTGACCAAGTTACCTGGCTGATGATCAACACTCAGGAAAATGGCAAGATGAACATACAATCAAAATTGTACTGGTACCACTGGAGTTGGAACTTTGTGCTTGTTGCTGAAGATGGGGACGGGGCGCTGAAGGGAATTTTCCGAGTGCTATGATATATGTTCTTAACTCATCTTTACTTTTAACTCATCAAGGAATTATCGGGGACGAGAGGGTTCGAGGAAGGGAAGTGGCCACCTAATTTCATATAAATTACCTTACACTGCCACTCACACATCGCTAAATATATAAATTGGAATACTAAAAGGAAACGGACTCTTGCGGGCAAGGCGGTTACTGTGACTTTAAGCTCTCTTAGTTTATTTATACTCTCTGTCATCACAACCGACCCCCCCCCCTTCCCCCCCCCCACCCCACCCCCCTCCCCAATAACTCCATCGACTACTACTCTCTCTCTCTCTCTCTCTCTCTCCGAAGATTCTGAAATTCATCATCTTACGATATTTTACCTGACCTTGGCATCCGTGTAGTATGACAACGAGAAGAAGTCTTGGTCTTTGTTAGTTGAAAGCCTGTGCTCAGTCTGAATGTAAAAGAATCTAGAAGTGTGTTAAGAACTTATGTTTCAAGATCAGCGGAATCATCTGCCTTGTGATAATTTCGGCATGAGTTTTCATTTTCTAGACAAGTTCTCAACAACAACAACAAAACAGCGTCACGTCAGCGAGGGTTTGACAATAGTGCGTGACTCAGTTCCTTCACATAGATTTGTTTTCTAAAACTATTCCCGCCTTCTTCTTCATTTCTCTCGTTAGCTCTCAGGTAGCCATATCTATCTCCGAAAGTTGACAAGTCTGTCTCAGATTTCATTCTTCGGCGGGACTATGTCTGGCATAGCCTCGCTAAGGTGGTCAAGGTGTCATTCGGTTACTTTTAGAATCTACTCTGTTGTGAGCAAAAGTTCCATTGTTAATTCACTCGGAACACAAAGGCATTTATATAAGTCGACTCGGGCATTTTCATTCACATTCTGATGTATGTATGTATGTATGTATGTATGTATGTATGTATGTATGTATGTATGTATGTATGTATGTATGTATGTATGTATGTATGTATGTATGTATGTATGTATGTATGTATGTATGTATGTATGTATGTATGTATGTATGTATGTATGTATGTATGTATGTATGTATGTATGTATGTGTGTGTGTGTGTGTGTGTATGTATGTATGTATGTATGTGTGTGTGTGTGTGGGTGGGTGGGTGGGTGGATGGATGGATGGATGGATGGATGGATGGATGGATGGATGGATGGATGGATGGATGGATGGATGGCTGTCTGTCTGTCTGCCTGCCTGCCTGCCTGTCTGTCTGTCTGTCTGTCTGTCTGTCTGTCTGTCTGTCTGTCTGTCTGTCTGTCTGTCTGTCTGTCTGTCTGTCTGTCTGTCTGTCTGTCTGTCTGTCTGTCTGTCTGTCTGTCTGTCTGTCTGTCTGTCTGTCTGTCTGTCTGTCTGTCTGTCTGTCTGTAGGGAGGGAGGGAGGGAAGGAGGGAGGGATGTACGTATGTATGTATGTATGTATGTATGTATGTCTGTCTGTCTGTCTGTCTGTCTGTCTGTCTGTCTGTCTGTCTGTCTGTCTGTCTGTCTGTCTGTCTGTCTGTCTGTCTGTCTGTCTGTCTGTCTGTCTGTCTGTCTGTCTGTCTGTGTATTTATGTATGTACGTATGTACGCATGTACGTATGTACGTACGTACGTACGTACGTATGTACGTATGTACGTACGTATGTACGTACGTATGTACCTACGTACTTACCTACGTACGTAGGTACGTACGTACGTACCTACGTACGTAGGTACGTGCGTACGTGCGTTTGTGCGTATGTACGTATGTGCGTATGTACGTATGTACGTATGTACGTATGTATGTATGTATGTATGTATGTATGAATGTATGTATGTATGTATGTATGTATGTATGTATGTATGTATGTATGTATGTCTGGATGATGGATGGATGATGGATGGATGGATGTATGTATGTATATGGATGGATGTGTATATGTTTGTGTATGTGTGTATGTATTGTGTATGTATGTATTGTGTATGTATGTATTGTGTATGTATGTATTGTGTTTGAATTTATGTATTTATTTAAGTACGCAAGCACGCACGAATGTATGTATGTATATGTCTCTATGTATGCCTCTGTGTATGTATGTATTCTGTCTGCCTCACTCTTTCCCTTGTCATCTGAAGGGTAAGGGTTGAATTCGAACCCCATCCTTCAGTTCCGGATTGCAGGTGTTTGGAGAACCCTGGGGCTCTGCGGAGTTTGTGCTTTGTGCAACACTTTGACAGAAGACCAGCTGCTCTGTCGAGAAAGACTGATCCATGAGAGATAATAATAATTTTTTAAAGTAAGTTGTGGATTTTTTACAGAACATTGCAGAACCAACCACAGCATTTGTTGGAAATTCTAGATGCACTAGGAAATTTTTCACTCAGTAGTTGGTCTTTGCTAACACAACAGTAGTTTTTCGATACGGCTATGGCAATTAGTGCAAGGCGGCCTGCTGTCAAATCACACGCATCCGGAACCGAACCGGGTGCTCCCGAATTACAAAGCGCGTTCACAAAGCCTTAGCTATGGACGCCGAACGTGTGGGATAAAATAGGATACAACTGGATAAAATTGGATAAAATGGGATACAATTGGAGGAAATGGGATAAAGTGGGATAAAATGGGATACAATTGGAGGAAATGGGGCACAATTGATAGAATGGGATAAAATGTGATAAAATGAAGCCAGATCTCATGCCTTTTAAATGTTATTCGTTACATAACAATGAAGTGCAAATGAAACATTTAATCACTGTTAAATCTAACCCGTAAATGATATGTTTAGACTGAGAAGACGTTTTATGTTTTCGTAATTTACATTAGCCATGTTTGTTGTGTCTGACATTTGTTTCACACCTGTCGTTGTTGCTTATTAAATGTTCAAAGTAGAAATCGCGGTGTATATTCGGAATCCATACTGTAAGCAAGACAAGAATAGACTCCGTGCCACCCAACAAGCATGTCTTAAGATATGACTAATTGGAGGCTTCCTTCAACGTCGGAGTGCGTCTGCCTGAAGGGCAAGGAACCAGCAGTGTGAATGCTAATAATCCAGATCTGCAAAACAAATATGCACGCAAGACTGAGATTCTGGAAGAAAACTAACGTCAGAGGTGGACAATGAAAACTTTTCGCTGGAGTTTACAGCCGGTCTACGCGGAGAGGAGGATAAAGTAAAGATCCCTTTTCATTCCCTAGGCGCATCGGGCGATTTGGGAGGAGCACCCATATTTTTACAGACCAGTCGGCACTAGAAGGTAATGCGGTCAGCACTACGACGGCCGTCTTTACTTCCCCATGACATACATCATGGTACTCATTTTAGACTGGGTCGACCTGCGACGTTCCATACCATGACAAAAACCACGCAGCCAGCAGTAGGTTTCGATTGCGATACGTTGGAATTACGAGTCGGACTCGCAACGCCTAATCCACGGACGCCGCGAGGACAAAAAAGAAAACTTTATTGAAAAAAATGGGGCCTTGGGTAAAACGACAGCTAAGAACCTTGTTTGCTTTTATGTGTCTCTTGTTTGTTTATGTTTTTTCAACGGATTAACTTCGTAGTAAACGGGTGTAACCCGTAAGTGCTTAGTTCTTCATCTAACTCAAGCCTGCGTTCCAAAAATCTTAGCGCAGTGCACGAACTCTGTTGAACCGGCGAGAATCCTGAAATACTTTGGGTAGATTTTAACTTCAGATTTTGCAACTGCCAAGGGATTTTTTTACGTGCGCAACAATACACACGGGCGTCCGGTCTTACTACTCAGAGACCGGGAGAAATTACTAGAAAGCTACGAGAAAAAAAAAGCCCCCCTCACCGGGAATTGAAACCGGGACTTCTATCACTCGAGGCGGACCTCATACCTCGGGACCAAGTAGCCCCTGACAGCTAAGAAACCATGAACCAAGTAGACTTTTTCGATAGGTTTTCCAGAGCAGTACTAGTGTAGTATTCTTTACGCGCGGCTTTGGCCTGTACAAGGGGCCGGTAAACAAGCCTATTATGTACCTGTCAAAGTCTTTCTTAAAGCAATTACCACCCCCGATTAGCAGAGGATAACGATCACTCCACTTCTTGTTCTCCAACTTGGTCCAGGGATAGTTCTCGCAAATACGAATGCTCTCAACACACGTAGGAGTTTCGCAAATTTATGTATACAAAGATTTGCATATGTGCCACATTGTCTCATTTGTGGCTTACTTGGCAGATGTAAGACAAATCCACCCGGTGTACTTTGGGATTAATAGGCTCACAGTGAGTTTAGTGGCCAAGAGGTTACTAATGGGGTATGAGCTGCATCAAGTGGTGGTGGCGTAATGCGGCAAATGTGTATTGTGTGGTTAAGGAAGTTTGAGGTTTGAACATCGGATCAACATCATAGCACACGGGTAGTAATCCATAAGTGCTCCGTTCTTCTTCTAACTCAAGTCTCATTCCGAAGAAGCTCAGCACATTGCACAGGCTCTGTAGCACTGGCGAAGATCCTGAAAATACTTTGGGTAGATTTTTAACTCCAAATTGTTCCCAGGTTGTGCCGTTAGGCTACTCTTTTCGACTTCCAATTGTCAAGGCATATTTTACGTGCGCAACAATGCACACGGGCGTCCGATCTCACTACCCAGAGACCAGGGGGGATTACTAGAAGTCCACGTGAAAAAATCCCAGCCCTTACCGGGGATTGAACCCAGAACCTCTAGTATTTGAGGCGGACACCATGCCTCGAAACCACGCCTCCCCGCGTGTGGTTTAGGAGCGCGGACGCATTGTTTCTTTACTCTGGTGTTTCATTTATATCCTCGGAAGAAACTATCGCTTTTTCATCTTAGAGAATCTTGAGTCTTTTCTTTACGCACCGTTCGGACTGACTGACTTTATAACCCACCAGGACATCACACAAACGACAAACACCCGATGACACAATGTGCCACCATGTGGGTGAGTATCACCGTGGAGAGGTCCCAGCAACCGCGTTCAGCCACTAGACCATATTTATGGCCGGGCCATATTGCGGTCCCCCGGCAAGGGCCAGAGTAGGGCTTCAAATATCGAACAATTTTATCCTAAAATGGGCGGGAAGTATACTTAGTTACCGTTTGGGAATGTACAGAGGCCTAGCAAACGGTAACTTTGTATGTGTGTGTGTATTTATAAATAGACACACACACACACACACACTCATATTCCGATTTTTACTTTTATGAAAAATGCTGTTTCTCATAGATATCAAACTGCTGTTGCTGTTTATAAACATATGTGTGTATGTGTGTGCATGTGTCCTTTGGCAAGTGGTCACACTAGTTGCCTTGCGCACTAAAGGTTGTCGGCTGAGTTTCGGATCAGGTTTGTCGGTTCAAGATTGCTATGTTGGAGATTCTTGGTACATCGTCGCTGAAGCTACGGAGCTTTGTCGTTCGTTTGACGCTCTCGATGTACGAGCAACCACTTTGTAGGGCCCTTATGATATCCATCCGAGAAAATAAAGTAGAAGTGTGATTGGTTTATATAAACTCAGAGTCTTGAAGGTCGACTTCAATACACTGGATTTTATCACATATATCTGTGTCCCTCTCCGCAGAACGGCTCCCACAAAGTACGACCTCCGTAGCTACAGCTACGATTCCAAGGAATCTCTGTAAAAATAGCAGTCGTGAGCCGAACGATGCAGTCCGTGAAAACGAACACACGATCTTCCGAGCGCTAGGCGAACTGCTTGACCACTTCGCAGGGACAGGTGGCAGTGACATCTGAGGGTTGTATAAATATAAATATGTGATTCAAATCAGGTGTTTAGTATAATTTAAGATGGGGAATCATAAATACTTAGTTCAACCATTATTCTTACAAATCAGCGGTTGCAGCTGCGGTGAGGCGGTGCCTCATATCCCCTTGAGTATATGACAAGCTCCATCGCTAAACCCCGCCCCTTAAAAAGAGGACAAACAGAAAAATCCTAGGCACTACTAACAAGAACCTGGAGAACAAAATCCGCATCTAACATTAATTCCCAGTGTTTCTAACTGACATAGGCTCTCAGTTCAATCCAGCCTTAATTAAATGAGTACCAAGAAAAATACTGGAAAATAAAGACGATGGGCTGCCAGGTTGATCCAACCTTCAATGAGTACCAAGAAAAATACTGGAAAATAAAGACGATGGGCTGCCAGGTTGATCCAACCTTCAATGAGTACCAAGAAAAATACTGGAAAATAAAGACGATGGGCTGCCAGGTTGATCCAACCTTCAATGAGTACCAAGAAAAATACTGGAAAATAAAGACGATGGGCTGCCAGGTTGATCCAACCTTCAATGAGTACCAAGAAAAATACTGGAAAATAAAGACGATGGGCTGCCAGGTTGATCCAACCTTCAATGAGTACCAAGAAAAATACTGGAAAATAAAGACGATGGGCTGCCAGGTTGATCCAACCTTCAATGAGTACCAAGAAAAAATACTGGAAAATAAAGATGATCAGCGTGATGTGGACTGCATTAGCCAATACGTGTCGTTTGGTCGATACAGTATCATAATACCAGATGAGCTTAAAGCGTGAAATGAAAGACAAACAGACCAAGAAAGATTAAGGAAATAGTGGTAGTGGGTTTTTACCCTACCAGGACATCCCACAAGCGATGACACAAGGTGCCACCATGTGGATGAGGATCACCCGTGGGGAGGTCCCAGAAACCGCGTTCTTACATTAGACTGTTGTTTGTGGCCGGGCTATATTGCGGCCCCTGGCAAGAGCCAGGGTAGGGCTTCAATTAACGAATAATTGCATCCCACAAAGGGATGACAGGATTGTTAAAGGGAAATACAGGCAGACATATATATATTTTATATAAACTGTATATTATTATCTTAATAATGTTAGAACTGTATTTAATAAATTCACACGGATGCATAAATAACATTATAAATAGTTAATCGGACAAAAGACAGTGTCCTAATGTAAGCATCGTGCAAGTTATGAAGCGCATGCTGCCTGCTATATATATATCTTATCTGAAGTTTGGATAAGAAAATGTAAAATGCTCTATCGTTAGCCAAACACCGGCGCCAAATCTAGCTGAAGGAGTTAAGACCCCTACTTAGTGCAGATACCGCCATCCTCGTTTTTATCTCCCCGTGGTCGGATTTTCACCTCCCTTGTGGTATTTGACATTTTCCGTGTTTGTGAAGGCGCTTGTATCCTAACGTTTGATATGTTTTTATAGAACACGATTGCAGGATGGATGGAAGTGGATTTTTCTTTGCTGTACCGCTGACACAGTGAGTCGTACATTGGTGGGTAAAGGGGTTTTGTAGGACATGGGAGTACAGTAAATAGTAGAACACGAGGCAGAATTATGTCTACAAGTTTAGGTTTAATGTTGAATTAGGAATCGACATTATAGTACTCAGGACACCCCCGTAAGCGCTCCGTTGCCATCTTCAGCAGCAAACGAGAGTTCCAGTTCCGATGGCACCAGTAACTGTCTGAGTGTCTATTTGTCTCGCCCTTTCCTTGAGTGTTGAGCGTCAGCTAGATCCCCTGGTAACTTCTCGCAGCACCATTCTCCTCAGACCGTAATGATCTTAAAGTTAAGGTGCATTTATTTAATCACTTGACAATATTATGGCTACGAAATTGAGATCATTGGATATGTACATTTCATGTAACACACTTTCTATGTCTTTAAGTTTATTTTGTAACCGTTGGAGACCTCAGTGTAACGAACCTTATAATTAAGGTGCATTTATTTAATCACTTGACAATATTATGGCTACGAAATTGAGATCATTGGATATGTACATTTCATGTAAAACACTTTCTATGTCTTTAAGTTTATTTTGTAACCGTTGGAGACCTCAGTGTCACGAACCTTATAATTAAAAGGCTTTTCTGGGATTTTTACCTAGGGGGAATCAGGCGCGTCGCCACGAAGTTAAAATTGAGGGCGGGGAGTTAACCACTCCACAAGCTTAAATTTTTTTCTATTTGTAACTTGGTCAATCAACAGCTCAAATTTGGGCGCCTATGTGAACAAAGTCTCGCTATCAACCCTGACAACTTTTCTGACCTTAACCCGTTTTCCCCTTGGATGAAACATTTCTCTCTGATAGCACATACACGAAGCAAGGGTTACTGTTATTGTGAGAAAGGACACTGACTTTATTGAATAATTGAAACTAGTAACGAACTCAGGCCCAGCTCCGCCCATCTACAAACTAGGTCACCTTTCTTAGATGCTTGGTCAGGCTGGTCCACGTTGCTCAATGTCAAAGGGGTGTCACAGTTTACTGCTATAGATTCAATGTGTGGGAAGAGGGGGCTGGGGTTAGGGCCAGTTATACATGTTAAGGGTTCGTTAAAGGCGCTTAGATCCTGTAATATAGGGCACGCGTGGTCGACAGTAGAAGTGTCAACCAAGCTGCCGTCCCTACCACTTACATTTGCGCGTCTCACAGGTAAAGTCAGAGACTAAACGTCAAGTCACAGTGTCCTGGCCGAATTTTATCAATAATACATTTGAAGATGGGCGGAGCTGGGCCTGAGTTCGTTACATGTACTGAATAATTAAAGTAAGCTGGTATTACATTTGAGTCACGTAACAGACAGAGACATAAGAATAAAAAGTCAAGTCAAGAGGAACCTTTTCTAGCTCGAGAAATGCTGTGGAACTGAAAATACATAAGTCTAGGACTAACATTATAATAGTTGAAACTAACAACTCTGTTTCATGGAAAACAAATATTTGGAAAGACTAAAACGGTTGCCAGTAAACTACTAATATTGATTGATCAATAGAGGTCTGAGCGACACAGAATTCATTACATGGTGTTAATGAAAGACTAATACAGAGCCTAGGAAAAGTACTAAATCACTTCTATTGAATCAAAAGGTAGGGAAAAGTCGTTGCATTGGATAGAACACACGGTGAGAACACCTGATAGCAGCATAACTGAAATGTATTTGCATTTGGGCTCCAATGTATATATATATATATATATATATATATATATATATATATATATATATATATATATATATAACGGAACAGGATAAACACTACAGAGGGTAAGAGCTGACGGTGATGTAAGGAAAGGGATCGCCATGCGTCAGTTTAAGCTCTACCCTCGAAAGGGAGACGGAGGGCAGAAAGACAGTGTTTAAAGTACCATCTCATTCTGAAAACTCTGAATCCCGCCAGACAGTCCTATATTTTATTTAGTAGCTGTTGAGTTCCAGATTTAGCAGGAGGAGGCGACACCACTTCCTTAAGTGTGGACACTTACAATTGACCTATTCTGTTGCCTGTCTACCGCCATTGCCAGTCCTGATTTACCAACTTCATTGAACCACTTGAACTTTATTTATGATTCTATCCACTCTCAATACGAGATTGTTATAACCCTTATATATGCTAAGGAGTCGCCGTGGCGGAGTGGCTAGACGCTCGTCTGTGAATCGGAAGGTCGTGGGTTTGCTCCCTGGCGGGACCGGACTTTTTTTTCAAAAATGACCTTGGCTCCCAGGTCAACCCAGCTTCGAGTGGGTACCGAGTGCAGTCCCAGGAAGTAAAGGCGGCCGGCGTGATGCTGACCACATCACTCATCTTGCGCCGATTCATCTATAAAATATAGGTTTGGCCCTAAATGCCATATTAGCCTAAAGGCGTGAAAAGGGGTCTCTTACCTAGTTTACTTATAGTTGCTGATCTTTCACCTCACTCGCTGTAATATAAATACTATATGTCTGCCACATTCATTATTTCGTAAGCCCGTTAAATCTTAAGTTGCTTTTTAATTACATTTTTATCATATAAATTGTGTGAGCTTATGAGTGTGAGATGGTGTGTGTGTGGCTGCAATCGTTTTATTACTTTTATGCACTTTGTGAATGTTTAATGCCTCTCGACAGTTTAATATTGCAACAACAAAATGGGAGAAAACATATGAATACGAGGCAAAGTTTATAAATTGGAAAAGAAATCATATTTACATGTTTCGTGTTAGGGAGTCGCCTTAACGTTGGTGGCTAGACGCCCAGATGCGGATCGGGTCGTCGTGGGTTCGTGTCATGACAGAGCCGGAAGTTTTTTTTTTTCCAAAATGACCTTGACTCCTATGTCGACTTCGCCTTGAGTGAGTACCAGTTGCAGTCCTGGGAAGTAAAGGCAGCCGGCGTAATGCTGACCACATCACCCACCAAGTGCTGAGTACTCTATAAAAATATAGGTCTAGTCCTCTATTCCTAATACACCTAAAGGCGGGAAAAAGGGATATTTACTTTGTTTTGTGTTTAACTGGAATCCGCCGTAGCACGGGGTCAAATGACCTGTCAGCCCGAAGGTAGGGGTTTAAATCTATCTTTTGTCGTGTGCGCTCCAGGGCTCCAATTCGGAGGGAAGGGAAAGACGAAAAAAAGATCCCACTATCTTCTACTAAGCATGTTGTTGTAGGGGGACTAAATAGGGTTGGTCGAAATCAGACGAGTTTGGCCTAAAGGCGCAGAAATCACAACTTAGCTGTAAACCGTAACATGGCAGCCACCGATCTAAGGGCACACACAGAAATAGACGCTAGGCACGGTCACTATTTTGAGTGGTGGCAAAGTTTTTTGCTTCTGCTCCATTTGTAGACTGAAAGGATATAGTTTCGTTACCCAGCTACTGAGTTGAGTGCATGGTGCGACACTGTGAGCTGCTGATTTTATTTGGAATGTTATCCGACTGTGACCAACGTGATGTTGTGAATTGCAGATTTATAAAATGGCGCGGAGTCTGTCATAGCAATATTGGTGGTGCCCTTATGTGATTAAAATTGATCGCGCGTGCAACTGCTGAATTGTTGGTTACCTCTGCTACCGTCGACGATGAACTGCTTTTCTAATGTCGGACTTTGCGTTAGCACTTTTAATTTCTACCGTGTGCTTTTCTTGCGTGTGTATGCTAGTGCATATGCTGAGACAGCAGTCTGTCAATCTTTCCACAAGGGGCAGTGATAAACAAACATTCTGTATGCTTTTCTTTGGCACAGGAGCGGAGTAGCTATGGGGTGACCCCTTTGCTATGATGGTGAAACTAACATTACCATTAACATTACCATTACACAGAATAGAAAGATTCCACGTCAACAAATGTTCTAAAACATTACGATTGGACAGGCAGACATGCGAGTTAGCAACTGCACTACTGCCGGTTCCCCCCAAAAATATGTTGAATGTTGAATTAGGAATCTACGTCACAGCACTCGGGACACCCCCATAAGCGCTCCGTCGCCATCTTCAGCAGCAAGCGAAGAGGTAAAATTCCGATGGTACCAGTAACTGTCTGATTGTATATCCGTCTCGCCTTTCCCCTGAGTGTCGAGCGTCGGCCAGTCCTTTTGTAACTCCTCGCAGTGTCATTCTCCTCAGACCGTAATGATCTATCTGTTCCTCGGCACTGTGCACTCGCTCCCAAAGGGCACTCACAACATCCAGTTTGTCACACATTAGTTCATTACCAAGTGGTGCACCAGTCTTTCTGCCTGCTGATTTCCCAATATATCGGCATGACCTGGAAAAAATATGCTAACTACTTGATGCTTGCCACTCTGCACGAAGCATGCCTATCTTCACCTTTCTCAGCATGCTCTGTGAGTCAGTTACAATGACGACATATGTGTACAGCTGATTCTGAAGCCAGCGGAAGGCTACAGTTGCAGGTCGCAAAAAGATGCTGTTTTTTAAAGTTGCTTCAGTGTTGTTGCTCTTACTAAAACATAATCCATTCTTTTTCTCCCCAGGCAGCTCTCAGATAATCAGATTCATACCCTTGAAAGAGGTGCGTTTCAAGATCTAGCATCTTTAATTCGACTGTGAGTACATACTTTGAATATTTATACAGATAGGCTGAGCTATGAATACGAAATGTTATCATCATCATGTGCACTGCTGACCAGCGTAGCAGGTCACATATTTCGCCATCACGTGGGATCACTCGAATCATAGATCTGGTCAGTGCTTTTGTCTCGACCCACCCATAAGTTAAAACCATCCAGGCAACTGTTATTTTATCTTTATGTATTGAATTATTTTACCTCATAAAGACAAAAGCATCCACTTATTATATCATGATGGTAAAATCTTTGCTAGGGTTCTAGAAACAAAGAATTAGAGCTATTCTATTACAATGTAACCGATTCTTAACATAGTGCAGGTCGGCTTTAAAAAGGGAAAAAGACGTAGAGTCAGGTTTCAGCTTACTCTAAATTGAAGACACCCAATTATCTCAACAGAGTTTTTTTTTTTTTTTTTTTAAAGCAAATCTTGTAAATGCAATCCTTATACCAGATTTTAAGTTACCAGTGTCAGACATTGGCAGTAATCAGAGAAAACGAGTGAAAACTAACAATCTGTGACATGTCAGACATGGACATTAACCAGAGAAAACGAGCGAAAACTAACAATCTGTGACATGTCAGACATTGGCAGTAATCAGAGAAAACGAGCGAAAACTAACAATATGTGACATGTCAGACATTGGCAGTAACCAGAGAAAACGAGTGAAAACTAACAATCTGTGACATGTCAGACATTGGCAGTAACCAGAGAAAACGAGCGAAAACTAACAATCTGTGACATGTCAGACATTGGCAGTAACCAGAGAAAACGAGTGAAAACTAACAATTTGTGACATGTCAGACATTGGCAGTAATCAGAGAAAACGAGTGAAAACTAACAATATGTGACATGTCAGACATTGGCAGTAACCAGAGAAAACGAGTGAAAACTAACAATCTGTGACATGTCAGACATTGGCAGTAATCAGAGAAAACGAGTGAAAACTAACAATCTGTGACATGTGAGACATTGGCAGTAATGAGAGAAAACGAGTGAAAACTAACAATCTGTGACATGTCAGACATAGGCAGTAACCAGAGAAAACGAGCGAAAACTAACAATCTGTGACATGTCAGACATTGGCAGTAATCAGAGAAAACGAGTGAAAACTAACAATCTGTGACATGTCAGACATTGGCAGTAACCAGAGAAAACGAGTGAAAACTAACAATCTGTGACATGTCAGACATGGACATTAACCAGAGAAAACGAGCGAAAACTAACAATCTGTGACATGTAAGACATGGACATTAACCAGAGAAAACGAGCGAAAACTAACAATCTGTGACATTAGATGTTTGGTAAAGACTGCGAACAAAACCAGAAAAAGATCTATGAGAAATCGAAAGATTAAACAAAAACACCAGGATATAGAGAAAGACCTAGAAGACCATGGATTGAAAGAGTAACTGACAGCTTAAGTCTTTACAACATTACAGTATACCAAGAAACCAAGGCTCGGCTGGCAATAATATGTTAAACTTTGACGCCTGTCACATATCACTCCTGTCACGTGCCTAATGTAAGGATTTCTCCTTCAGAACCAACAGCACTCAGAAATAATTATGTTGAGTCGTTTGGCTCGTATTGGTCTAAGGGATTCCCCGTGGCCAATATACGCTCAACTTATTTCTGGAGTAGGGCAACTCACGTATTGGCACTACAAAATATATCTGTATATGAATACAATATTCCTAGGCACACTTGGCTGGACACCCCCACTACTTACTAAAGAAAGCCCCCAGGTTATGATAATTCATTATCATAACCATGTTAACACCTATATTTAAGATTCATACACACACAAATGCTAGACACTTAAAAAAGTGAAATAGAGACACCTAAGTCAGCCATGAAAATGAATGCATGTAATCAATACAACATATACATATATAAAATAGAGAAGTAGATGCCAGATCTCAATAGCTGGATTCCAGAATACAATGTCCAGATCACCAAGATACTACACAGTCAGAAGGTCCTGGAGATGACACAATGTCATCATTGGGAAACATGGGAGCTGTGAGGAATATAGCAAAACATGGCATCAAACTGTCACTTATCCTCTTTCTGTCGTTGATGCTTCCCTCAGCTCCTGATGATTCGACTGTCTTTGGTGACTCTGCCTCAACTTGATCAGATGGTGGAGAAGTACCTCACCATAAAGGACACAGCAACTGGATAGACACACAGCAACTGGATAGGCACACAGCACCTTCTCCCACGAGTAATTCGCAGCACTGTCCCTGAGCTACACACATGCCCTGGCACTGTGTGATGTTTGGGGTATATGGCACCCCATCTTGAGGAGGACAGTCTTCTCAATTGGTAGTTGGGTGATAATTGGTAGGTAATAGGTTGATTGATTGATAGTTGGTTGGTGGGTGTTGGTTGGACTGATTCTTCTGCCCGCTCTTCACAAAGGTTTTATCCTGCCAAGAAATAACTCAGAATTAGTCATCACCAAGAGGGTAACATCTTGACAGGAAAGACAGAATAAGTATCAGTCACCATCCCACATCAGCCTACTCCACCTATGCTCCCCTGTTTCATTCCTCAGAGTGCACTCTCCAGACCAGGAGACATTGTCTCCTATCATTCATTTGTCTGTTTAGTGCAAGATATGGAAAGTCAGATATATAGTGGAGATAGATAGACACTCTCACACATATATAAATCTCCCCCCCCCCCCCTCCCATCTGCACACAGACACCAATATTTACCGTCAGTACCTCTATTCCCTACGACTCTCAAGCCTGTCCCACACATTTATTGATCTGGGTCAAACACCTCACGCACTACTGACCAAGTCCTGACCTAAATTCTGTCCCCATTCGCATGCACAAACTTCTGTTGTTAGTTTAAATAGTACACACTTGTAAGGTTATTAGTTTTACCAGTATGTGTGGGTTATAAAGGGCATAGGCTATTTAGTCTGTACAGAGGACGGTCTAAGTTCGAATCCGCTTCTCTAGCGATCAAGAACGGTCGAACTACGTGTGATCCCACAGCCGATACTGATCTCTCTACAGCAGTGATCACTTTAACAGACATCATTTTAGGTACTCGCAAACTATAATTAACTTACCCAAGCATAGGAAAAGTCCTAGGCGTCACA
>CAJHNH020000530.1:60000-77450 GCA_905116865.2 Candidula unifasciata | reverse complement strand
CTTCTTCTTCTCCTTCTCCTTCTCCTTCTCCTTCTCCTTCTCCTTCTTCTTCTGCTTCATTTACTTCGTCTTTTCATCCTCGTCCTTTTTCTTCCTCTTCTTCTTCTTCTTCTTCTTCTTCTTCTGCTTCATTTACTTCTTTTCCTCCTCGTCCTTTTTCTTCCTCTTCTTACTCGTGTTGTTGTTGTTGTTGTTGTTGTTGTTGTTGTTGTTGTTGTTGTTCTTCTTCTTCTTCTTCTTCTTCTTCTTCTTCGTCTTCTTTTTCTTCTTCTTCTTCTTCTTCTTCTTCTTCTTCTTCTTCTTCTTCTTCTTCTTCTTCTTCTTCTTCTTCTTCTTCTTCTTCGTCTTCTTCTTTTTCTTCTTCTTCTTCTTCTTCTTCTTCTTCTTCTTCTTCTTCTTCTTCTTCTTCTTCTTCTTCTTCTTCTTCTTCTTCTTCTTCTTCTTTTCCTTTTGCTTAATAATCCCCTTTTTTCAAAAGTAACATGCTAATTTGATTCATTGCAATTTGTGAAAGTCAATTTTTATTTGAGAAAATCCGCAACTTAAAATTGCTCGGTTCATTTACCAAATCTCCTTCCCTGGTATATTTTACTTATGTTAGATTTTATATGCGGAAAATCAGTCAATATGTGTTGTATATATGTATATCCCGACACTCACGGTGGCGACTGCACTAACTATATGGTCCTAAATCCTCAGTCTCAAAAGATCATCCGTGGGGGGAGGGGGGGGGGTCACCGACCCGTATGCACCGCAAAATAGGTAAATACAGTGGTGAATAGTTTTTATATGACTTCAGTTAGTTGTGCAGCGGTTGTCTCGTGGTATTTAAAATGACCGAAAGCAGGTTTATGTGCGAGCTGGTTAAAAACCTTCTGTAATAATTCTACGTGAGTATAGCCAACTTATCGTGGCTGACTACTTCCATCAACGATAAACTGCATGTCTGTTGGTGACTGTTGGCTATCAACTGTCATATACATTTACTGCCTGCGCAAATTTGTTGATTGTTTGTATACCAGTTTTTCAAATGGGACAGTGAGGGACATTTCATTTCACTTACCCTGGCACGGGGCAAGTATGGGGAAACTCGATTGCAGTGAAGTTGAAACCTCGATTAAGATCAAGTTAGTGGTCGTGTGCCGGCTCTGTGGCTAAGTCGATGCGAACGCTTCGTAATGCCGGAATGCCGGGTTCGATCCCAGCCTTGCGCTGGTTTCGACAGTGGTAGCAAGAGAGCAGACTGTCCAGAAAGCAATGGCAAACTACTGGACGTAAATTTGCCTAGAAAAACCACACAACAGCAAAGGGCTGTTGGGGTTGGTTCTGCAACGTCCTGTAAATTATACGCAGCTAACCTTTAGTTGTCGTGTCCGGCCCTCATGACAACACAAATGTGACCTATATGACCCTCAAGGAACCCTCAGTTTGACATGCCTGCCCTAAGTTACTCAAGTAGCCCCGAAATTAAACAACAATAGGTACTCACGTTTCGCAATTTCCTCTTAAAGATTACTCCAGCCATATATAGAAACATCTTTTTTTATAGCGAGTCTGTTTCTACTCCATCCCGGCGAAGCCTTGTCTAATCGAAACGTTGTCAGATTTGCACCAGATTTCTCCCGTATCAGTGTCCACTTACACAACCTTACATAAATATCCGTGTATGTTTACCCGGTGTTCCTTGCAAGCATAATTTATTTTCATTCGTCTCTTATCGTTTATGACCTCGGTGAGGTTTTCGCTTATCGGATGTTTCAACCCTTGTGATACTCTGTCATTTCAATCCTCTTCTTCTTTGCACTCGTGGTCTTTCATCCGGTGTTTGCTCCTTACATGCTTCCTTTTGCAAACTCTATCATGTTCTTAAAAAAAAAAGTTTTAATTGCAGAGGTTATGACGAGAAGGAAATTAAAAGACAGTTGCTTTTTCCTCCAGTATGGTTTTCAAACCAGCGGACAGTATACCACAACAAGCACCACAGTATACTACAGCAGACTAGGCGGGAAGCGAAAAGGGGGTCGACCATGCAAGTTATGAACAGAGGCAATAACAGAATCCCCGGAAATCCCGATTTACGAAGCGCACAAATTATACTTCACTTCGACACCGCGAGTTATAAGAGAATCAAGATGAGATAAAATGATGGTTTTTAAAAGAGTGAATGTTGTCTTTTAATATAGCCGAAATATTTCAACCGTCTTTGTTGGTATTACTAAAGATTGCTCCATTTTTTGTAAATATATTAAAAAATAAAAAATATCTAAGTTGATGTACAAATCTGCCGATTTTGAAGTCTCTTTGCTTCACTTTTCCTAAACTGTGGCATGCTTCGCTGCGGAGGACACGGGTGAGGAGTATCGTCTGGATTTTGTCACCAGGGAACACCGGTGTGTTGGGAAATGAACAGGCGGACAGACTGGCTGGTTCTGCACAACTTGGTGGAATACTGATACATGATAAAGCAGACGGGTTTAGTACCTTGTGGGAGAGCGTGTACAGTTCGGAGGAGCAGATGAATCACCACAGTCTGGTGAGATTGATGCAGGGGGGGGGGGGGAGTGACGAGAGGTTTATGCAGATGCTCGAGGCTCAGAGGAAAGGCAAGACGGACGTTTAATCAGAATGCTGCTGGCACCATTAGTATCGTAACTCTTCGTTGGCTGCTAAAGATGAGGACGGTGCGCTTATGGGAATGCCCCGAGTGCTGTGATGTCGGTTCTTGAATTAAATCAAATCAATTCCTAAACTCTTGCAAATTGGATTTCTTATGTTTCAGACGACTTGACAGAAACCAGCTGAGATCGGTTCCAGACTTCATTTTTGCCACAATGTCCAAACTGGAAAGGCTGTAAGTATACACATTTGACTCTACCCCTCGCGCTTTACTTTCAAGGATATCTGGTAATAGCTCTATCAAACGCACCACTTGCTTGCTGGTGAGAAGTTAATGGATGTATCCTTACGGGACATCGCACCGAGTTCTATAATTGGTTCCTAAATTTGCTCTCGGCTAAGGCAGGAAAATGAGATGAGAAAGCGAGACTTAAAATCTCTTTTGCTGCTACTCTAATGGAGTTAAAGGCCCTGAAACAACTCACATCAGGTCGTATCGTTTACTGTTTTCTCTAGCTCACCTCTCAGAAATCAATGGTAAGATACTGGACGTAAATTTGTCTTAGAAAAACCACAACAGCCAACAAAAATGCCGGGGTTGGTTTTGCAACGTCCTGTAACGGAAACGCAACTAACAACTCACTTCACTTCTTCCTCCATCTTTATTCCCTTTTCCGCGCCTTTAGGTGTATTGGGAGTGTGGGGCTAGACTTATATTTGTATACACCAATCGGCACTTAGTGAGTGATGTGGTCAGCATCGAACCGACCGCCTTTACTTTCCAGGACTGCACCTCGTACCCACTCAGGGCTGGGTCCACCTGGGAGTTCAAGATTATTTCTGGAAAAAAGTCCGGCTCCATCAGGACGCGAACCCACGACCTTCCGATCCGCAGGTGGGCGTCTTGCCGCCAACGCCACGGCGACCCCTATCTCCCCCCCCCCCCCCCCCCCCCCCCCCCCCCCCCCCCCATCACCCCCCCCCCCCCCACCCTCCCTATTTATTCACTTATTTTAAAATTCCTTAGCAAGTGTGTGTATGTGTGGTTTTTGTAAAAAAAAAATTTTATCATGCTGGTCTCAGTTTAGTGGATACATGCTCGTATGCTGACCCAGAGGTCTTGAGTTCGAATCCTAATCGAGAAGCATTTCCTTTCAAAATTTTCCTTGGCTACAAAGTCAGCCCAGCCTAAAATGTGTACAGGCAATGTCCTGGGAAGAAAAAGCGGTCGGCGTAGTTTTAACTATATCACTCACCAAGCGTCGATTGCTCTATAAAACAATATATGTCTAGAATTATGCCCAATGCGCTACTGGCGTAAAATCTGACCTTTACGTTTACTTGTTGGTTCCGGGACAAGAATTTTCTAGTTATGTCCGCATTTCTCAACGTCTGTTTGTCAAACGTCTGCTGACCAGTGTTGCCACTTTTCTTTGAAAAAAATATCCAAAACGAGTCTAAAAATATCTAAAAACATCTACATTTGCGTGGGAAAACATCTAGAAAAACACATCCAAATTGAAAGAGTCACAAATTACATAGCAATTGATTTGACTTACCCTATAGAATCATGTCCTCATCTTTACTGAAGTCTGCCTTACAAGATCCGCAGGATAAACTTAGCTTGGATGATAAAGTTGAAGCGTCAGATCCAAAATGACTCTGGTATGCTTTAGCTGTTTCAATTTCAATTTTAATACCCAATCAGGGAGCTGATAAATGGAACAGCCATTTCCTACACTTATCAGGCCGAATTTTATTGTCAAGATAGCATTTAGAAGGTCGAATTTCATCCTGTTTCTTAGGTTAGATTTGATAAATTCACTGCAAATGAAAAGAATCCAGAAAAACATCTACCATCTAAATGTCAAAAACGCTATCTAAATGCAAGAGAAAACATCTCAATCTGGATGTAAAACATCCAAAGTGGCAACACTGCTGCTGACATCTTGATTAACTAAGTTTTGTATAGTTCTGGGAGCATTAATGATTCTGCCACGCCATTATTGCTATGTAGACGGATATATAACCAGATTGTGGCCGGTACCATTAGAATTGGAACTCTGCGCTAGCTGCTAAAGATGAGTACGGAGCATGCATCGGAATGCTTCGAGTGCTGTGATGTGAATTCTTGATTAAACTCAACTCAACTCTTACTATATAGTTAGAGTCACATTTACTCCGTTGTTTTGTCAGTTAACCTATTGTGTAGATAGTGCCCGCTCCATAGTTTATTTAAGCTAATTGATGCTCGATGAGTGAGAGATGTTTTCAGTTTCTCGCCGGCCGTTTTCACTTCCCAAAACATTTCCTATAACATATGGCTGTAAAGCGGGGGTGGGCAAACTATGGCCTGTTGACCAAAACTGGCCCGCAGTGCAATTGTTACTGGGCCACGAGGCTGGTGTAAAATTACTCTATAATCCACAAATAACCGACTTTAACAGACACATTTATAGATGTTAATAAAGTTGAAGTTTAAAGTTTGAACAACTAATCAACATCATGGCACGCGGGTAGTAAGCCATTAACTGCTCCGTTATTCTTCTAACTCAAGTCTAAGTCCGAAGAAGCTCGGCACATTGCACAGGCTCTGTAGCACCGGCGAGAATCCTAAAATAATTTGGGTAGATTTTTAACTTCAAATTTTGCCCGGGTAGCACCGTTAGGCTACTCTTTTCGATTTCCAACTGGCAAGGGATTTTTTTGTAACGTATACAACAATGCACACGGGCGTCCGATCACACTACCCAGAGAACAAGGGGAATTACTAGAACTCCAAGTCCACGTGAAAAATCCCAGCTCTTACCGGGGATTGAACCCGGAGCCTATAGCACTCGAGGTGGACATCATGCCTCGAGATCACGCAGCTCCCTGGATGTTTATAAACAAGGGTTTCAATAGAGGCGTGAATCTGGTCAAAGGATTGGCGGTGGATTATAATCCTAGAGTGAGTTAGTTGTGTATCCTTTACAGGACGTTGCAGAACCAACCCCAGCATTTTTTGGCTGTTGGGGTTTTTCTAGGCACGTTTACGTCCAGTAGTTTGCCATTGCTTTCTAGATGGTCAGCTTTCTTGACATCACTGTCGAAACCAACGCAAGGCGCGTGGCCCGCAGCTGGGATCGAACCCGGCATCCCGGCATTACGAAGCGTTCGCATCGACTTAGCCACAGAGCCGACAATCCTAGATTATCCCACCAAATTATCGTGTTACGGGGAAATCTGAAAGCAAAATTTATAATATAGTTCTTTTCTACATAGCACGCGACAAGGTAGGTAGTTCTAAATTTGGATTGCGAACTCAAAAAAATAGTTGCCACCCCTACTCTAAATCATCTTTAATGCTTTAATAATATCTGACCCCCAGACAGGGGAAATCCACAGGTCACGAGACAGTCCAAAAGTTTAGGGGTGTGGTAGATAAGCTGCATGCAGTCGTGGGACCTAGGCTGTGTGCAGTCGTGGTACCTAGGCTGCACTCTCTCGTGGAACGTACGTGGGTTGGGTTCTGGTCCAGTTCTATATGTTTTGAAGCCGGGAAACCCAGTCTTAACAACATGTAAAATGTTGGACTGTCATGTGACGTAATCTGGGGTAAGATATTAATAAAGCAACGCAACCGTTTTTTCCTGCCTCGTTGAAAATTCGAATATATAATAAGTGGCGTAGCAGAGAGCGTGCTACCAGTTGCTCTTGTTACAGGAGAAACCGATCAATTATGGAGACCTCTATAATGCGATGAAAGTGATCCATTGCATGCCAGACTTTAAAACTATAAATCCCAACTGTTGCTTGTAGTAAATAGGGCCATATCCTTTAAATCATGTCGTTGTAAAAAGTCCAGCACAGACTATTGAAATCCTCAGGGTTATTATGGCATATACCTTGAGTAAAAGCACGTTGTGAATGAATAAAGGTGTGCCTATTATAAACCAGATGGCCACTCAATCACAAACATTCAGACAAGACTTGTTTGGCGCCAGGTAACCGACTGGTGTTCTACAGTTATACGAACGCGCCGCGGATCTTCCTCGACTGGGGATCTTTACTGATATCACCACGGGACCGGATGATATTATCGGGTAATTCCTATGGGAATAAGGGAAGCGAGGGGGTGAGGGAGGGGGTGGTTGGAGGAAAAGATAATCGAGTTTCTGATGCCAACGTAAACATTGTGCAGTTCATTAGGCTAGCTAGTTCCAGAACAAGAGGAAGAAAAGAACCCGGGCTGTTTGTATATCCAGAGTAAAACGCCGACTATTTTTGACATGTTAATATATGTGTCTGTAGACAGAAAGAACAAAGATAATGTATACAGACAAAACTACTATAGATAAATATATGTTAATGACTAGCCGGGGGCTTCCTTCGAAGTCGGAGTGCATCTGCAAGGAACCAACAGTCTGCATACAAATAAGTCAGATGTGAAACTTGAATGTATACGGAACACTTAGGTTCTGGAACAAGACTAAATTCCAGAGGTAGATGAACAACGAGAACTTTCCGCCGAAGATTACAGCCGGTGAACGCAAAGAAAAAAAAAAGAAACAAACACGGCGTCTGTACCGGCCACACCCACCAGGTCTAACCTGCAGTCATGTACGGGTCAGAACTAATTGCAAGGAAGGTAGGTAGGTGCTTTGCAAGAGGAAAAAAAATCGTCACATTCAAACAGCATCACTGAAGGGGGAGCTTTAGGTTATAATTGGGGCTAGGTTATGTGCGCCCTTTAAAATGGCTTAGCATTGCACAACACCAAGAGCCCTGAAAAGGCGACGAAGTCGTCTACCGGCGAGCCAATGGACGACCTGGTGGCCGGTGAGTTGCAAGGAAATCTCCTGGAACTATTTATAGTCGGAGTCGACCAGGGGGCCAAGGTCACTGAAGGAAATTCCCCGTCTCTAAGAGGATTAGAACAGATTACCACTTGGCAGAGAGCGAAGCGGGCCATCCGTCGAGTATGTTCTGTACTTTTGAGAAAAAGGAAACGCATAGCTTTTGAAGGGAACTTAATTTTATCATAATTCTGACATTTAAAATCTGAGTAATTTGATGAGTGAAACTGTAAAAATTGCACTCAAGAATACTTTAGGGTTCAAACAATCAGCTGACACTTCTTGTGTATCTGTGTCATCAATAGTTGTATAGCGTACTGCCTTTCCCGTCAGTGACAGTGTAGACTTCACAGGGAAATGCTTATGTCATCTTGTTAAAGCTTACACTACTACAAATATTACTAATATTACTACTACTATTGCTGCTGCTGCTACTACTACCACTACTGCTGCCACCACCACTACTGCTACTACTACTACCACCACAACTGCTACTGCTACTACTAAATACTACTACTACTACTAAATACTACTACTACTACCACCACTACTGCTACTACTAAATACTACTGCTACTACTACTAAATACTACTACTACCACCCCTAATACTACTACCACCACCACTACTGCTACTACTACTACTAAATACTACTGCTACTACTACTATTACCACCCCTAATACTACTACCACCACCACTACTGCATCTACTACTACTACTAAATACTACTACTACTACCACCACTACTGCTACTACTACTACTAAATACTACTGCTACTACTACTAAATACTACTACTACCACCCCTAATACTACTACCACCACCACTACTGCTACTACTACTACTAAATACTACTGCTACTACTAATTTTACTAAATCCTACTGCTACTGCTTCTATTACTACCACCATTCCCATCAACACTGTCATTACAACACAACCATTATACGGGTGGGGGAGGGGGCTTCCTTGGCGACGTGGTCAAGCCGTTTGCCTTGCCGTCTAAAGGTCACGGGCTTGTTTCATGGATGCAACATTTACATTAATTTGTGTATCGTCTCTGAAGCTACAAGGTTCGTGCTTTGCGCAGCGCTCTCTACAGACGGCTAGCGGTTCTGCGGAGAAAGACCTGATGCTATGTAGTCGAATATCCAGCATGAAAGTCGAGTGTCCCAACTACCGACCTCTCGTTCCTTGCGCTTTACCGATACAATGTCAAAATTACATGCTAACGTTACATTCACTTTTATCTTAGATTTGAAGATACACGTTAACATTTATTTCACCGACACTGTCTTAAACGAGGTACTACTATTTCACTGACAGCTATCGACATTTCAGTTTAGCCACGGCCGTGTGCCCTGCTTTACCGAACAAATCCAAACTAGCATACATAGGAATTAGCGGCTTCTTGTTTCTGTGGCGGCGGATCAAATTCAACGAGCGCTGCTGTTGACTCGCTTTGATCTCATCCGTGTTCGTCGCATTACATTTCTGAAGCAAAATACGGTCTTTTTTGGCAAGATTTGAACAAAGTGTTCAAACACTCTGTACCGCGGTGGTTTTCAGCCGTTTTTTTTATTTTTAGGTGGTGCCCTCTAGAATATGTGGCGAGCACCACCACCCCCCCCCCCCCCCCCCAAACCCCAAACACCCACACACTTTGAACAAAAAGATGTGATTTTAAAAAAATACGGGGGGGGGGGGGGGGGGAGGGACGAAACACAAAGTCCCAATCACTGTTAACAAGAACTATGAGAAACAAATCCATTTCACATAAATTAATGTGTCAATGACGTAAACAAGACAATCACCACCAACTTTTAATTCAGTGTGCAAATATCTGTGTGATGGTTGACATTGTTTTGTCTTGTGGTACAATGTTGGACAAGGCGCAATAGAGATCACTCTCCACCTCGAGCAGGCAGCACTGTTTTGTTTCCAGTTGCACACAATTTAAAAACTGGGTAAATTTTACGCTGTTCTCCCCATTTATACACCGCTACACTTCTGATTGGACGACCTACCGACCATCACTCTGATAGGTCGGCCTCGAGCGATCCGACTTTCACACAAGGTCACGGGGATATTCTGCACTCGCGCTGATACCGTTGTATATTTCACCATGCCCGAGCTTTTAACACTTCTAAAACATTTAGTTACTGGGTCTAACACACAACACCCCTAGAGAGTGATAAAACCTATGTCACAGGGCGTCTCTTTCTCGGAAATAAAAACCTAAATACCAGATAACAACAGACTGCGACACCCAAAACTTCGTCCACGGTAGACTAGTCAAACCAACTTATCAATGGAGTTGACCTACAAACGGTGTGTAAATGGGGAGACCATCGTATAAATAACCAAAAAAAATTTTACGCCTCCGTCTAGGGGGCGCCCAGGCCCAGGTTGATAAACACTGCTTTGAAGTGTTTATTTTAGGGCTGTACCGAAAAGTGATTTTCACTAGTCGGCCGAACACGAATAGCGGGACCAACTATTCGGCCGAATACAAATACGAACTCGAATAGTGTATCATCATTATCAGGTGCCTTGCCGACTGGCATGGGCGAATAGGCCTCGCCACAATCTGCGATCTCCTGCAGCATGTATTAGTTCGTGTGTTGACACACCTCCATGTCATGCAACAAGACTGTCAAGAATCTTCTCTCGTTGTCTTCCTCTATCCCTCCATCCAAGAGCCGGTGTAATTTTTAAGAGAAAAAAATATGTCCCTTATCAGGACCCGAACAAACGACCTTCCGATTCGCAGGCGAGCGTCTAGCCGCTAGACCAGACGGCTCCTGAAACCCACAAAAGGGACTCTGTTATACGACATAAATAATTCCTTCAAATCCGGCTCTTCCATATTCGGTTAGTGTATTAGTATCCTACTTTTCCATATTCTTTTAGCGTGTTAGCATCCTACTTTTCTGTTAGCGTATTAGTATCCTACTTTGCCATATTCTGTTAGCGTGTTAGTATCCTACTTTTCCATATACTTCTAGCGTGATAATATCCTACTTTTCTGTAATATGTTAGCGTGTAAGTATCCTCTTCTTCCATATTCTGCTACCGTGTTAGTATCATACTCTTCCATATTCGGTTAGTGTGTTGTATCCTACTGAGAAAGCATTTATTGGAGTTTCAAAGTTTAACGGTTCAAAAAAAAAATTGTTCTTATCTGTTACATATTCCCTCATTATTTATATATGTGCCATATTGATGCCCTAGTTTTATTACCTTTAAAAAAAAACACTCTCGTAATTCGTTCTTCTTGTGATTTAGTTTCGTCAATACTGTTTACAGGTTACCTCTTGTATAGCCTAACTACTTTTGTAGAATCTTTCCATTCTATTCTATCTATCTGTTCATTTTTCATGCGCTGATGTCATTTAGACACTGCCTAACTCACACCCCACCCACCCCCTACACACACACACACACAGACACAGAGAGACTTTTTCAAAAATTCATGCTAATAACTACTTCACAAGTTTGTTAAGTTTTTGTTTTTTTTTATTTTATTATTAAAGGACTTACTGCTTCAGTTTATTGTTGACACCGTAATCTCTAAAATATTCCTAATTTCCATCGAGGTTTAGTCAATGTTTTCCTCGGGTACTGTTTATCTGCAAAACTTCTCCTTCTTGGGGTTTCCAGTAGTCCTTTTCTATTATAGTCCTGAAGTAACTTTTGCGGGGCGGTTCGTCTATTCCCCTTCTCCCTCTTCGCCGCCCTTAATGGGGCCCGGAGCCCACACCGACAACCTGATTGGTACTGGATTAAATATATAAGGCTTAAAACAGTGGTCCTCAACCCTCCATACAATTTGTTTCGTTGCTACTTCATAACTTCAATGAATATATGTTTTGCGATGGTCTTTGGCGTCCCCTATGAAAGAGTCATTCAAACTTTACAACAACAAAAAAGTACCGCTACTCATAGTTTTAGAACCGCTGGTGTAAGAGATGCTTCTATACTAGGCCTGAATGGTCTCACGTCTGGGCCAAGACTAAAATCCAGAAGTCAGTCAACAGCCAGAACCTTCCACCGGAATTTACAGCCTGTGAACGCTAAGAAGAAAAACCAATCCAGTGGTTGCCATGGTTCTCAGAACCTATATGGTCTATAGCAGTGTTTCCCAAAATGTTCTAAGTCGGGGTACCTTTTCTTGATTAAAATGTGTCCACAGTGACCTAACCTAAGTAAAACTATGGCTATTCGTATGTTAGAACTTTAACAAACAAAATTAAATGTGTTTATCTTTGAATATTTTGCCGCGCCCCTGTGAAGAGGTGGTCGCTCCCCGGAGCGCCGCGGCGCACAGTTTAGGTATCACTGGTCTATAGCTTCTCACTTATGTTTGATGCATATCTAGTATTTATTAACATGCCATCTACTTCTTTATAAGTAAATCCCTAATATATAGGTCTTGTAAATCGCTAACACGCTGACTTGAACATATTTATATCACATACATCCTTAACATCTCTAATACATATGCCTTACAAACGAATAACACAAAAGTCGTACATTTAATTAACACATAAGGAGGCATATCGCTAAAATAAAGACCAGGGTTGTTCAACTAGTGGCCCGCGGGTCGAATCCAGCTTGCAGAGACCCAGCACGTGGCCTCCAAGTTTGAAGTTTGAACAACAGATCAACATCATAGCACACGGGTAGTAACCAATAAGTGCTCCGCTCTTTCTTCTAACTCAAGTCTGAGCCCCAAGAAGCTCAGCACAGTGTACATGCTCTGTAGCACCGGCGAGGATCCTGAAATACTTTGGATAGAATATTTACCACAAAATTTGCCAGGGCTACTCTTTTCATTTCCAATTGACAAGGCATTTTTTACGTGCGCAACAATGCACACGGGAGTCCGATCTCACTACTCAGAGACGGGGAAAAATACGAGAAGTCCAAGTCCACGTGAAAAAATCCCAGCCCTTACCGGCTATTGAACCCAGAGCCTCTAGCACTCGAGGCGGATATCATGCCACGAGACCACTTAGCGTGGCCTCTAAATCATTGTTAATAGAATTGTAATAATGATCTATCTGCCCTGTGGTTAAGGCCTTATATCCATCATGATATCTATTTTCAATATTTTTCTTCCTGGGTCACGTTCCATTAATAAGTTTGTTGGACTAGTCTACCGTGTTCGATGTTGTGGGTGTGGCACTCTGTTGTCTCGCATTTACGTTTTTTTCCCCTCGAAAGAGACTGAGGTTTCGTTACACCCAGTTTTTGATGTTTTTGGACTTGAAAGCTCTAGCATGTTGAAATATACAATACGCTATATCAACGGCCTTGTGGAACAGTCCCGTCACCTTGTTTGAAAATCTGATGGCTCGAGGCCGACCAATCAGAAGTTAGCTAGGTTGAAGGTCGACCAATCAGAAATGAGCTAGTGTGTATATGGGTGGTCGGTGGGGAGACCAGTGTAACTATTACCCAGCTCTGATAAAGACTATGCACATTGTTAAAATATAATTCTTGCCTATCGCTACTAACATTTGGGTCAGCGGGTCGGTGTCTGTCGCTTATGCGCTGCAAACGCGGTTTTTTTAAACTCCAAGATATGGTTCTGCCCCAGCTGCGGGCGATTTGAAAGTAGACTCCCTTGCGTAGAGCTTGACAGTGCTGCCAAGAGCCGGTTGTTCAGTAGCTAATGCCAAACTACAGAACTTAAAATTGCCCACTTAAGTCACAAACAGTTATGAAATGTTGGTATGGGTTCTGCCACGTCATGTAAATTATATGTAACAGGTTAGTTCATATATATGTAACAGGTTAGTTCATTTAAATTAACAGGTCAGTTCATCAGTAACAGATAGGTCGTACACACTGCTAACAAATAAGTTTTACACTTTGCTAACACATTGGTCTCGCATATTGTTAACACAAAGCTCTTGCACATCGCTAATGTATAGCTCTGACACATCGCTAATGCATAGCTCTGGCACATCGCTAATGTATAGCTCTGGCACATCGCCAATGCATAGCTCTGGCACATCGCTAATGCATAGCTCTGGCACATCGCTAATGCATAGCTCTGGCACATCGCTAATGCATAGCTCTGGCACATCGCTAATGCATAGCTCTGGCACATCGCTAATATATAGCTCTGGCACATCGCTAATGCATTGCCTATTCACAGTTTACTGTTTTATTACATCTCCTCCTACTATTTATCATCGCGTTTTGAAGAGAATGGTGCAACGAGGATCTATGAGGGTATCTAACAGAAACGCAAACCTCAGGAAATTCAAGACAGATATACAGTCAGACTAAAACTAAAACTCTGTTCTGGCTGCTGAAATTAATCAAGTAACAATTTTCCGAGGGATGTGGTTCCTTCCTAACTCTAGTCAACCTTTACCACTATCACTAAAGTATTCCACATGGCTGCGAATTCCACCGTCTTTGATGGGTTAAATTTAGTTGTCACCTGTTAGTGGTCATTTCTTAGCATTCTCATCTGCCCATCTACTTAAACTGACCCCACTTGGGATTTCCTTGCCCTTTGTCCAAAAACTGAGCTTGGACATTCCATGCACTCTACCCGTTCAAGTCGTATTCAGTGTCCTCATCAAATAGCCTCCCCACACTCTACCCGTGCTTGACCCTATCGGCAACTACAATGTTAGCATCTGGTTCTGGTTGGGTGGCACCCGAGCGTATAATAAACGGCCTCTCCAAACCTTTGAGACACGTCATAACTTTCTACAGAACCATTCACACTTGGACTCCACCGGACTTGATGGCAGTGTGGCCTTTGAGTTTCCATGAATTACCCGTGAAAAGAAATGGGTGGTCTCCATAAATCCACATCTTTGCTGGTTACCCAGGCATGTGATCGTCCGAGATAATTTAATCTCAAAAACAGATTTTGGCTAGGCGTTTCATGGCCGTGTGTGTAGATGATGAAATGTCTAATTGGTGGAAAACATTGACTGTTCGTCAACGGCTAAGTTGGTTTCAACTGGCGTTAATTTATCTGGCTTTTCATGATGTCAGTTTTCAGCATATCCCATTAAAATGTGTTATAGTCCGTGTTTATATCGCTTGTTCATCTCAAAAACCTCAAATACGCATTGCTTTTTACTCCTCTTTATCTTCTCTTTCCTTTATCGTCGCCGACTTCTTTTCCTCAACCTTTCCATTCTCCTTCTCTTGCTTTTTACCCCTCTTTATCTTCTCTTTCCTTTATCGTCGCCGACTTCTTTTCCTCAACCTTTCCATTCTCCTTCTCTTCTTAAGCCCTAACTTCGTAGCTGCAGTAATAGTCTGCTGTGATCACCGAAACTACTGCATTCAAGGACAAAAGGCCGCAGTAGTCCAAAACCAAACTCATAACATGCAGACCGTAGGGCAAAAGGCAAGGCGTAAGTACTTCACCACGGACACCCCACCTACCAATACACACACACTCACACACACTCACTACACACACACTACACACAAGCACACATACACACATCCACACTCACTCACATACACTCACATATACTCATACAAAACACACACAAGCACCCACACACACACCACACACACACACACACATACACACACATACACACACACAACCACACACACACACACTGCTCAGAGACAGTCACTTCAAATGTCACGACGATAGGAAATGCTACGTGATTTATAGTGCGTTTCAAAACTCATGCTGGCACATATCTTGAAAACTCCGGTAAGGATCAGCAGGGATTTTTGCATACAGCCTTTGTTTTCCACTGTCCTTATGGTTTCTAAAATATAAAATTGAACAGATGCTGTTGTTTTCTTGAAGCGGCGAATTTCTTTAATCTTTCTTAGACTAATAATGTGTGTACTTCTATAACAATAGAATATGCAATATATAGCACAGCCATAGAGATTGTTTAGAAATCTACTCGCATGTGTAACGCCATACAATATAATAACAGAAACTCACGGGAAACTCATGCTAAAAATAACCATCTCAGACGTCTATGACACTCGTAAAATGTGATTTTCTGAAAAGTTCCTGTAACACAAAACTGTAAACTTGCTGATTGTTTGCTTTGAATAGATGTTTTTTTTTTTTTTTTTTTTTTTTTTTTTTTCTAATTTACCGCAAAGCAAATAGAGCAATATTAGAACTAGACGATTGTTACGTTAAGGAAAATTGCTTAGAAAGGCATGGTTTTTAATAGGTTTCAACAACTTACAGGGAACGGTTTTTTAGCTACATATTTTTAAAGTTAGGCAGAACTTTTGGAACTGACCATTACCGTTTTCAATATTCAAGCTTGTTGAAGCGTCTTGGTGCTCCTATCTTCATGGTCCCGAGATCTTCAGATATGGCCAGTTATTAGGCCTGCACTTAAATTTGCCAGTTCCCCAGCACCCCGCAGGGAAATGTACTTCGTCAGCTTGACCGTCTAATGTGAGCAGACAGCTATAGCTGACCCAGAGAATGTGTCAGGACGCACAATCCGAACACAGCACGATCGCCTCAATAAACAGGGGTAGGACAAGATCTGAGATCTGTTCGACAGTCGTTCTCTTTCCGACAGGTCTTCGATGTTGGTTTTAATCCGGTTATTTTCTCTGATGGCGCTAGATGAAATTAACATTTCTTGTAGCTCAGTGTTTATTTCATTCCTCTGTTGCATTCACTCGATTTATCTCTCTCTTTCCCTCTCTCTCTCTCTCTCTCTCTCTCTCTCTCTCTCTCTCTCTCTCTCTCTCTCTCTCTCTCTCTCTTTCTCTCGCTGTGTGTGTATCTATCTATCTATCTATCTATCTATCTATCTATCTATCTATCTATCTATCTATCTATCTATCTATCTATCTATCTATCTATCTATCTATCTATCTATCTATCTATCTATCTATCTATCTATCTATCTATCTATCTATCTATCCATCCATCCATCCATCCATCCATCCATCCATCCATCCATCCATCCATCCATCCATCCATCCATCCATCCATCTATCTATCTATCTATCTATCTATCTATCTATCTATCTATCTATCTATCTATCTATCTATCTATCTATCTATCTATCTATCTATCTATCTATCTATCTATCTATCTATCTATCTAATCTGTCTGCCTGCCTGCCTGCCTGCCTGGCTGGCTGGCTGGCTGGCTGGCAGGCTGGCTGGCTGGCTGGCTTTCTGGCTGTCTGTCTGTCTGTCTGTCTGTCTGTCTGTCTGTCTGTCTGTCTCTCTTTCTCTCTCTCTCTCTCTCTCTCTCTCTCTCTCTCTCTCTCTCTCTCTCTCTCTCTCTCTCTCTCTCTCTCTCTGTTCTCACCTTCTTGTCCCCTGCCTTTCCTTTCGTTACATATTTTTTCATCTGATCTATTTTGCTATGTATGTTACTGTCGCGGGTCGCTCCCCCCTCCCTAATCTTCCCCCCCCCCCCCTCTCTCTCTCTCTATCTTTTTTTCACACACGCACACACACACAACCACACATATTGTATCCCATTACTGAGCATTTGCTACTGATATTTGTTTTTGTCAACATATGCTGTTATTCTCTGTCTCTCTCCCTCTTTCTCTTGATAATATGCTCTCTGTCTTTCTCTCTCTATCTCTCTCCCTCTCCTACTCGCTCAGTCGTGACGTCACAATACACAATTTGAAAATATTACACATTCCGATGGCAGTGCCATAGTTACAGACTATTGTTGAACGGAATCAAAAAGACCCCTTCTGTGCTGCATGTTAGAGATAAAGTGCTAGATTCATATGTGTAAAAATCGGCACTCTCTTTGTGTTTAAGTATCATGACTGACTGGCTGACTTTCTACCCCACCAGGACATCACACAAGCTATAAACACCCGATGACACAAAGTGCCACCATGTGGATGAGGATCACCGTGGAGAGGTCACAGAAACCGCGTTCAGACAATTGGCCATATTTATGGCCTGCCTATATTGCGGCTCCTGGCAAAACAAGGGTGGGGCTTCAAATGACAAAAATGTCGTCCTAAAAAGG
>CAJHNH020000530.1:42500-57500 GCA_905116865.2 Candidula unifasciata | reverse complement strand
ATTCACAAAACCCATCCTCTAGATCGAGATGGTGAACTTATCTGACGCTCCAACGACGAAACTACAGATAAAACGTTTGTTTAACTGAACATTAAACAAGACAAGACAGCCTCCACAGTTGAGAAAATTTATGGAAAATTGTACGCATAAATCTCACCGGAATGGAAGAACTTGAAATTGTGTGTCGCGTTTTTTAAGTACAGATGTGTTTATCAGTTTATGAGCCATTAATCTTGTAAACGAGCATAGGAGATTCCCAGATTATCTGGGAGTGGTACTGCGTATAACACATACATAGATGTTACAGCAATGTAACTGATGTTACTGCTTCTGATAAATATAGCATTTTAACCCATATTCACTCTACTTTTATTTCTAACACTAAGCCCCACATACTTTTCTAAATGTAATTTAACTAAACACAAAACATACTATTTTTTTTCTGTATTCCCAGTGTGACTGTTGTTTCAAGAAAATAGAATGACTTCTTCTTCTTCTTCTGCTTTTTCTTTTTCTTCTTTTTCTCCTCTTTTTCCCTTGTCCTGTTTTGCCTTTCAGGTAGTCTTGACACATGTCCGTTCCCAGCTTCTGAGTTGAGTGCATGGCGTGACACTGTGAGCTGCGTTTGTTTTTCGTTGGCACTGGAGCGGAGCAACTGTGGGGTGACCCGTTTGCTATGAAGCTGAAGCTATGATTACCAGATTAGGATTACCAGATTTTATCTGTTGTCTCTTGATGTAGTTTAATAGTATTTCGTCCCAGCTTCTACTCTGACATCGACGTTTATGATCATATCTCGTCTAGTTATATTAAAGCTTCGTCGTAGACATGTCATTTTTTTTTTTTTTTTTTTTTTTTTTTTTGAAATACATATTGTATTGAATAGTACTCTTTTGGTGTCAATTGTAACATAATATTTTTTCTGCAACATTGGTGACATCTGCCCGATGGAATTTACCTGTTTAAAGTTAAAGAAATGTTGAAAAAAATCTTGCAGCCGTTATAGTTAGTTACGTTAAAGCTGAGGTGAAGTAACTGATTTCGTATCTCTTCAACTATACCCAAGACAAAGGTAAGTCAACCACCTCGCGTCCCTGCTCAATATTTTTCACGTTATTACCTTTAATCGTGTCAGTTAGTAAATGGGTGTAGTCCTAAAATCTGTTCCTGTTGTGAACAGTAGCCTACGTATTACTGTCAGCTTAGTCAAGTGAAGAGTGCTGATTAATATGCTGTCTGATTGCTGAACACAATCAGAATAATACACACACAAAAAACATAACGTAATCGTGTAATGTAAGATACAACTGAAGACGCCCGAGAATAGGTTATGACTAGTGCAATCAGTTGTTTGTCGTCACTGGGCTATCTGATACATCATTGTCAACAACTGGTTTCCTAAGGGTCTGATATCTTTTTGAGCTCATTTGCGAATCACTGTCAGGCTGTTCACCAGTTTAATATGAATTATTGTTATCATAACATTAATGATTGTCTCTCGTGTGAGGGATAACGGTTCGAATCCCTGGTAAGGCGATGGCCGTTTTTTTTTTTAATGCGTGTGTTCTATCAGGGGCAACAAAAAATAGCCTAATTGCATAGTTCGTGGCGTCTGCACTAACCATGCCGCTTTGAACAGACAGGCTCAAGATTCCCATGGCCTACACTGCGCTAAAAAAAATGTACTATGTGCCGTAATGAAATATATATTTCATGACAGCACTTCTTAATGCATATAGAGAACAGATCTTGAGATAAGCAAGAAAACGGTAGAGAGATAAGCGGGCAGATGTACAAACAGTTAGAGTCACCAACGTGAAAGAAAATGTTAATGATGATATCTACAGCAATGAAGCTCATGGGCTTTGAAGGAAGAAAAAGAAGCTTTCACAACATTGTCTCTTTGTTTCGTTTCATTACGGCATCCATAATGTGCACACCGAAACAGAAAAAATAGGCGGGGCGTAGGGAGTGGGGTTCACCTCATAGCCCCCCCCCCCCCCCCCCCCCCCCCCCCCCCACCCTTATGTAATTTTTTAGAGCTTCGTTGAATTTGGCATTATTACTAACAATAATGGGCAATAAAACAAGTATTAGGCTCTATTTTCTCCTCTACTTCGCCCCTATGAAATTATTTGGTGCGAGGGTGTCAAGATCTTTAAGAATTGCTCAATAACGCAATACTAAAAATAGTTGTTACTTTTACTATTTTTATACACTGAATGTCCTCTTTTATGCCGATCATTACACTTTCTGTTACTTTATTAATTTATAATACACTTTCTGTTACTTGATTATTTCTCTTAATCGAGGAGCTGTGGTCCATGAAGTTGCTAGAACTGTAGCAACAGTTCAGAAAAGACAAGCCAGAAAAGACACTGAAGCAAATTACCAGAAAGACGCGGCTTCTATTCCCTGTCCACATTGCTCAAGAACTTTCAGTGCTAGAATTGGCCTTATCTGCCATCTGCGCACTCACAAAACCTTACCCAGTTCCCATTGAATGAAAGGATTGGTCATAATCACTTGTGAAGGACGAACAACAACAACAACAACATACGATGAATGGTAAACACGTAATAGGATGTTTGAAATGATATGAAATTTATAAATAAATGCTTAAAAAGATAAACTCTGTCATAAAAGCCTCCTATTGAAAAATTAGCCAGGCGCGCTAGCTAAGTTGGTTAAACCAACTGTGCTACGACCGGGTGACAAACTCTTTGTGGTCCGAGTTCACGCTCGGGGTGGGCAGAAAAAGCTACACATTTCCTAGATTTACGGTATCTATCATGGAATCAAGGCCGAAGGGTTGCGATATCCATACTACCGAGCCAAAGGGTATCGTGGTTTTTGGATTTTAAAAAATGAAAACACCGACTATTAATGAAAGTTGGCATAATATTAGATATACCTCATCCCTGTACAACGTTAGCAGAAATATCAAATCAATCGCGAGGAGATGCCGCCAACTGGTGGATATGGTTAGCTCGACTGCGAAAAAAAAAAAGTTCTCCTTTGCACCTGTTAGCGTGGTGGAGTTTGACTATGAAACCAGTCCTAGTAAATTCAGACGAGGGTGGCTATATCCTATATCTAACCAGCTTAGAAAAAAACACTGTTCTTTGGCCACATAATGAGAAGAGGGACATTGGAGAACTTCGTGAAAAGTGGAAAGATCAGTGGAAAGGGGGGTAGAGGCAGACCAAGAGAGATTTTATGCTGGATGGGCAAGAAACGATGGCATGGAGTGATATCATCAGGAGAGCTGTTCCAGGCAACTAGGGATCGTAATTTGTGGAGACGCATAAGTGCCTACGCCAGCTGACAGTGCACATGATGATGATGATGATAAACCAGCTTAGGATAGGAACAAGAAACAGGTATACTCTTTGATTTCGGTGGAAAGAGAGGGAGACAAAGAGAGAGAGAGAGAGAGAGAGAGAGAGAGAGAGAAAGAGAGAGAGAGAGAGAGAGAATAGGCATATACTGACTTAAACCAAGTGACGTTTATTGTTTCATCACAGCCATAATAATCCTTATTGATTGATTGGTATTTTCCAGCAGTGGGATTAGTGACAACAATGTTACAACCCAATATCCCCAAGACTCTTTCATGTCTCTTGTGCAGCGTCAGTTCTCATGGATTTTAAATGTGCTCGACTGTGCAGCACTTAAAAGTGGCTATTGATTGTCCGTAAAGGTTACGATAGATTAGTTGTTAGCAGAGGAGCGCCGAACCAAGAAAACATGCATGAAATGAGGAGGGACTAAATAAAAATTTTTTTTTTTTTTTAAATATTTTCGAGTGGGTATGACTTAAGGGGCTTTTTTTTTTTTAAGTGTTTGATAACATTTGGCAGAATAGTAAATATGAATAAAATTTTCGTAACGATATGGTAAGCACAAATGTAAACTTAAAATGATAACGTCTATACATGGTTGGAAGGAGTTAGCTTAATACCTTAACAAATAAAAAAAAATTAGGAAAAAAGCGGGGGGGGGGGGGTGAGTGGGTGGGGAAGGGGTGTGCTATTTTGGGGGAAGAATTCCTAAGCACCCAAATTTTGGCACTCCTCATTGTAAACACTAAAGACTAACGGAGATTCTGGAAATGATTGTGATACATATTATTTACCTGGAAACGACAGTGGAACCTCGCTTAACGAGCATAATTCGTTCCAGAATCATACTTGTTAACCGAAACACTCGTTATGCGACACAATTTTTCTCATATAAATTAATGTAAAATACGATAATGCGTTCCATGTCGAAAAAAGTACTCACACAATGCTATGTATAACCTTCATTCAAAGAAAATTATTATACATATTGTTGAGGTAAGTAAATCATCTTCATCTTTTCTTCAAATGCGGAACGAACCCACCTGGAATGCGAATTCGATTTGCAGAAAATAAACAAAAATGTCGAAATAATTATGATACATAGCTAATTACTTATTTACTAGAAAGATGTCCTGAGGCATTTGGTTTTGCCGACGCTTCAAAATTTGGCAAAAATCCGACACAGCATTTTCATTAAATAAATCTGCAGCGTGCATAGCCATTTCCTTATTAGGGGGATGCTTCTCATTGTAGGATGCAATAGTTTGCCATGCTTTCAGCATTTTTCTTATTTAGCCATAAGATTATTGCTTTCCTGTTACCTCCTCCTCCTCCTCTGACAAACTTTACTCCAAAACTTCTTGCTGTGAAACATAATGTAACTCCATAAGCTCTACGGTGGTCAGCTCTTCCACAAGCTCTTCCATATCACTGTTATCCACCTACAATCCCATGATAGTGGCCAAAGACACAATCTCGTTGACTACAGGTTCCACAGGTACTGTCTCGAACCCCTCAAAGTCGCAAATCGACAACGCTCTCCGGCCAGAGCTTCTTCCAAACAGAAGTTAAAGTGCTCTTGGTAACCCCTTTCCCCGCCTTGTCGACCATCTTGAGACAGGCAACGATGTGGAAGTGATTTTTCCAAAACTCTTTGAGAGTGAGGTTGGTCCCTTCAGTCACCTGAAAACAATGCTCGAAGAGTGCTTTAGCTTCTTAAAGTTAGAAATAACTTGCTGGTCCATGGGCTGGAATAATAGAGTGGTGTTGGGAGGCAGAAACTGGATCTTGATGAACTTAAATTCTTCAAGGAGGTCATCGTGTAGGCCTGGAGGATTCATGTACATATATCACAATATAACACAAGTTTGAGAAAATGTGTTATCACAAGCGACACTACGATGCTACTGGAACGAGTGCTAAACACAGGCTGATGTAACATGAGCACAATCCGAGACTTCCCCTCTCCTCGCCATTCGTTATGCGAAACGTCGCTCGTTTAGCAAGTCATTCTTTTACAATTTGTTTTGCTCGTTATGCGAATTACGCGTTATGAGAGATGCTCGTTAAACGAGGTTCTACTGTAGACCGATGCAATGCCAGCGGAGTTTCCGGGCAAAAACAGTAAACAAAACCGTTAGTGATTGCTACACGGCACTAAGTGATACTGCTGACGTAAATATGCATCATGGCGATACCTGATGCTAGCGGGCGATTATGCCGTAAAGATGTCAGCGGCAGACCTCCCACAAAGTCGGATGATTAATTTTGTTTGTGTCGATGTCTTATTACACCGAGAGTTCGTTACGTGTCTCGCTGCGGATCGCAGACTATGCTAGTGTGGAACCACATTGCTGTTGATGTATTGTCGCCATGTTCTTTTAATACTATAAAGTGGCGGGTGCAGGTGGAGTTAACAGTGTACTGTCACCGAACCGATACTTTTTTTTTTTCAATGTAATCGCTCCCGCCCGACCTGCCTCACAGAATGACAGTATATTTTTTTTTAAATATTTTTTCAAAAGTTTTATTCAAACTGCTGTGTGGTCCTATTAAAGGTAGAGAATTGTACAATGCTTACATTTTATAGTCAGCAAAAGAAAACATAGGCACAACACTTCCAAGAGACTTTATATATAGACCTAGTTCAAAAGAACAAATGAGTTCTGATGGTGAGGCAGTTAAATGACATGGAGATAGAGGGGCAATCAATTCATTAGCAAACAATGAGACAGCAGACGATGATGATATCACTGCAGAAACACGCAAGGCAGCAGATGATATAACTATAAACCGAGTGACAGATTTGTTTAATAGATGGCTAGAGAACATTTCATTCAGCGGAAGAAAGGAATCATTGTTAAAAAACCAAAGAAAGGTAGTCTTAATGACAGCTGGAGAGAAATTTCTCTGTTAACAATAATGTTCAAGGTATTAGATTCTTTTTGAGATAAGCGAAATAATTTTACAAAAGGGGTCAATTCTTGAAGTGCGTAATTGAAAAACAAACCGCTTTTTTTTTTTTTTTTTTCTTTCAGAGAGTGGTATGAGAGTCGCACCGTGGAAAAGAGTGGAGAATCACCACATAAGATTTCCATAGTTAGCAACAGACACAATGCAGTCAACCTCCACTGTAAAGACGGGACACTTTTTTCATTTAACATAGCTTATTGTGTTTCTTAACACAAATCCATTATTCAGCTGACGATGTTCTGGAAGTCCTGGGCTCGGACCCTCAGCTGAGCTTATTTGTTATACAGTGTGGTTAATTTTGGCTCCAATGACGACCCAGCAAATAATGGATACCAAAAACAATTTCACCTGGAAGTACAGGTGGGCATAGTGTTGACCGCATCATGGATTATCAGTTAGACTATTCTATAAAACTATCGGCGTTGGGGGTAGGGGGGGGGGGATCCTTTACTTTACCTAATATGCCCGGCTCTCTAGCGTAGCTGGCTAAACCGGATGGCGCGGTGACCGGGTGACGAACTCCTTGTGGTCCGGGTTCACTCCCGGGGGTAGGCAGCATTCTTCCAGATTTACGGTATTTACAATGGAATCAAGGCCGAAAGGTTGCGATATCCATAATACCTAGCCTAAGGGTTAACAACTTATGGCTTCTGGATTCTAAAACAAGCTAACAAACTTTACTTAATATCACCATGTTTTTCCATCAAGGTTTGTGTGGGAGTGGGTCAACAGAAAAGTACAGTTTAAGCAGTTGTTGTGGTTTCTACGTATCCTCTTTGATAAAGAACAGTGACTAAATCAATGATAGCAGAGGAATCTAGGTCATGAAGGAAATGAGAGCGATTCTTGTGTAAACGACTGTGAACAGCTGACAACAGGAGGGGACGAAATTAATGTGGAATAACTAAGAGAGAAAGCGAAAAAAAAAAAAAAATAGACTATAAATGAGTGACAAGAAATTAATTAGGGTTGTACTTTATAAGGTCGGCGTCTGTGACTTAGGCGTTGCGAACGCGCTTTATAATGCCGGGGTGCCGGGACTTTATGAGAAAATGTTTGGGGCCGGTTCCGTCGGTTGCGAACGTGCTTCGTAATGCCAGGGTGCCAGAATATATCGCTGCAGGCGATTTTGCAGCAGGTAGCCTTGCGTTGGTTTTGACAGTGATATCGAGTGTCCACCGTTAAGTTGGAATGGCAAACTACTGAGTAAATTTGCCTAGGAAAATCGCAGCAGCTAAAAAAAATTTAGGAGTTAGTTTTGCTACATCCTGTAAATGACGCGCAATTAATTTCTTTTTTTTTTTTTTTTTTTTTTTTTTTTTTTATTATTTAAAACAAAATATTATGAGAAGAGGGAAAATGGAACATTTTGTGACCACTAGAAAGATCTGTGGAAGGAGGGATAGAGGAAGACAACGAGAGAAGATTCTTGACAGTCTTGTTGCATGGCATGGAGGTGTGTCGACACACAAACTGATAAATGCTGCAGGAGATCGTGGATTATGGAGAGGCATGATCGCCCACGCCAGTCAACAAGGCACTTGATGATAATGATGAAAACAAAATACGTTTCATATTTTAAGTATAGTGTCATACAAGATTGCTAGTCATAACACAGTAGTAATAATAATATTAAAATGATGATGATAATAGTGATGATACCGGTGATTGTTTTTACGCATTTAAACATGTCCCCTGAGCCCTTCTCCTAGAAAACATAAAAAAAATTAAGTAACACCCCCCCCCCCTCCCCCCCCCCCTTTTTTTCAACCCCAAAGTTTTCTTTGTGTCAGCGTTTGGGATATCGAGTATGTGCTGCGGGGGCTGGTGTGCAAGAGATATTTAGTTTAACCGTGACTGCCTTACTTCTGTATTAGCGTTTGTGGCCAAGAGTTTGTGAAGGCAGTTTCATAATCCCGATATACCAGGGTTCAAAGTCAGTTGCACACGATTGGAAGCAGGCCGCATTGCGCTGATTCTGACAACGGAATGAGCTTTGTACCGACCAGGAAGCCATGACAAGACTGCTTAACGTAGAACTGCAAGGCAAATCCATACATCAGCAAGTAAATCCTGTGAAACACATACACCTAATTGCTACTAAAAACCATATCCCAAAATAGCTGTCTTACATCTGTGTACAAAAGACAAAGGGGGCTGCGTGGTCTCGAGGTATGGTGTCTGTCTTGGGTGCTAGAGGTCCTAGGTTCGGTCCCTAGTAATTGCTGAGATTTTTTTCAGCTCAAGTGGACTTAGGTAATTTTCCCTGGTGTCTGGGTATTGAGATCAAACTCCCAGCACTAGACAGTTGGAAATCGAAAAGAGTAGCCTAACGGCGCGGCCCTGACAAAATTTGGAGTTTAAAACCTACCCAAATATTTCAGGATCCTCGCCGGTGCTACAGAGCCCCAGCCCTGCGCTAAGCAACCTCTGACTCAGACTTGAGTTAGAAGTTGAACGGAGCACTTATGGGTTTACTACCCGTGTGCCATGGCGTTGGTCCGTTGTTCAAAACCTCAAACTTCATATAAGAGACTTCATAAATAATAAAAACAGATATATTCTTCTTCTTCTTCGTTCACCGGCTGTGAATTCCGGCGGAAGGTTCCGGTTAATCGTCCGTTTGAACTTTTAGCTTTTACGTGGACCTGAGTTTTGCGTGTACAACCGTTTTACTGGCTTTTGCCGTTCCCTGCCTGTTTGCCGTTCCCTGCCTCACGGGCAGATGTACTCTGACTTCGAGGCAAAAACAGACATATTGAGTGGCATTCACAGAAAGAAGTAGAAACATAGAAGGGCACACTAGCCAAAATAAATATCAAAAGCTATGGTTGCCGTGCTGGGAATCGAACTTGTCTCATCCAACTGACGACAGCGTCTCGCTACAGAAAGTGTACTAAGCCGGATGACCAACTAGATATCTATTTGGAGTTGACAGACTCGATTCCCGACATCGTAACTATAGATATCGAGTTTTATGATGTATAATGTGTCGTTTCTTTTAATTACTTCTTTCTATGAGTGCCAATCAACACATGTCTGTTTATCTATTACATATCTTCTTCTTCTTTGCGATAAGTTTTGTATGTTCGGGTCAGACAGTCATGTGGGCTGCTTCTATGAACTCGCATGCCAGTAGCAGGTCCTTCATGGTCCCCTACAGCTTGCTCTGCACACTTTGCTCTTGAGGCCAGGTTTCTTTTAGAAGTTGTAGGTAGAGTGACAGGTCTGCGGAATGTGCTAAGGTGTTTGTGGTCCTCTCTGACAGGCACACTGTGGGCACTTTTTTTGTAATGCATGTGATAGTTGAGCCTACAGTGTCCTGTTCGTTGGCGGAAAATTGTTGTATGTTGCTTTCTGTTGAGTTTGCTGATGGGGTCTTGTGGAGTTGTACTGTTTGTTTGTTCTCTCTAAAATTCCTCGTATTTTCCATGTCTAACTGTTCTGATTTCCGGTAATGACAACGAATAGGTGTGTTGTTATTCTTTTCTTCAATTTATTTGTAAGTTTGTCTGCTAACTCATTTCCTGATATGCAGGAGTGAGTCGGAAACCACTTGAGATTGTTTTCTGAGTCTCTGGCAGGTCAGTTCTCTCCATGATGTCTTGTGGATCCCTTTGAGTCACCTGGAGGACTGACATGCAGTCACACAGGAAAATAATTTATCTGTTCTTAATTTTTTTTTTCTCAAGCACTTTGGTTACATCAATAATTGCCTGCTGCTTTGCTCTGAATTTTATGGAGTTTTCCGGAGGCACATTACGTTTCTACTGTAGTCCCATCTTGCAACATTATGACCGAACAAGCTTCGCCGCTTTATCTGCTCCCTGTAGTGATCCACCGGTGTATACGTGTTTCCATTTGGGATTTAGAAAACAGTTGTAGACATGTTCAAGGCACTTTGCATGCAGTACTATGTCACAATCAACAGCCTTTTGGTGTATACCTGGGATTATTGTTGTGCACCTGTATAATGTTCAAGGGAGCTTCCGGTGATTATGTAGTGAAGTATTACTTTTCACGCAACTACACATTTTTTTATCTGATTTTTAAGATAGATTTCAATGTTCCAAAAAATGATTTTTCCCCCATGTGGGTTCCAGGACCCGGGATGGAGGAGGAGAGAACAGACTCACTGCCCCGCTCCTCTCCCCCCCCCCCCCCCCCCCCACCTCGAAGCATGTCGTACAAGGCGACTAATTAGAAATGTTTCTTTCTAAGTCGGAGTGCATCTGCCTGAGAGGCATTAACCAACAGTCTGCATTAAGATAAACCATATTTGTGAAAGAAAAAATAGATGTGCCCGCAAAACTCAAGTTCCGGAACAGGACTGATGTCCAGAAGTAGACCGATGATCAAACTTTTATGTCGGAGTTTACAGCCGGTGAACGATCAGGAAAAGAAGAAACTTAAAAAGAAGCAGAAGAAGAAAGAAGGATTTAACAGCTGACTTGGGCCTAAAGCTAATGATATATAACACAGACTACATATAAATCGAATGGGTTGGTTGGGTGGGTACGCCATCCCATTTCTTATATTTACAAGCACGTCAATACTGGCGAACGAACTTCATCAGACAACGCTGTTATTATTCTCACCCTCTCATTAATCACTCCATTCTCAGAAACCAGTAGTTCATTTTGGTTAACCCCTGGTCTTCCCCTAGTCATTAAAACACAACTGGGGGTCATTGTCTGCCCGGCGGTGATCACACATGAGTTGATTCTTGTGGCAATGCAGATTAGAGTGTGGAAAGATGCTTTTATTTCTGTATATTATAAAAGCTATCTTTATATGGAGCTGAATTAACTGAAGATCCTTGTGGTCTCCGGAAATCTGCAATCTCACGCCAGACTTTTCCTTGCAGTAAATCAGTTTTACGTAGAAAATAAGATGCTGTGTGTAGCCTGAAGTGATTAATCAACGTTTGAGATCAAATCGTCATCGGCGTAGAATTGTGGTTTTTATGAGTGTGTCTTGTTTGACACTGGAATCCTGGCAGGAGCTGGCGATATTTGTTTATAGAATAATCTCAGATTATATTTGAACTAGAGATTTTGGAGGCTATCATCGCATTTCTCGGAGGGGGGATAGGGGCTTAGTTCACCTCTACAAGATTATTGGTTAAAGTAAATTTAATCTCCATAAAAAGAATAAGTAAAAGTAAAGGACCCTTTTCCACGCCTTTAGGTGTATAGGGCATATAAGGCTAGACGTATATTTTATAGACAAATCGGCACAAGATAGATGATGTCGTCAGCATCACACCGGCCGCCTTTACTTCCCGGGACTGCACCCAGTACCGACTCAAGGCTGGGTCGACCTGGGAGCCAAGGTCATTTTTGAAAAAAGTCAGGTCCGCCAGGGAGCGAACACACGACCTTTCGATTCGCGACGAGCTCCTAGACGCTCCGCCGCGGCGACTCCGCCAAATAGAGTAGGTCGTTGCTGGAACTACAGAGTTCGTGCTTGAGTGAAGCTCTTGAAAGGCGACTAGCCACCATGCTGAGAAAGACTAAGCTATGGGCATGAAATCAAATGCAGTGAAGTCGATCCTCCCACCATTGACCACGTAAAGCTGCTGCTGCTTGAACTCGAGTGACGGTTCTTGTGGGAAGTGCGCCTTTTTGAGACGCCTACTTGTATTTCCATTTTCAACATACAGCGTATGTGACTTGGGTTCTGCGAACCCGCTTCGTAATTACGAAATACGTGATTCGATTTCAGTTGCTGGCAATTTAGCAGCAGACACTGTGCGCTGATTTCCGACGTTGGTATCGAGGGCCGATCGTTAAGGGGGAATATCCAATCTGTCCACAACCTTCTGTCTCGTGTACTTTCAATCAACTCAGACACACATGACAAACTACTCAAAGTAAAACTGCATTATAAGGCAACGCAGCTCCTTCTTCCCCAACTGCTGGAGTTGGTTCTGCAAAGTAACTGGAAGAAACATGTCACTAAAGGAAGTGGCACTATATATAAATGTATACACACATAAACACACACACACATATACACACACACAATGTTTACCCATCCCAATGAGGGACTCAATTTTGTTGTTATATTAAAGCCCCGTCGGCTCTGTGGCTAAGTCGATGCGAACACTTCGCTTCGTAATGCCGGGATGCCGGGTTCGATCCCAGCTGCGGGCAATGCGCCTTGCGTTGGTTTCGACAGTGGTATCAAGAAAGCCGACCGTCCAGAAAGCAATGGCAAACAACTGGACGTAATTTGCCTAGAGAAACCACACAACAGCCAGGGGCTGTTAGGGTTGGTTCTGCAACGTCCTGTAAAGGATACGCAACAACCTTAAAAAAAAAAATATTAAAGCCCCACACCGGCTGTCGTCTGGGGCTCTAAATATAAACTAACGATTGAATGGGGTTTCTGGGACTTTTATCTGGGCGATACTCGTACGAATGGTGGCACTTTGTGTCACCGAATGCTAATCGCTTGTTGCGCGTTCCTGGTGGGATTGAATGTCATTGGCGGTCGCGAAGTGGTTAGAAACTCTCCTCTTTGTCTGAAGGTTTTGGGTTCGAATCCGTATCAGGGCAGATTTTTTTTTCTCCTAAAAAATAACCTTGATAAAACGGTCGACTAAGCCTAAAAATGGATACTAGGTAGCGTTCTGAGAAGTAAAGATGGTCGGTGTGTTGTTCACATCACTCGCCGAATGGGCTATACGTCTTCTTTTGCTACAAACTCTAACCAATCATGGACAGGGCAAAGAGTCTGGTGTGTGTTGGTTGAGAATTTAAGCGCCACTGTGACATAAAAGACGAAAGAACACTTCCGGTTTGTCTGGGGGATATGCTTGTCGTACAATATGAAATTCGCAATTTTCAGGCTCATCAACAATATTTGTTGACATCTGCGTCGTTTTTCTGTTAATTATTCCAACAACAGTTGCTGCTCCCTTTCATAATTATCGTCTGCAGCTATATTCTACTGAGACAAACCTTGTTTGTTCAAAGGAAAGAGAGTCTTTCGCTCAAGATTTATTACTCTTCCGAACATAATGGCTGGGTGCTCAACAACATCAAACTTAGAGATGAAACAGGCCGATTACTTTTGAGGTCGCATCTTGTTATTTATTAGAATCAGATGAAGACGACCGAAATTTCACGGGTCTGGAGAAAGATGCGATAGCACTGCCATTTGGGTGGTAGGCTATGAATTCTGACTATGACAAACAGGTCTGTTGCCCGTGACACGAAGGCGTCTCGCTTGTACGCTTCTCAAAATAAACTGTTCTCATCTTGAAGACTTTGCCATCACATCGGGGGAAATAAACATGTGTTTATGTACGGGTGCTTCAGGGCGACCGTTGGGAAATGTTGAGAGCAAATGAGTAGCGCTTTCTACAAGAAACACCTTTGGCTGCTGACTGTTTTTCGCGTTGTGTGCACTCTGGTATGATCGTGTTGGGTGAGTTTTATGTTAAGGATTCTGTTGATATTTCTCCGTTCATTTGATGGCGTGGTAAAACGGCTGCTTCAGACGCCCTGACGTGTTTTCTACTTCCCTCTAATTGAAGCAATAACGGCACGACGCCATGTTTGTCATTTTGGTTGCCGTAGAAAAATAAACAATGAAATGTCGGCTGTCTGCGTTGCAGCTTAGTCAATTGCAAGTGCTTAGTGCTTCTACTTTTCGCTTTAGACGTTCAACATTAAAATGTATTGTTTCTACGTTACAGCTTTCTGAATAAATGAACAAACACTCTGAGTGCCAAGTAGTAAAGGTGTAGTCAGGTAATAGGTAAAGTGAAAAGTAAATAAAGAAAGCAAAGGGCCCTCCCTGTTCTACGCCCTCAGGCGTATTGGGTATATAGGGCTATACCTATAGTTTATACGTTTACTGAATGGATTATGTGTTCCTTATCACGCCGACCGTCTTTATTTCCCATAAACTTTTACCTAGTACCCATTTACGACTGGGTCGACCTGGGAGCCAGGATCATTTCTGAAAAACGTCCAGAACCGTTCGGATTTGAACTCACGGCCTTCAGATCCGCAGGCGATCGTCTCGCAGATACACCAATGCGGCCACTCAGTAATGGATGAGGGATAAACACTGTCTAGGCGTAACATATAACGCTACCACAGTCCCAATTAGTCAAACTACAACAGAACATATCACATAACGCTACCGTATTCCTAATTAGTCAAGCTACCACATGCCATGTCATATAACGCTACCGTAGTCCTAGTTAGTCGAGCTACAACAGGACATATCACATAACGCTACCATGGTCCCAATTAGTCAAACTACAACAGGACATATCACATAACGCTACCGTATTCCTAATTAGTCAAGCTACCACATGCCATGTCATATAACGCTACCGTAGTCCTAGTTAGTCGAGCTACAACAGGATATATCACATAACGCTACCATGGTCCTAATTAGTCAAGCTACAACAGGACATATCACATAACGCTACCATAGTACAAATTAGTCAAGCTATAACAGGACATATCACATAACGCTACCGTATTCATAATTAGTCAAGCTACAACAGGACATTTCCATAACGCTACCATAGTTCAAATTAGTCAAGCTACAACAGGGCATATCACAAAACGCTACCGTATTCCTAATTAGCCAAGCTACAACAGGACATATCCATAACGCTACCGTATTCCTAATTAGTCAAGCAATAACAGGACAT
>CAJHNH020000530.1:0-32500 GCA_905116865.2 Candidula unifasciata | reverse complement strand
TGTATGTATGTATGTATGTATGTATGTATGTATGTATGTATGTATGTATGTATGTATGTATGTATGTATGTATGTATGTATGTATGTATGTATGTATGTATGTATGTATGTATGTATGTATGTATGTATGTATGTATGTATGTATGTATGTATGTATGTATGTATGTATGTATGTATGTATGTATGTATGTATGTATGTATGTATGTATGTATGTATGTATGTATGTATGTATGTATGTATGTATGTATGTATGTATGTATGTATGTATGTATGTATGTATGTATGTATGTATGTATGTATGTATGTATGTATGTATGTATGTATGTATGTATGTATGTATGTATGTATGTATGTATGTATGTATGTATGTATGTATGTATGTATGTATGTATGTATGTATGTATGTATGTATGTATGTATGTATGTATGTATGTATGTATGTATGTATGTATGTATGTATGTATGTATGTATGTATGTATGTATGTATGTATGTATGTATGTATGTATGTATGTATGTATGTATGTATGTATGTATGTATGTATGTATGTATGTATGTATGTATGTATGTATGTATGTATGTATGTATGTATGTATGTATGTATGTATGTATGTATGTATGTATGTATGTATGTATGTATGTATGTATGTATGTATGTATGTATGTATGTATGTATGTATGTATGTATGTATGTATGTATGTATGTATGTATGTATGTATGTATGTATGTATGTATGTATGTATGTATGTATGTATGTATGTATGTATGTATGTATGTATGTATGTATGTATGTATGTATGTAGGTAGGTAGGTAGGTAGGTAGGTAGGTAGGTAGGTACGTACGTACGTACGTGTGGGTGGGTGGGTGGGTGGGTGGGTGGGTGTCTGTCTGTCTGTCTGTCTGTCTGTCTGTCTGTCTGTCTGTAGGTGTGTAGGTGTGTGTATGTATGTGTGTATGTGTGTGTGTGTATGTATGTGTGTATGTATGTATGTATGTATGTATGTATGTAGATTAGTAGGTAGGTAGATAGGTAGGTATGTTTGGAATTATGCATTTTTTTTACATGGATGTATATAATGTGTATATGTATTTGCTTTGTATGTACGTACATGCGTATGTACGTGCGTACGCATGTTTGTGTACACGTACACGCGTATGCGTTTGTAAATGGTGTGTGTGTGTGTCTAAGTATGTATGTACGACCGTACGTGTGTATGTGGATAAATGGATGGATGGATATGGATGGATGGGTGGATGGATAGATAGATAAATGGAGGGATATAGATCGATAAATGGTAGGATGGATGGATTGATGGGTGGACGGTGTGGCGGGTAACTTCGCTTTAACTAGCGAATGCACTATGTGCACTTTACAGAGGGAATTACAAACAGTGAGTCATCATAAAGTCTTATAGTAACCCCAGCCTTGCTGGTTAAATGAGAGGATTCGGGGTTTGCCCACATCTTATTCCCTGCTGTAATTAAATTTGTATATTTAAATGTATTAAAGTTATACTAGCTTTTGTTCACTGACACAATTACAGTTAAAATGAAACTTCAGAAAACTGTAAGAACATTAACTACATTTATTCAGAATTCAAATGATAACTAAATAAAAGGCTGTGGATAAAATTATGGATTGGGAAAGCAACAGATGTTCCCACTTAGCTGTAGCTTAGGTCAGCTTCTGGCTAAGCCTCGGTGACACATCAGGCAGGCCGAATCTTCCAGTCCAGTCCAGACAATCGGCATCTGCAGCTAAGCTTAGGATTTACTTCTGTAACTCCCACCTGTAAGTACCATCTGGAATACAATCTGGAACTAGAACAATAGAACAGTCCTTATACAAACAGTCAGGAAGGTTCTAACTGGAGACAACAATACCTCCAGTCTTTAAACTGTTACACTAAACACATATATATGGAGTAGGATAGTAACAGGTGTTCACATTCTACTGGTATAGAATGGGAATGTGTACAGAACATGGTCCATAATCCTGATGGGGAAATATTTAGGAAACCAGTTTCATGAATACTCTCAAGAACAAGAGTTTACAGCACACAAAAAGAAAGGACATTCCTCAGTGTAAATTGTTCTGATGTCTGCACACTAGTACTCCTTTAAAGGGTTAACATGCTTACACACACAGACATACACAGTCATATTTCACAATATTCTCATTTTAACCACATGGGTTCACATCACAATGAATGAGAAACAGGGAGTGAGTTTACCAAGACCAGGAACTCATAACAGGTGCTTTGCACTGTTTGAAAATAAATGGGATTGACATATCTCCATCAATATACTGGGTGCTGGGATAGATGTCCAAACACAATCATAGATGACAATGGGCTTTCCATCTGTCACAGTATTAACATAAAATATACAACACTCACTCCAGTTTAAATCTAAATCCACCTGTGTGCTAATCTTATTCAGCAGAGTTTAGAAGTGGTGAGGGGTGAAATATAATTATTACATTTGTAAGGCCACCTGCTGTAGAACTGAAATGTATTCCTAGTAATAGGGAAGTATATATACAACAATAATAATTACAAGCATGGGCCATACATCTCTTTACTCCTTCTTCTCTGACAGTGTGAATATTAAATTCAGCCTCACTGTGGTGTTCACTTTCCAAGCTCTTAACCTAGTCTCAGAATTATCTGGACTAAATCTAAATTAAAGCAAGACAGTAATTTATCAAGCTAATATCACCATGAGGTAACAATCAACTTAGAAGGGATTAGGTATAATGAATATACACTTCATTCCTATTTTTAATTGTCTAAGCTGGAAACAGGAACTGGCTGAGTTTTTTTTTTTTTTATGAGGACATAATTCTCACCTAATTAATATAATTATAATTATTAAGAATACCAATGCACGTTTCTAGTATCAAACAAACATTATTTAAATCGTCAAATAGATCATATGTTTGCATACATGTACATACTAGATCATAAACATGGTTAGTAAGGATAAAGAAATTTATCAAGATTTGTAACAGATAAAATTAATTCAGAGGAATAAGCAGCAATATATCTAATTAAACTTATTCTTTTAACTCACCCCTGGCAGGGAATTCAAACAGAAAATTAGACCACAGTCTGACTGAAACTTTAGTCTGAACCGGTCTATTTCTGAATTGAAAAGGGAACAGGAAGTCTTTAAAAAGGAGGAAGTAACTCTTCAGTTCCCCTTGCACTACTCATCTCATTCACCTTTATTACCTTTCAACTCTTTAATTATAATTTTGCTCCAATGAAGCATTAGGAAAGGGGTAAGAAATTTCTTAATTAATCCAGTGTTATTATGCTAATTAAAAGCAATAGGAAAATGTTTAGAACTTTGGTAATAATATTATCTAAACAAAGCAATCTTTAAAAGGACAGAAACAGCTGTCCAGACCAGCTCGTCACATATGCCCAACGAAGATAAGTTTGATATTTACATATCAAACTTAAACTGGCCTGGATACTGTTTCTGCTACCTACAATCCACCTGCTAAATTATCCCCTAATTAATCTGCTATGGGATCTCAATAGGAACAAAAAATTTCTCCTTAACAACTGACTGGGATTTGTAGCCCCGTCCCAGCGGATATGACCGACTGCGACTAACATACCAAGGTCTTTTCCCAGAGAAAGTCAAGGCGGACTGTCCGCTTCTCTGAAAAGAAACAATCTTGACAAAGAAAAGATAGCATGAAGGAAAGGTCAGTTCAATGTTCAAAATACCTGTCTGAGTGCGTCTTATCCATGAAACTATCTGGGAAGATTTACATGTAAGAAAAGGTAAGCGCTGCTTACGACAGTGTACAGACCCTACAGACTCAACCGTAGACTGGGTCTTGTGGGTTTCATCTGAAGATGAAGTTAAGGAAGGATTCTTCCTACTTTTGGCTGCACTGGCACAGACTGAAGTTTCTGGCCTGGTTGCAGAGGATTTGGCATTAGCCTCACCAGATTTAGGGTTGGGATCATTAATGGTCCTAACTAAACTGGCAAAAAACCTGAACTTAAGGAGTTTACTCTTTAAGGGATTCTCAGTAGACCTAGTTAGCTTTTTAGCAGTCTGCCTAGCTATCGGTCTAGTCTTGGTGAAACACACAACTCTTTTCAGAAGAGGTGTCCACAAATGCTTTGGTTGGCTCATCTTGGATTGGACCAAGATGCGAGACTTTTGGTCTCTCATGACCTGCTTATTTGCAGTCGTTGGGTTGTCAAAGTTGTGCTTGCACTTAGTTCTGAGGGGACACAACAACATACCCTGAGATCTCAAGGGCTTATCAGAAGCCTGAGACTCATTTCCTTGGTAGTCAAAGTTGTGCTGGCCCTTGATTCTGAGGGGACACAACAACATACCCTGAGATCTCAGTGGCTTATCAGAAGCATGAGACTCATTTCCTGGGTTGTCAAAGTTGTGCTGGCCCTTGATTCTGAGGGGGCACAACAACATACCCTGAGATCTCAGTGGCTTATCAGAAGCATGAGACTCATTTTCTTGGTAGTCAAAGTTGTGCTGGCCCTTGATTCTGAGGGGGCACAACAACATACCTTGAGACCTCAAGGACTTATCTAAGGCCTGAGACTCCTTTTCCCTAACTTGTAAGCAGGACTGAGATGCATTTTTGCTTCTCTCAGTAAACTCTAGGATATCACTCGACTTACTGGAAAAATCTATGTCTTTAACTAGCACATGACTTTCTACTGACTGCGTGTGAGAATAAGTAGTGGGAGCATGGACATAAACAGACTCCGCTTTACAAGATACTATCTGCAGCGTGGAGCTGAAGTCTTCTGTCTCGCCACCTACCTTCTTCAAAGTTTCCTTGCTGTGCAAGCTTCTGGATAAAATAATATTATCTAAAATGGGGTTGGTTTTGGGAATAACACTTTTTATTTCTGCCAAGGAATGACCATCTTGACAGAAATCACCACCCTGAGTTAACTCAAGTTTTGTGGTAGCTAGCCCACTAGTGGTCACTGCAGTTGCAGGCTCACTAGTTTTGATCTCTTGACAGCTGCCAAGGATCTCACATTCTCTACCAGGGTTTTCATTTCCAGATTCTGGTGGGGTAAGGGATCTTTCTTCAATTACTGATGTACAGTGACTGATACTTGTACTTGGAAATGCATTTTTGGCTGACATGGAAGTGTCTGGATTTTTGGTTGTGAACATCCATAACTCTCGGGAAGGCTCGCCAGCAAAGGCTTTCTGGTTCCACTGAGCATGTTCAACAGCCTCTTTAAAACCTCTCGCTTGTGCGTGCTGTTCCATCTGGACACACTCCAGTTGCCACTCCCAATCTTCCTTGACCTTCTCTGCAACACACTCTAGCAGTTTAATACCTGTGAATTTGCAAGCCTGACCCATTTCTATACTTCTAAAAAACCAATCTATAGAATCTACTTCCCTCCCTTGGACACCTACATTAGCTTCTAGTTGAGATTTGGCATTCAACAAATCAGAGACATACATATCTAGCTCAATCCCACTCAAATCTGCCTCATGAGCAGCAAAGTCTGAGATGGTCTTGCCCAATAGATAATTATATGCTGCCATCTCGGTTAAGCTGTAATGACCCTTACAAGGAGTTTGCAAATTATCACCTATGATTGCTGCTGAAATTATAGAGTACTAGACAAGACTCAGAAAATTAGGTCAACAGAGGGTTAGTAAGCAAATCACATGTGCATCAATAAAAAAAATCAATCACATAATCAATCAATCAATCAGAATTAAAAAAAATAGCAATGCCACTTGTCAATCCATTTTAACAAATCCTTAACCTTATGGGCAACCATTAATTTGGGAATTAAAATTGTCCTAGCCAATTATATATTTTGATTTTCTATTGTCAGTGAACATTTAAACTATTTGTAAATTTCAGTTACATAATTACCTAAGTTAATTTTTGCTAACGTTAACAGGCAAACTAGTAACTAATGACTCTTGAGCCCCCAGTGTTCTATAAGTATATGCCATAAAATAAATTCAGAGATGGCTAAACACTTGAACACAAAATATAAAAAAAAAATGTTGTTGTCTAGGGAAAAACCAGGAATAATATCTCACTTTGTGTGTGAGGTTACAAACCCCGAGACTAGATCTCCACTTTGTGAGTGGGTTCTAAGTCCCGCGACGAGATCCACACTTTGTAAGTGAGTAAATTCCGAGACGAGATCCCACTTTGTGGCGGGTAACTTCGCTTTAACTAGCGAATGCACTATGTGCACTTTACAGAGGGAATTACAAACAGTGAGTCATCATAAAGTCTTATAGTAACCCCAGCCTTGCTGGTTAAATGAGAGGATTCGGGGTTTGCCCACATCTTATTCCCTGCTGTAATTAAATTTGTATATTTAAATGTATTAAAGTTATACTAGCTTTTGTTCACTGACACAATTACAGTTAAAATGAAACTTCAGAAAACTGTAAGAACATTAACTACATTTATTCAGAATTCAAATGATAACTAAATAAAAGGCTGTGGATAAAATTATGGACTGGGAAAGCAACAGATGTTCCCACTTAGCTGTAGCTTAGGTCAGCTTCTGGCTAAGCCTCGGTGACACATCAGGCAGGCCGAATCTTCCAGTCCAGTCCAGACAATCGGCATCTGCAGCTAAGCTTAGGATTTACTTCTGTAACTCCCACCTGTAAGTACCATCTGGAATACAATCTGGAACTAGAACAATAGAACAGTCCTTATACAAACAGTCAGGAAGGTTCTAACTGGAGACAACAATACCTCCAGTCTTTAAACTGTTACACTAAACACATATATATGGAGTAGGATAGTAACAGGTGTTCACATTCTACTGGTATAGAATGGGAATGTGTACAGAACATGGTCCATAATCCTGATGGGGAAATATTTAGGAAACCAGTTTCATGAATACTCTCAAGAACAAGAGTTTACAGCCCACAGAAAGGACATTCCTCAGTGTAAATTGTTCTGATGTCTGCACACTAGTACTCCTTTAAAGGGTTAACATGCTTACACACACAGACATACACAGTCATATTTCACAATATTCTCATTTTAACCACATGGGTTCACATCACAATGAATGAGAAACAGGGAGTGAGTTTACCAAGACCAGGAACTCATAACAGGTGCTTTGCACTGTTTGAAAATAAATGGGATTGACATATCTCCATCAATATACTGGGTGCTGGGATAGATGTCCAAACACAATCATAGATGACAATGGGCTTTCCATCTGTCACAGTATTAACATAAAATATACAACACTCACTCCAGTTTAAATCTAAATCCACCTGTGCTAATCTTATTCAGCAGAGTTTAGAAGTGGTGAGGGGTGAAATATAATTATTACATTTGTAAGGCCACCTGCTGTAGAACTGAAATGTATTCCTAGTAATAGGGAAGTATATATACAACAATAATAATTACAAGCATGGGCCATACATCTCTTTACTCCTTCTTCTCTGACAGTGTGAATATTAAATTCAGCCTCACTGTGGTGTTCACTTTCCAAGCTCTTAACCTAGTCTCAGAATTATCTGGACTAAATCTAAATTAAAGCAAGACAGTAATTTATCAAGCTAATATCACCATGAGGTAACAATCAACTTAGAAGGGATTAGGTATAATGAATATACACTTCATTCCTATTTTTAATTGTCTAAGCTGGAAACAGGAACTGGCTGAGTTTTTTTTTTTTATGAGGACATAATTCTCACCTAATTAATATAATTATAATTATTAAGAATACCAATGCACGTTTCTAGTATCAAACAAACATTATTTAAATCGTCAAATAGATCATATGTTTGCATACATGTACATACTAGATCATAAACATGGTTAGTAAGGATAAAGAAATTTATCAAGATTTGTAACAGATAAAATTAATTCAGAGGAATAAGCAGCAATATATCTAATTAAACTTATTCTTTTAACTCACCCCTGGCAGGGAATTCAAACAGAAAATTAGACCACAGTCTGACTGAAACTTTAGTCTGAACCGGTCTATTTCTGAATTGAAAAGGGAACAGGAAGTCTTTAAAAAGGAGGAAGTAACTCTTCAGTTCCCCTTGCACTACTCATCTCATTCACCTTTATTACCTTTCAACTCTTTAATTATAATTTTGCTCCAATGAAGCATTAGGAAAGGGGTAAGAAATTTCTTAATTAATCCAGTGTTATTATGCTAATTAAAAGCAATAGGAAAATGTTTAGAACTTTGGTAATAATATTATCTAAACAAAGCAATCTTTAAAAGGACAGAAACAGCTGTCCAGACCAGCTCGTCACAGACGGATAGATGCCAGGATGATGACTAAACTTTTGATGTAACAAGAACGAACCTGACTCACTACCTATATTTGTATGTCCATCGTTTTTGCCTTAAAATGACATCTGCTATTATCTTTGCGACTCAACTGAAATAATAAACAGATATGACACTATACTATCGAACAGTATTTACAACTAGGATTGTTTGCCATTGTGAATCACTTTGTAGCATGCCTGAAAACTACTTACTGTACGACTTTACCACTGCCCTATGTCTTTCAGATCCAGTCAGTCATTGTTTTAACATCATATATACATATCATATGTCATTTTAAGTGTCACTAAAGGGTCACCATAAAACGCTTCTGAGTAGCTAAGCACTGAAAATGTTAAGCATCAAATGTAAGCTGGCCTTCTTAAGACGCTGGTGATTCAACAGCTTAAAGGGAAAACCAAGGAAACACCGTAATAGTATATCTTTAGAAGATAACAGATCTGCCTATCTGAGAAATCTATAGTGTCGCTGAGTGAAGCGTCAAGTAAACAATCTTTGTTTTAAATCTCGACTTATCATTCGGTTACCATCAGAGTTCTGTGGGCACACCTTGTCAAATATCTTCATCCCCTTATAGCGAAATCAGTGCTTTTGATGCTTGCCATGTTCCTTCAAGCATGCCATAACAAACAGAGGTGAAAATTTGATCCTTGAATTTCTTCTGTCTTACGCACACACATAGGTTTATATATTTACTTAAACGGCCACTGCTGCGCAAGGGCTCCGACACAAAGACAACACTGGAGTGGCTCAGCCTCCTTGCAAATTGTTCAGGGAGTAGTGAGGAGTAGGGCCTCCTTAGGATGTTTAATCCTTGTTTAAGTGCTTATTATTAACAATAGTAATAATGAATAATAATTATAATTATAATAATGTTCTAAGGCAAATAAATTTCAGTACAATATTTGAAGTATATATAAAAACAAAAACTTCAAAAGGAACCTCTATACATGGTAAGAGGCACAGGGGCAGATTAGCCCTGTTACTTTTGCATGTGGGTGTTGTCCACTTAGCGTCCCCGGAGCTAGGCTGTTCGTGTTTTGTGTGTCGCTCTCGGCAGCCAGCTAGCTGTTGCAGTTTCAGTGACCTCAAGGGTTCTCAAACAATTTACACCTGCCTATTGCTTATGCTGTGGGAGCTGCCGTGGCGTAGCCTGTGTATCCAAAGGTCGTGGGGCCAGGTCTTGACGAAGCCCGAATTTTTTGTTTATAAATGACCTTGGCTCGTTGGTCCACCAATCCTTAAATAGGTACCTGGCAAAGTCCTGGGAAATAAAGGCGGGATGAATCTACCACATTACCCACCGAGTGCCGATTGGTGGATAAAATAGAAATCTAGCCCTATATACCCATTACCCCTGAAGGCGTGGTAAATGTCTTTTACAGTTAATTACTTATGCTGTGGCTTAGAGTTTAGTGAATGTGTTTCATAATCCTAGAGACACCGCGTTCTGCGGTAAAAGGTTTATTTTATAAAAAAAAAAACGTTCTCGTGATAGAAGACAAAAAACGCACTGTGGAAGAGACGCAGACCTCATCACTAATATTCCCAAAGACAGCATTGTGTTCATTGCAGTCAACCTTTATTGTGGAGACGGTACATCATTTCCTTAACACACTAAACCATCACATCACAAGTTTATGGTGTCCAGCTCATTAGCCTTAGGTCTGTCTGTCGTGGACATAAGATTTACATCTGTAATGTATCCCTTTGTCACTAAAAGTATACGTAACAAGGCTGTGGAAAATTGTCACTAAACAGATGCCGCTAAAGGCAAACAAATCAGCGCTGTGGAAGAATGGTCATTAAACATAAACATAACAAGCTTGTGGAAGACATGTCACTAAACACAAACGTAATAACACTCTGGAAGACTTGTCACTAAACACAAACTTAACCAGACTCTGGAAGACTTGTCACTAAACACAAACGTGAAAAGATTCTGGAAGACTTGTCACTAAACACAAACGTAAGAAGACTCTGGAAGACTTGTCACTTAACACAAAATAACAAGACTCTTGGAGACTTGTCACTAAACACAAACTTAACAAGACTCTGGAAGACTTGTCACTAAACACAAAATAACAAGACTCTGAAAGACATGTCACTAAACACAAAATAACAAGACTCTGGAAGACATGTCACTAAACACAAAATAACAAGCCTGTGGAAGACATGTCACTAAATACAAACTTAACAAGATTCTGGAAGACATGTCACTAAACACAAACATAACAAGGAACACCTCCCCCCCCCCCCCCCCCCTTCCTCCCACCCCACCTTTTTCACCCATTTCTTCCCATTGATAAGATAATCATAAAATAACAAATGTTGGCTGCAGATAACAGGTAACATCAAGGCCTGGTAATTCTTTGATGAATGTAATCTAGCGTGACCTCAGTGACCCGACCAGAAGATTAGCATCTGCAATGTTGACCTTGAACTGAAGGGCATGGTCTGAGAGATAGCATTAAGGTGTTGCATGCACCAGAAGCTAGGGGTAATAACAACATTCTAGCACTGGGGATTCATGATAATATAATGTTAATAATTATAATAAAAATAATAAAGATGTGAGTAGCAAAACTAATAGCATCCAGGCTTTGTGACTGGCTAAAAGCTGATACACTCTTTTAACGATGATGTAGTCAAATAAATATACCTGGGGGTTTTAAACCTGTATCAAATGATATAAATTGCTGGTAGTTAGTATGTTGAACAATGGCGTCATTGTTCATATGCGGTTTCTTGTTCTTCTTTTTCATATAATCGTCATCATCAGAAGCAATAGTACGAGTAGGAAGGAGGGGGAGGGCAACAGTAACAAGAATAGTAGTACAGCAGCAGCAGCAGCAGCAGTAGTAGTAGTAGTAGTAGTAGTAGTAGTAGTAGTAGTAGTAGTAGTAGTAGTAGTAGTAGTAGTAGTAGTAGTAGTAGAAGTAGTAGTAGTAGTAGAAGTAGTAGTAGTAGAAGTAGTAGTAGTAGTAGAAGTAGTAGTAGTAGTAGTAGTAGTAGTAGAAGTAGTAGAAGTAGTAGAAGTAGTAGTAGTAGTAGTAGTAGTAGTAGTAGGAGGAGGAGGAGGAGGAGGAGGAGCAGCAGCAGCAGTAAAAAAAAATTAGTAATAGCAAATGAAATAGTGGTAGTGGTGGTAGTAGTAGTAAAAATAGTAGTAGTAACAGAAATAATAGTAGTAGTTTTAAAAAAATAGTACTACTAGCAGCTGTTGTTGTTGTAGGTTGCGTTAAACAGGCACAGTGAATTTGAAAGTGTCAGTAATACATCTTACTAACTGCTTTACACATTTAACTCCGTGTGTTTAAATATTCGGTTACACTGTTTCCTCTGTTTCAAACCTGTTTGCCACAACTACTTCAAAACATATGCTCAGCAACGCTTAATCATGTTGGTTTCAAATTAATCAGCAGGTTGCAAACCTTGTGTTACTCTTTACATCACTGGCACCAAAACCTAGTGGCTGGTGCAGCTGGAGGCCCTTCCACCATTCTCTATTTTATAGGTGGTCGGAGGAGGAAAGGGAACGGCTAAGCCCCTCCCCCACTAATTCTTTAGGGTCTTAGGCTCCTCTTTCTAAAATAAAATCTGCGATGGGGCTAAGGGGTTTCCCCTAACTATGAACGTGCGTTATCTTTTAAGTATCTGTTTGTACTTTTCATATTATTTTAAATATATTATTATATTTATTTGACATGCAGCGCATAACAACAACAACAACAACAACAACAACAACACCAACAACAACAACACCAACAACAACAATAATAATTGCGTACTTAAGACAAAAGTCCTTAGGCTGCGCTCCCTATACAATAATACAGGTGGCGCCCTTTCTCACGATTTTTTTCCGTATCAGCGCATCTGCTTTAACATATGGAAACCTGGAGCCAACAGAAGTTTGCAAACATACATCTGTGTGACACTAGGTATTGTTCATGATCGGGAAAATGAGTAGATCTTACGGAGAGACGCCGGCTACCGGAAAAGAGAATCTTTGCACGGAAAAAGTTAAAAATGAGCTAGACGTTACATAATAACGTTTAATGGACGAGTAACCGATCGAAAAAAAAATTTGATAGAAAAAGAACATGGCTTGTTACGGGAAACTGTTAAACGGAGCTTGTGATTTACGAGTACGGTGTCTGCCCTCGACTTGAAAAGTAACAGGTTCATATCCTTTAAAAATAAAAAGAAGAAAGGAAGGCCTAGTCCGAATAAATATTATTTAAGGCCGGGTAAGATAGAACGAGAGCGGAGAGAGGGAGAGAGATAATGCTGGATAGTTTGTCGGCAAAAAAATAGGGGCTTTTGAGCCGGAATGCTATAGAAAGATTATTAGAATACCATAGACAAAGAACACTGAAATACTAACATTCTTAAAGACCTGAATATCAAGGAAGATTAGCTAATAAACAGCATCTTCTATTGGAAACTGAAGTATTTTGGCCACATCAATCTACACAAAGGCCTGCTACATGATGATGCTAATGAGTTTGGCATTATAGTCTATAGTAAAAGGACCCTTTTCCACGCCCTTCAGACGTATTGGGTATATAGGGCTAGACCTATATTTTATAGACCAAACGGCACTTGGTGGGTGATGTGGTCAGCATCACGCCGACCGCCTTTGCCTCTCAGGACTTTACCTGGTACACACTGGAGGCTGGGTAGACCTGGCAGCCAAAGTCATTTCTGAAAAACCCACGATCTTCCAAACCCCAGGCGTGCATCTAGCCGCTAGACCACGACGGCTCCCGTAGTCTATAGTAACACCTGTATACAAATTAAAAGACGTACACGGGAGAAAAGATTAAAGACGTAGATGATATCCAACGCCAAACTGTTACCGCTGTGTGTATCTTAGTGCTTTTGAGGTTGGTGTTTACACAAGAGTCGTGAGCCTGTGGATTTGTAGCAGCATGAATAGTGAAGTGCCGTTGGCGTGGACTGTGCAGGTTAGGACATTTATGTTTGCCCGACAGAAAAACGTCCATCACCCTAGCGGAGGTCGAACCAGGCTCTCCTGTATAAGAGCCTGACGTTGTAACCGCTCGACCAGCCGCTCCTCAGGCGATAGTATATTTCTTGGCAATTTAAGAGACATGTCAATCCCACAAAGTCACTTCGATTGGTTTTGGAAGTGGTGGAGACGGGAAGTTGTGAGTTTCAGTAATATTTAAAAACAAATCGGATGTATATTACAACAGCAGTGGCTATATTTAAATACATTACTATAGTCAGCCATTGGGGGAAGGGGTAGGGGGGCGTCGTGGTTTAGCAGCTAGACCCTCACATGAGGATCCGAAGGGCGTGGGTTACAATCTGAAAGAAGCCGGACTTTTTTTGTTTCTTAAAAAATGATTTTGGTTGCCAGGTCGACTCAGCTTTAAATGAGCACAGGTAAAGTCTTGGGAAGGAAAGGCACTGATGTGCCGATTGGTTCTTAAAATATAAGTCTAGGACTATATACCCAGTACGCCTAAAGACGTGAAAACTAGTCATCGTCAGCCATTTGCACACGCATACCCTCTCCCCCACCCACCTTTTTTCTGCCCAGAGGAGGAAAATTGTGTTTATTAATTTGGGAATTTCTGATTTCCAGAAGTTGAGCAAACATCACTTGTTACTACAATTCGTTCTATTACTAGTTAATAAAGACTTCGGCAAAAGCGGTTCAAGTGTTTCTGTGAGTGCGTGCGTCCCCCCCCCCCCCCCCAACCCCCAGCCCCTCTTTGAGTTCATCAAAGTTTAATAAATATGTACGGAAATAAACAGCTCACAAAAAGCGTATTGCTAACAGAAAAAAAGAAACAAACATTACTGTGGGTGTGAATGGAGCCGTCGGGTTGTAACGCCTAGACGATCGCCTGTGGTCATAGGTACTGGTACTGGCGGAGTCGGATTTTTTTTTTTTCAACAATGCGTTGGCTCCCAGCCTTGAGTGGGTACCAGATTTATTCATGGGAGGTAAAGGCGGCCGGCGTGGTGTTGACCACATCACACACCGACTGCCAATTGGTCTATAAAATATAGGTCTTGTAGGAAGGTGAAACCTAGGCAATCGTTTATCTCATGTCCTTGGCGAGATCCAACTCTGTCGTCAGCACTAGTGCTGCCGAGATAACTTCCTGTGTTTACGTTTATCAAGGGCTCTTCTAGATGTCAAAGGTTATAAACGTTCAAGGCCGGCATCATAGGAATACACCTGTACTGTACACTTGAGATGGCAGTTTGGTCAGTGGAGGTGATAAACAGTTTCCGTTCTCAAGAGATTGGAGTGAACATTAATTTAGGGAAGCATGTATGACATTACGGTACGGCAGAGGCTGAGCATATCTGGCTCTTGGGCCGTACGTCTGGTAAAATCATTTGGAGGGGCCCTATCAAGGCAGCCACAATTAAACTGAGTCATCTCTTTCAGTAACATAAAACTCTTCGCCAAGGGTGTCGAGGCAAATCAAATATTAGGGTTTGGAAAGTGTTCTGATCGAGGAGAAGGCTCAATGAGTGCGTTGTCTTGTTTAAGAGGTTAATATACGGAGCGTTCATTTAAATCCTATTTCAAGGTTTTACTATGAAAGAAGGAAAGAAGCATCCGAGGTGCCGCAGGATTGTATAAAGTGTTCGTTTTGAATCAATTATGCACCAAAAATCACCGTAGGCCTTTAGGCAAGCATTCTATTACTTAATCGGCGAACGCCATCCGCAAAAAAAAACCACTCTGGCTGCTCACTGAAAAGTAGCAGCATAGCATGTTTTTTACGTTTATTACGTCTTCATTTGTGTGATGTGTTACACGCTGTAAACACACCTTCCTATATTAGTTTCCTGCTAACAACTCTTTGAACCGTCGCAACAGACTTCGAATTATTTAGCTAGCTAACGTCTGCTTGGACAACGACTCACATGTATTGCTACATAATTTGGCGTTTTTTTTTTTTTTTTTTCATGTTTTTTTTTTTTTTTTTTCATTGCAACACTATGTCTCTGCTCACCATACTTTTCCTACTTATTCCAAAGACAGTGCTTATTTCTAACTCTTTTCCGCCACAGACAACTTTTACATTGTCTTATTATTCTGACTTGTTTGTTTTACTTTTTCCGTCCACATAATAATTAGTGTAACTTCACGGTCCCCGCCTCCCCCCCCCCCCCTTTTTTTCCCCTTGATTCTATTTATCGACGGTGAAATGCAATTTTGTTAGGGACCGTTTGTGGCGACACTTCCTATGGCTACCTTATGCATTTAATGCATCTCTATGTTGTTGGTTTTGCTGGGACTGCAGTCTGTTTCAGTCTGCCCCACGCGGGATAGACATAGGCATGCTGCGTGGCACATGAGCAGAGCAATTACTGGGTGCACCTTGGTGTCATGGGAATTGCAGCTAATGGCCAACTAGTAACGAAAGATCCTTCGTTTGGTACGGAACGAACTAAACATTTTTTTTTCTAAATTATACGTATTTACTGTTCACACTATACCTTTTCTGACGCTTTCAGACAACTGGATCACAATCAGATCACCTGTTTTTCCGGAGGTGCTATACGTCATCTTCGAAATCTGCAGATTTTGTAAGTGGTCACTTGAAAGTTTGTTTTGTTGTTGTTATATTTGTAAAGTTCTTCTTTTTCTTCACTTCCTCTTTTACCGCTGTGGGTGTCGAGGGAGATAAAAGGTTCTGTTTCTAGCTCTTCTGGCTGCCTCGACCATAGGCACATCGTGCTGTTGTAGAGTTTCTCTGATGTTATCCTTCCATCTTGTTCTTGGTCTACCCCGTATAGTTAAATAAACAAAATTGACATATGTTGACGGGATCTCACAGAAAGAAGTAGAGAGATGGCAGGACATATCCCTGTGTGAGTTCCGGGTCCACATTGAGGACAAAAACAAGAATAGACCAACTGCCTCCCCAGCAAGCATGTCGTAAGTGTTGACTAATTAAGGGTTTCCTCTATAGTCGAAGTGCATCCGTCTTAGAGGCAAGGAACAGTCTGTGTAAAATAAGACAGATCTGTCAAATGCATCTGCTCGCAAAACTCAGGGAAGCTGAGTGTTCTCGAGATTCAAGCTCCGGTGAAGACTGTGATTTTTCCACGTGGACGAAGTAAGATCGGACGCCCGTGTGTATTGTTGCGCACGCTAAACAAGTCCTTTAGAAGTTGGAAATTGGAAAGAGTAGCCTAACGGTGTTGCCATGGCATAAATTTGGAGCTAAAAATCTACGCAAAGTATTTCAGCATCCTCGCCGGTGCAACGGAGTTCGTGAGATTTCATAGACTCAGTCTTGGGTTTAAAGTAGAACTGAGCACTTATGGGCTACACCCGTGTGCCATTATGCTGATCCATTGAATAAACTCAGGTTCTGAAACAAGTCTAAAGTCCAGAGGTGGATGAACAACAAGAACTTCCCGATGGAGTCTTGAAAGCGAAGAAGAAGAACAACAACAAAAGGAAGAAAAAGATGAAGAAGAAGAAGAAGAAGAAGAAGAAGAAGAAGAAGAAGAAGAAGAAGAAGAAGAAGAAGAAGAAAAAGGAGAAGGAAGAACGGAAGACAGACAGACAGACAGACAGACAGACAGACAGACAGACAGACAGAGAGACAGACAGACAGACAGACCGACCGACCGACCGACCGACCGACCGACCGACCGACCGACCGACCGACCGACCGACCGACAGACAGACAGACAGACAGACAGACAGACCGACCGACCGACCGACCGACCGACCGACCGACCGACCGACCGACCGACCGACCGACAGACAGACAGACAGACAGACAGACAGACAGACAGACAGACAGACAGACAGACAGACAGACAGAAAGAAAGAAAGAAAGAAAGAAAGAAAGAAAGAAAGAAAGAAAGAAAGAAAGAAAGAAAGAAAGAAAGAAAGAAAGAAAGAAAGAAAGAAAGAAAGAAAGAAAGAAAGAAAAAGAAGAGCAGGCCATAAATCAAAAATCAAAAATTGTTGCTATTGTGCACGGAATCGAACCTGTCATCCCGAGAGGGCGTAAACGTTTTGTTGTAGGAAAGGTGACGGCCAGCTCCAGCAGCAAGGCCGAACAGGTCTACGGAAATTCCCGTTTTGTTAAGCTGGTCAACGGCCGGTCTGCGCTCACCATAGATATCGAGTAAATTTATACACAAATAAAACTATAGTTTAATTAACTTGCAACATATTTTATTGAATGAATTATTATAATGAAGATAAATAAGTGAGCCATTAGAAAATAGAATAATAATAAAAATAAAATATACCAGTAAAGTATATCGCGAATGACCCGACATTGATGTCCAGTTAGCCATGCTTTTAAGTCCACTTCTTCTTGCAGTGAGGTACTGTCGTCACATGGAGTTAACACATTCAAATCCACAATCAAATACGTTGTTGTGTTTCTGTTTGTTGAAACATAGATAAAATCCCAGATTTTTTTTCAAATTGTATACTTTATATGATCACGTGTAATATATACAGGTGAGTATGTATGTATATGGCTAAGAATTTATGTATGTTTTTTTACTGATTTATTTTTCTTAGAACATTGAGCAACAACAACCTGACATCACTTCCTGTTAACCTGTTTGACAATATGAAAACGCTTAAAGTGTTGTGAGTATAGATTTAGTTAGTATATGATTTTGTGGTTTGTTTTCTTACTTTTGTCTTTTTTGGGACTGTTGAGGTTACTCTATGCTCAGTTTCTGTTATACCCTTTATTCATTTTTATGTTTGAAAGGTCCACATTTAGCTCAGTCAATGCGAATATAACATCCTTTCACAGGACTCCATTATTACTATACACAGAGGTCGTCACAATTCTTCCCTACTCCCCCTTTCTAAGTCTACTTGTGTAGTGGTCATCTGTTGTGTTTTTCATGCGGAATTCCATTGTACCTTTAGTACTCGAGAAAAAGGGGGGGGGGGGGAGAAGGAGGTGGACCCACTACCCCTAGCTAGCATGTAGTTAAGTGCGACTAATCCGGGTTTTGCTGGGGAAAAAGGTGAGCGTAGAAGAGAAAGAATCGCTTATGTCATTTATATTTTATAAATTTTCGTATGTGATTTCTGTTCTGCTGTCCTGTATCCGTACTGGTAATTTTTTTCCACAGTATTGTAACATGCTTTATGTTTCCTTTAATTTAAAAAGACAAAATCCGGAGAAGAAGAAATCGATTCGTTTCACTGTCATATGACAGATCCAGATGAATATTTGTTCAGAAACCTGGATGTCATTATGGGGAATGATCCTTTCGACCCAGTGGAATGTCAATGCCAGCCAGACTCACACCGAATGCCCACTGTAATAGGAAAGACCTTAAACCGTGGCAGGATGTTGAGGCTGCCTACACCCTTATTAGAATGGGGAGCTTCATCTGCTTCCGTATGTTTACCGAGTCAAGTTGTGAGACAGGCACTGATGCCAAATACCCTAACACTGGAAGATGCACTCTTTCCCAGCCCAAAACTTGTTATCCTAACTGTACACTATCACCCGATGGCATCAGGGTCACCCAGAGCAGACTTTCTGTGACGGGGGCACCTGAAGAAGTGAAGGAGGAGGGGGTTGAGAGAGAAAAGAGCGCAATGGTGTGAAAGGTGAGATAAAAGAATGAAGAGGAAGTCAGAACAATAGATTAGATTTTGAGAATATATCATGAAATCAATGAGTTTGATAATGTGGAAAATGCACGGTTGATTAATATAGCATTTATGTATGTCTAGTTTAGCACATACATGTGTCAACAGTGTGTGAAATATTAATTTGATCATCAAAACAAGTACATGCAGTCTAGCTTAGCAAGATGGTCACGGGACAAGTGTTTAAAATATGTTTTTGATTATTAAAACACGTGTATACAGTCTGGTTTAGCAAGAAGGTCAGCGAGGCAAGTGTTTAAAAATTAATTTCATGAAAATTTATAAAATCGAAAGAAAAGTAGATCAGCGAGCTTCACATTATAACAAACAGCACCTTCGTCAGCACACTACATAAATCAAACTAAGCAAGTACACAAAATCACTTAACCGACGTATTCCAGAAGCAGCCACACTGATGTCTTCTCAGTGGGATCAAAATTAATTTGATCATCAGAACATATACGTTTAAAAAGAGGATTAGTAAGAGACAGCAAGACAAAACTCCTTACGGATCATGTGGTCAACATCACGGCGATCGTTTATGCTTCTCTTTCAGTGCCTGGAACTAATTTTAGACTGGGCGACCAGCCAAGGCGAGCTTTTTTTTTTTTTTTTTAAATCGTAATCGATGCGAATTCGAACCGAAACTGTTGGGCCGCAGGCGAGATTCTATCCGCTAAGCTACTGCGGTTCAGGAAAATCTGGTAGGTTAAAGGTTAGTTGCGTATCCTTTACAGGACGTTGCAGAACCAACCCCAGCAGTCCCTGGCTGTTGTGTGGTTTTCTCTAGGCAAATTTACGTCCAGTAGTTTGCCATTGCTTTCTTGATGGTTGGCCCCCTGATACCACTGTCAAAACCAACGCAAGGCGCATGGTCCGCAGCTTGGATCGAACCCGGCACCCCAGCATTGCAAAGCGTTCGCATCGACTTAGCCACAGAGCCGACGGAAAATGCGGTAATAGACTTAAAATATGAACAAGAGAGCCCAGATATACTAACAATAATACAGAAACAGAAAGAAAGAGGGTAAAGCACATTCAGAAAAAAACAGAGAAAGGGGGAGGAAGTGAGAGAGAGAGAGAGAGAGAGAGAGAGAGAGAGAGAGAGAGAGAGAGAGAGAGAGAGAGAGAGAGAGAGAGAGAGCGACTCTTAAGAACTATAGTTAGACATTAACCTGATATAAGTAAAAGTAAAGGATTCTTCCGCGCATTTATGCGTATTGGGCATATAGGACTAAACCTATATTTTATAGATCGGTCAGCGCTGGGTGGGTGATGCGGTTAACATCACGCCAGCTGCCTTTTTTTTCGTCATGCCGACCGACCCATTTGAGGCTGGGTCGGCCTGGGATCCAAAGTAAATTCTAAAGAAGAAAAAAAAAAGTCCGGCTCGGTCTGAACCCACACACACACAACTTTCGGATCCTCAGGCTATTGTCTACCCGCCACAGCGGCTTCCGCGAACATAATATGCCGGATTTTATTTCTCAGTTGACATGCGCAGTCAGAACACTGAATTAGCATTTACCGTTGTCTTGTCGCCAGGCCGCAGTGATAAATTGCAAACATGTTTTATATTATTTTGATCTTCTTGTTTAACTGCCAGAAAATATCAGTTTATTGCTTGTTCCTTTGCTTGTTCCTGTTACATTTTTCTGGTGATAAAATCGTTTTAATGTTTTATTGTATCATGTTAAACATCGCTGTGTTTGTAAGGTTGGGATCTTTAGTGTACGTATTCTCTACAGTATTCTAGAAGAGAGACCGACACAAGGGGAATTTTAACGGGTCTGCTATTGCCGACATCAAAGAGTCTGTTGTTGCAACCTGAGTGTAATGGCCGTAGCAGTTAAAAACTTTCACTTTGGTGATATATGACTGGCGCCTTTAGCCTACGCCACGCGTACTGAGAGAGGCGCGGGGAACGATTTTCAGTGGCACCTTGAGTGAATAAAAACGAAGTATTTTTATTTATATTATACATATATTATTTAAGTATCTGTTATTTTCTAAAACAACAACAAAAATAAGCATGTAAGTTTTAATGAAGTTCAATTATAGCAAATTTTACAAATTGTGGATTTGTAATATAGCACACTTAATGACTTTGCAACATTAATTCATCGCTTTCTCCGTGTTTGTTCGGGTTCTCTTTCTTTTGGGGCGGGAAAAGGGGAGGGGTATGTTGAGAATCGACCCACAGCCTCTTTACAAGAATGTCAGAAAAGGCGACCATTTAGAGATATGCTCAAATCAGGTGTTGAGTTGACAGGTGCAGATATCGCAACCTACCTGTAAACCACACCATAATTTACTAGCTGCCCTTTAATTGGTGAACTAAGAAGAAGAAGATAATCCGCAGCAAAACCCCATGGAAAAGACTAACAAAGCTCAGAGTTATGTTAGACATTAAATATATGTAATCGAATACAAAGTGTAAACATTGCTTCTGCAACATCTAAACATGGAAGAGAACTGACTCGAAAATAGCCACTTGTCTGGGAAAATGAAATATTGCACTTTGAGCATATTAAAGGCCGAAGAGATTTAGAAAGAACAATACTGAAAAGCAGTATGATCCTGGGGGGAAAATAGACAATAATATAGAATACGTGAAACTAGGCAACATAAGTGTTGGATGACATCTGTTGCGGGCCCCTTTCCGTCTTTGGAGACCATATTGTTATACAGTAGTAGGGCTGCGTGGTCTCGATGCATGATGTCCCCCTCGAGTGCTAGAGGTTTCGGGCTAAATCCTCGGTAAGGGCTGGAATTTTTCATGGGACTTGGACTTCTAGTAAATCCCCCTGGGCTCTGGGTAGTGAGTTCTGGCGCCTGTGTGTATTGTTGCGCACCTAAAAAATCTCTTGGCAGCCGGAAATCTGAAAGAGTAGCCTAACGGCGCTGCCCGGGCAAAATTTGAAGTTAAAAATCTACCCAAAGTATTTCAGGATCCTCGCCGGTGCTACAGAGCCTGTGCAATGTGCTAAGCTTTTTCAGACTCAGACTTGAGTTAGAAGAAGAACGGAGAACGCGTTTGCCATTACGGTGATCCGTTGCTCAAAACATCCAACCTCAGTGTTAAACAGTATGCTGCTTTGGGCAGCCATGGAAAACCCCGGCCTAGAGCGATGGCGAGTGTGAACTGCATAACCTCAGGCGTTAAAAAAAAGTCTTCCATGATTGAGCATGGCATACCCAAGACTTGGGATACCATTATGAAACTTCGAACTTCGTTCATTCAAAATAACAAAGCTGTATTTCTCCTTACGGGCTCCTTCAGACAAATCAAATTATATGCGCTGTGTCCATTTTCAGCTAAGCATGTGATATGAATGACTTGTGGTTGCTGTTTCCAGCTTCGGCACTGTATCTTGTAAGTTTTGGGGGTTTACCTCTGCTGGATCGCTGCTCTCTGAGATCCCAAGACCATCGTGTAGGTATAGTCAGATCTGATGTCACTTCTGTACAGACTTCCGCAGTCAAGCATTAGGTCACTGTTTACTTTCATCTCCTTCACGACCACTATGATCTCATTTACAAACACGCGAAACTGATTGTGTGTAGTGAATGTAAATATTAGATCAATAGCCTTGAGTGAGTACTAGGTGCAGTGGGAAGTAAAAGCTGCCGGCGTGATGTTTACCACATCACCCACCAAGTACCGATTGGTCTATAAAATATAGGCTCAGCCCTATATACCTAATACGCCTGAAGGGTAGAAAAAGGTCCTTTACTTATTTTTACTTTTTATTAGATCAATAGATCTTTAGTTGACTTTTTGAAATAAAATACGACCATTCAAACCTAATTTATTTTACTCCCTTACTATGTCTGTGGCAAGTAGTCTTCCTGGAATGGAAACCTAAGCTTTTCCCTCATGACTTTATTAACTAAACTACATTTTCACCCTTATTGCCACCAGGATGTTACATCCTAAACTCTTTTCCTTCACATACTTTAATTCTATGCTCCTGGACAGTTTACAGCAATATTCTCTTCAGTTGTTGACTATATTATGTCCTCCGATATTGGGTTGACTTAATTACTTTTTCCCCCAGACTCTCGTACCCGTTTCGGTGGTCTAGGATTAACATTGTATTTTATGTTTGGGTTTTAAACAGGGAGGAGAAATCTGACCAAGAAGACGAAAACCTTGACAATCCGATCATATTACTGGCATGTCATAATGTACCGTTTGTCACCGACATTCTCTAGCTCTAATGATGTGGCAGGACAGTTTGTTGGAGAGATATAAGGTTTTCCTTACTCGACTACTGTTCTCGTTAAAAGCCCTAATTTATTAGTAATATAAATATTTATCACAGTTTGGGTTTAACTAAAGGATCAACATAATGGCACAGGGGTAGTAACTCATAAGGGTTTCGTGCTACTTCTAACTCAAGTCTGAGTCCGAAGAATCTCATCGCTGTGCACTAACTCCGTAGCACCGGTTTGGGTTTATTTTTAGGTCTAAATTTTGCCCAGGGACGGCTTTTGAGCTGCTCTTTTCGATTTCCATCTGCCAAGAGATATTTTTTAAATCTGCGCAACTATACACACGGGCGTCCGATCTTAACCCAGAAACCAGGGGAAATTACTAGAAGTCCACGTGAAAAAAATCCTAGCCTTCACCGGAGTCTGAACCCGGGACCTTTAGCAATCGAGGCGGCCTCGAAACCATGCAGCCACCTCGAACCCCCAACGCCACTGAAACACACTCACACTCACACACACACACACACACACACACACACACACAAACGCTATTAAGTTTACAACTCCTCTTGGGAACTCACTAAAGTTAAAGCCGAGATAATCTACTTCAATGCACTAGCTTTCATATTACATAATTAGGTCTCTCTCCTAAGGGCAACTAGCAGCCTGCTGAGAGCCCCGCACAAAGCACGAACTCTCTAGCTTTAGCGACGATCCCAGCATCTCCGTAAAAACTGCACCCGTGAACTCGTGTCCGTGAAACCTAAAAACGACCTTCAGAGCGCAAGGCAACATGCTTGACCACTTCGCCACGGACACTCCCGTGGAAGAAGACAAAAATCTTTGGATGATCTGGAATGCCAAGAATATAATATTAATGGCTATACGTTTACCTGCAGTGCCGGAGGTCTAGGATTCAATTCAGCATGAAGGCTGAGCAACCCCCCCCCCCCCCACCCCCCCCACCCCAATTAAACAAAATTGGCTCCCAAAAAATGACCTTAGCTCCGAATGCACCCAATCTAAAATGGATACAAGGTAAAGTCCTGGAAAGTAAAGACAGCTGGGTAGGGTAGGACGTTGACCATATCACTGGCTAAGGGGATATTGGTCTGTACAAACGGATCTGGCATCATATACTTGATGCGCCACTGGCGTGTAAACAGGCTTTTACTTCACATCGGCCACCAGGTCGCCTATTACCTCGCCGGTAGACGACCTTGTCGCCGGTCGGGACAGTATTTGGGTCTGTCTCCCTTGAACGCATCAACACTGGAGTCCCTTTTTTTTAGGACTCTTTGTGGCGTGCAATGCTAAGCTTTTTTATATAGCGCACATAACCTGGTCACAATTATAACATAAATCTCGTTCTTCGGGTATGCTAGTTGAACGCGACGATTTTTTTTTTTTTTAGCAAAGCAAAGGCAACTGGATTTTACTGTACATTTGCTATAACTGTGCACAATATTTGAATAATATTGTCCTGAGATTTCTTTGTTGTAAGCTCCAGCGGAAACTTCTAGTTATTCGTTCACTTCTGGACTTTAGCTAGCTAAAGGCACTAGGACTCCGAAGGAAACACCCTAGTTAGTTGACTTTTAAGACATTCTTGTTAGAAAGTATTGGGTCTACTCTTTTTTTTCCGCCACATAAAGGCTGCCGCAACCCTCACCGGGAATTACAAACTAATTCCTCAAAGACGTAGCCTATCTCATGTTCGCAGCTTCACCGGTATTAAGAGTGCGTTAGTACACTACTGTAAATTAATTATGTTTCTGGGGAGACTATAGCAGCGGTTCTCAGCCTGTGGGTTGCGACCCTTTTTTGGGTCAAACGACCCTGTCTCAGGGGTCGCTAAAGACCATCGCAAAACAAATATTCCTTGGAGTTATGAAGTAGCAACAAAAATAATGGTATGGTCGGGGTTGTCACAATATGAGGAACTGTATTAAAGAGTCGCCACGACATTAGGAAGGCTGAGAGCCAATGGATTATAGCTTTCTGACATTTCTCCTTCGATCTCAGTAGAAAAATACCAAATAATTCAAGTATTTATAAGGATTATACCTCTATAATAGCAAAAAGAACGTGACTAACTCTCATTTAAGTCACTATGCTTGGGGTGGAAAAGGGGTGTGTGTGGGTGTGTCCGTAAAGTAGGGCTGTACCCAATAGTGATTTTCACTATTCGGCCGAATACGAAAAGTAAGATCAACTATTCGGCCGAATACGAATACTAATAGTGTATCATCATCAGGTGCCTTGCCGACTGGCGAGAGCGATCGTGTCTCTTCACAATCTGCTATCTCCTGCAGCATGTATCAGTTCGTGTGCTGACACACCTCCATACCATGCAAGAAGACTGTCAAGAATCTTCTGTCGTTGTCTTCCTCTATCCCTTCTTCCACAGATCTTTCCAGTGGTCACCAAATGTTCCATTTTCCGACTTCTCATAACATGGCTGAAAAATGACTGTCTCCTTCTGATGTCTGTAATTAGTCTTCGGGGTCTTCGGGGTCCCGCATTTTTTCAAAACCATCGTTCGCTAGGCCGTACGTTCGATGTAATTTAAACGCACCTTCATATTCTCGTTAGCAATATCTTCAAATTTGATTTGGGCGAAGACACCCTGAAAGAGCGAAAAATGCATGATCTCTCTCTCTCCCTCCCCCCTCTCTCTCTCTCTCTCTCTCTCTCTCTCTCTGTCTCTCTCTCACTCTCTCTCTCTCACACACAAACTATTCGTATTCGGCCTGACCGCAACTATTCGGCCGAATACCGAATAGTTATAAGGTCCACTATTCGGCCCCGAAGCGAATACGAAGCGAATATTCGGTACAGCCCTACCGTAAAGCGTAAAAAACTGATTACACGAGAATACTACCAGAAAGAGTATATCAATATTGCACACATCCAGCATCTAGGTACAATTTCATAATTATTTATTCATCATCATTTATTACAATTTTGTAAAATGATTATATTATATTTACTACCAGAAAGAATGTAACTACTGCTTCTACCATTGTCGTCACTATAGAGTTTCGAAAAATGTCAGTTAGTACAAGGATCTAAAATGATTATACAATAATATAACAGAGAAAATATAATATTTCTCATATCTAGCACATTATAGGTGATAAATTAATATAAGGTTTTACAGTTACGTAAAATAATTATATTATTTTACTACCACAATGAATGTAACCCCCACTTCCATCACTAAATGAAGTTGCGAAAAGTACAAGATAATGCAGTGATGTGCAGTCAGTGTACCATAATACTACCGAAAAGAATATCGAAAACAGCTCCATATATAAAATATAGGAAACAAAGAAATAACAGTTTGTACTTGGTGTTGTTCAAAGATGCATATTTCGCTGGTTCAGTGACTCATGGAGATGTTGTGTTTTGTTTTGGTCCAGTGCCATGGTGTGACCCTTAAGGGCTTATGTGGCACGGGTTCAATGACTCATGGAGATGTTGTGTTTTGTTTTGGTCCAGTGCCATGGTGTGACCCTTAAGGGCTTATGTGGCACGGGTTCAATGACTCTTGGAGATGTTGTGTTTTGTTTTGGTCCAGTGCCATGTTGTGACTCTTGAAGGCTCATGTGGCACGGGTTCAATGACTCTTGGAGATGTTGTGTTTTGTTCTGGTCCAGTGCAATATTGTGACTCTTAAAGGCTCATGTTGCACGGGTTCAATGACTCTTGGAGATGTGTTTTGTTCTGGTCCAGTGCAATGTTGTGACTCTTAAGGGCTCATCAACTGTTGCATTGTTCTGTATCATATTCTTCTCTCTCGCGTTTACCGGCTGTACACTCCAGCGGAATGTTCTGGTTGTTCCACTGCCTCTGGACTTTATTCCTGTTCCAGAAGCTAAGTATTGTGTTGCATGCACATCCGTTTTACATGTCTTTTTGTACGCAAATTGTTTGTTTCTCGCCTCTCAGGCAGAAGCACTCTGACTTCGAAGGAAGCTCCCAGTTAGTCGATTCTTGTGATGTGCTTGTTGGGAAGCAATGGGGCTATTCTTGTCCTCACGACAATGGAACCCCGCAACCCACAAGGAGCGTTCTGTCTGAAATGTTCGATTGAGCCTGCTGAAGTACCATCTTCTTTATGTCCACGAGAGTTGAACACTCATTAAGGACACTCGCTGGTGTATCTCTCTATGAGCACACTCTTGAGTGTGAGTGAGCAGACAAAAGACCACCGTCCCCCACCCCCCCCCCCCCCTACCCCTCCAACCCTTTTCTTCATCCTTGTCTTGCCACAAGAAGCATTGGATTGACTGAACCAAGGATATATTATTAGACCAGTCGACACTTGATGGAGTTTGCAGTTATTATTTCTCTGGCAGTCTCTCTCTCTGTCTCTCTGTCTCTCTCGCCCCTCTCTTTCTCGCGCCCTCTCTCTCATATATATATATATATATATATATATATATATATATATATGTGTGTGTGTGTGTGTGTGTGTGTGTGTGTGCGCACACAATTATGTATATATGAGAGAGACATGTGTTTATGTATATATATATATTATATATGTGTGTGTGAGAGTGTTTGCATGAGTGTTTAAAAGAAAGTTTATAAAATCTCTTAATACTTGTTTTGCATCCATACTCCGGAAGTTTACTTACACGTGTTCTTGTTATATAGCCTGCACAAACCAATCCATTTGTAAATTTTTCATGAAACCTTCAAAAGTACACCTAAAAATATTTCTTTCACTGACATTTTTCTGCTGTTTATTATTTATAAATATGTGTACACAATTTCGGCGCATTTCCCTGTGTGTTTGTGTGTATATGTGTGTTTGTATGTGTGTTATTTTGTTTCTCGTTGTTGTTTGCCGATGAAGGCTTTTTATCGTCCTAACGTTACCTATTTGATGTGTTCTGTGAAGCTGGGAGCCACCGTGGCCTAGCGGCTAAACGCCCGCCTGCGGATCAGAGGGTGGTGAGTTCGGGTCCTCACGGAGCTAGACTTTTTCAAAAATGGCCTTCTGTCCCAGGTCGACCCAGCTTTGAGTGAGTATCAGATGTTGTCCTGGAAAGGAAATGCGGCCGGCGTGATGCTGACCACATCATCCACCAAGTGCCGAATGGTCTATTAAATATAAATCTAACCCTATATGCCCAATACGCCTGAAGGCGCGGAAACGAGTCCCTTACTTTACTTTACTTTACTTTACTTTACTTTACTTTACTTTACTTTACTTTACTTTACTTTACTTTACTTTACTTTACTTTACTTACTTCTTTTGTTGTTCAACACAGGCGTATCAACGACAACCGTCTGGTGTGTGACTGTCGCCTGGCCTGGTTCGCTCAGTGGTTACGCAGAAATCCGACATTGGCTCTGTTTACGGAGTGTGACCAACCGCTTCATCTACGCAGTGCTGAGATCTCTGAGCTGCAAGATAATGACTTCAAGTGTGATGGTTAGTTAGTTGCTTGGCTGGATTATTAACTGATGAGTTGGTTGGTTAGTTGGTTGGTTGGTTGGTTGGGTGGGTGGGTGGTTGGTGATATGGTTAACTGGCTGGGTAATTAAATTTTTTTTTTCAGTTAGTTTAGTTGATTGAAATGGGCGGTTAGTATGTTGTTCAGTTGGTCGGATGGAGCTTAATTTCTTTCAAAAGCATTGGTTGACTAAACAGGAAAATAAAAGTGCCTAGTAATACCACATAATAGCCAATAAATGCATTCGGTTAGAATACAACGTCTAGAAGAGGAGTATTGCACCTTAGGAAAAAAACGTTAATGGAAGGTTTATTTCCTGGAAAAAATGGCAAGGAGCTACCAGTGTGAAAATGGCAACGTGACATTAAAACTTGCAAATACTTGATGGGTCAGAGCAACTTGTAAAACAGATACCAAATATGAACAAAGAATTTGCAATTTATTCTTTGGCATAGTTTTTTGTATCTAGTATAGTAAAAGTACAGTAAAGAACCTTTCCCAAGCCTTCAAGTGTTTAGAGTATATATTGCTAGATCAATATTTTATGGACTAGTGTGGGTGATGTAGTAATTATCACGTAGGCCGCCTTTACTTCCCAGGACGTTGCCTGGTACTAATTGAAGGCTGAGTCGACCTGGGAGACAATGTCATTTTAAAGGGATGTCCGGCTTTGTTAGGACCTGAACACACAGCCTTCTGATCCGCAGGCGAGCATCTAGCCGCTACACCACACCCCCTCCCCCTCTTGCTGTTTTTGTATCTAGTCGGGTTTATATAATAATATTAATCTTGTTGTTCCTATTTTTAACCTATTTTAATAATAATAATGATAGTGATACTGATGCCGTTCGGCTGCTGCTGCTTCTTCTTCTTCTTCTTCTTCTTCTTCTTCTTCTTCTTCTTCTTCTTCTTCTTCTTCTTCTTCTTCTTCTTCTTCTTCTTCTTCTTCTTTATTTTCATATTCTTCTTGATTCGATCAGTATTTACTTAATTTTCATGGAAGGTATTTGCATTGTGCCATTCTACAGCAGAACTACAATGTTTGCTCCCTTTTATGAGACAAATCTGACGCCTTGGCCTTGTTAAGCCTTCCACGGAATGTGTCCTTTACTGAGACTCGAAGACGTCACAATCCAAGAAAGGACAAGGATACTCTTGGCTCAGAGATATGGTTTTACTCCGCCAGTGTACACCCGAGCCTTACATTCGCCGTCAGAAGCGTGTTAAATAAGATTGATGACCTTTTTCAAGGTGATATTAATTCACGAAATGGAGCAACAAGGGGAAACAATAAGAGCACAAACATACAGGTTAAAAACTAGCCCTGTTGAAAGAGATGAAAGAGGGAAATTTGACAAGGGGGGATAATTTATTTTGGAGAAATGGAAGATGAATGTTAAAAATACTGAAATCTAACCTGACGCATTGTTATACAAAACTGTTTCATAAACAGGAGATATTTCAGACTGATCTGACATTGATTCCTGCTGATTTTCAGGTTGTCTTTTTATCTTATTGTACCAAAGAGTGTAAAGTCGAGAGGATCGACTTCATTACGCTGGGTTTTATTCCATGTGGCTCTTTTTTTTTTTTTTTTCTCAGAGCTGTTAACAATCCACCATTCTTGCATGAAGTATAAGCTGTATGGATCCAGAGACGATCCGTGTCGCTCTCGTAAACTGAACAACGCAGTCTGTAAGATGAAACCACGACCTTCAGAGCACGAAGCTGAAGTCTTTATCTACAGAGACAACCTACAAATATTTCAAACACACCAGAAGAATGGGGTCGTGTCAGTTTATATTTACAAATGGATCCTTTACCTGCACAGGACTGCAGGTTGCACCAGGTACATGCTAAAGTATGTAAGATACACAGGATACCAGACATAGTGTGCGAAACAGTCAGCTGAGTTAAAAGGGAGGACTATCATCATGGGTCGACTCTGTGGCTTAGGTGTTACGAACGCACTTCGTAATGCTGGGTGCCATGTTCGATCCCAGCTGCGTGCGATCTGGCAACAGACTGTCTTATGTTGGTTTCGGCAGTGGTAGCGAGAGTCGACCGTTTATTAAGCAGTGGTAAACTACCGAACGTAAATTTGCATGGGAAAACTACATTAGCCACACACACACATACATATCACCTTAGCTCCAAATCTTGCTTAGTAGATGGTCCTGTGGTGAAACTCCAAAAGGCGGACAGACGAAGCATTGCTCTTTTAATACTGCAGCTTCCGTATTTTGTTTGGTTCCAAATATGTTGGTGTTACATTTTCTCTGGAATAAACAATGCAGGCTGATAGATAGATCATGCTGCAAGGGCAGCAGATTGTCTGCACAATACTACCCAGACTTTGTGCAACGGAAAGAAGGAACTTTATCCCTGCATTAACTGGTTATAATTTCCACACATATCTATAGCACAATATAACACTACTATCTGGAAAAGCAACAGAACGGTTTCAACGAATATCATCGCACTTCGGACTGATTCGTAGGTGCATGATCTCCTCCTCAATGGCTCCACTAATATACTATGACTGGTCACGCTCTTCTTTTGAGAGAGTGTTATACTAGGTTCTTATCTTTTCACAGGTAGATCTGAGAACAGACTATCCGTGGACTGCTTAGATGACAGTGTCTGTCCTCAACAGTGTCGATGTACGGATGGAGTGGTGGACTGCCGGGACAAAGGTTTGACACAGATACCAGGCAACATCCCCAAGTCTGTTCTGGAATTGTGAGTACATGGAGAATACGGACATAGTATCCATACAAGCACTCATATTGTTACGCCGTGCAGTTATGGCATCCATACAGTTACGGCACTAATACAGTTACGGGACTCATACAGTTACGGCACTCATACAGTTATGGCACCCATACAGTTACGGCACCCATACAGTTACGGCACCCATACAGTTACGGCAACCATACAGTTATGGTATTCTTACAGTTATGGCAGCCATACAGTTACGGCACCCATACAATTACGGCACCCATACAGTTACGGCAACCACACAGTTATGGTATTCTTACAGTTATGGCACTTATACAGTTATGGCACTCATACAGTTATGGCACCCATACAGTTATGGCACCCATAAAGTTATGGCACCCATACAGTTATGGCAACCATACAGTTATGGTATTCTTACAGTTATGGCAATCATACAGTTATGGCACCCATACAGTTATGGCAATCACACAGTTATGGCACCCATGCAGTTACGGCACTCATACAGTTATGGCAATCATACAGTTATAGCACCCATACAGTTATGGCACCCATACCAGTTATGGCACCCATACAGTTATGGCAATCATACAGTTATGGCACCCATACAGTTATGGCAATCATACAGTTATGGCACCCATACAGTTATGGCACCCATACCAGTTATGGCAATCATACAGTTATAGCACCCATACAGTTATGGCACTCATACAGTTATGGCACCCATACAGTTATGGCAATCATACAGTTATGGCACTCATACAGTTATGGCACTCATACAGTTATGGCACCCATACATTTACGGCACTCATACAGTTATGGCAATCATACAGTTATAGCACCCATACAGTTATGGCACCCATACAGTTATGGCAATCATACAGTTATGGCAATCACACAGTTATGGCACCCATACAGTTATGGCAATCACACAGTTATGGCACCCATACCAGTTATGGCACTCATACAGTTATGGCAATCATACAGTTATAGCACCCATACAGTTATGGCACCCATACAGTTATGGCAATCATACAGTTATAGCACCCATACAGCTATGGCACCCATCCAGTTATGGCAAT
>CAJHNH020000529.1:0-262407 GCA_905116865.2 Candidula unifasciata | reverse complement strand
AATAAATATCTGGCAGCCCCGTACTGTTAATAAAAACGCGCGTAAATCATACTAACTTTGTTTCAACCGTATCCTCACTGTGTTGACTTTGCGTTTCTTTTTCATGTGATTTTTTAAAAAAAATTGCTCAATTTCTTATGTGGCTTTCACTTTGAAAAAACCTTTCAACGTGCCAAAAGTAAAGTATGAGCAAAAAATTTGGAAAGAGTGGTTGCATGATGACAATATTAAAAACTGGGTATATAACCAAAGCTTGTTGTAAGTACTGCAAGTGTGAAATTAAAGCGACAATACAAAACTCAAAGAGTCATGCAGAGACTAAAAAAAAAAAAAGAATAAAACTGCAGGATCATTTAAAGATATTACACCGCTGACATCTGTTTTCAGAACTATACTGATAAATGAATCATCAAAAGTTGAAGTATCAGTCGCAATGTTTTAAATTTTTCTTTGCGCAATTTCAAACTGTGACCATTTGATCGATTTGTAAAAAATCTTGGATTAGTTTAATTTGAAAAGTGTGATGTTGAAAGTATAGTTTAGGAACTGAAGGACCTTTTAATCAGCAAACAGTTAGGCTTGAAGAATTTGGCTGTAATTGGTACTGATAATGCCTCAGTGATGGTTGGTATAAACAATGGCGTTTATGCCAAGTTGAAGGAAGCTAAACCAGTGTTTATACTTATAAAATGTATGCGTCATTCATTGCAGCTAGCATTATCACATGCTTCATCTAAATATTTACCAAGGAATTTGGAATACCTTTTTGCTGAAACACTTTACTGGTTTTCCAAATCATTTGTCTCTTAAATGCTATCGTGCCATTACAATTCGGCCTAATGAGACTAGAGAAATAAGCCTACTGTTCCACTTATAAAGAAATTGGAACAGCTAAAGCATACCAGGGTCATTTAGATCTGAAGCTTTAACTTCATTATCCAAGCTAAGTTTATCCTGTGGATCTTGTGAGGTAGACATCAGTGAAGGTGAGGACATGATTATGTAGGGTAAGTCATAACAAAAGCTATGTAATTTTTGACTTTTTCAATTTGGATATTTTTTCTAGATCTTTTCCACGCAGATTTAGATCTTTTTAGATATTTTATGACACTGTTTTGGATATTTTTGTCAAAGAAAAGTGGCAACACTGCACAGCACCACACTTGCACCCCTTGAAATAATGGACTGTCAAGTCAGCTGTGGAATTTCCACGGGAATTTCGTGTTTGGGGGACGTTAAAAATATAGAACCGCAGCCTGTCTATACCCCCTGAAATATTAGACTTCCCGTGACCTGTGGATTTCCCCTGTTTTGGGTAGGATATGAATAAAGCACCCAAATGACTCTACAGTTCGATTTGAATTATTCTTTTGAATCCCCCACCTCTTTTTTTCCAGTTTGGATTTAGGTTGATTGTAAATAAAATCATACTTTTTGCTTTCGTCGCTATAATTATCTATTTGAATTGCTGTTTACCAAAAGTGGTCGTGCATTAGTGGTGATAATAAGTTTGAGCAGATGCCCAAGTAAACAATTCATCACTATCATTTGGCTTACAGTCTAGGATTAACTGAAGCGACATAAAATGACAACACATATCCCGGATACTCTATTCAAAATGGTATCGATATTTACACCATTCGGATATACTATGTCCGTTACTTTTTTTTATTCATCTGATCTTTTGATCTTTTATTTCCTTTACCTCAAACAGTACTCATTAAATCTCTCTCCCCCCCCCCCCCCCCCATTTCTGTTGCTACCAGTGGTTGTCCAGAAATGTCTATGTTTTCTTCGCTTTTCTTGAATTCATCCCATCATCACACAAATTTAGAGCAGTGGTTTCAAGCCTGTGTGGATTGTGGCGTCCTTGTCAGCATCAAGCCCAGCTTCCCAGGTCTGCCAGATGCGATGTCTTACAAATTAATGGCGTTTAAAAGTAAAGTTGTGGAGCGGAGGAGATGGAAGTAGAAAGCACTTTTTCTGAAATGTAATACTTTAATATGCAACTAAAATGGGAAATTACCGCTATAAATGGAAAAATATGATCAAATGATGAGGTAGCGAAAGCCAAAATTTTGCTGGAAAAATGAGTGGCCCTCTGTCTCTCCTTTTCGGTCTCTTATCCCCCTTCCCGCCCCCCGTCCGCCTCCTGTGTTTTTGTATCCCCTCTTTCTCCAGGTGTTTCAGCTCACACGCTTGTTAAAATGTAATGTAAATATTTGATGCATTTTGAAACATGTAATACTTTGATTGTATTTAAAAATGAGTGGACCCCTTCTGTCCCTACCTTCTCGGTCTCTCACCCCCATTTCCCGCCCCCCGTCTGCCCTCCTGTGTTTTTGTCCCCCTCCTTCTCCTGATCTTTTAGCTTACATGCTTGTAAAAATGTAATGTAAATATTTGATGCATCTTGAAAGATGTTAAATTTTGATACCCGTACAAATTCTACAATATTGTATATAAGAATGAGTGGCCCCTCATTCTGTCGCTACCTTTTCTCTCCTCCTCTCCCACACCTCCCCGCCCCTGTCCGCCTGCTGCGTTTTTTGTACCCCTCCCCTCCTTCTGATTCTAGCTCGCATGTCCCTTGTGACTGTAAAATATTCAATACTTTTTAAAAATGTTACAAATTTGACAAGAATGAATGGCCCCCCGTCTATCCCTTCTCTGCGCTCCTCTCCCCTGTTTCACTGTACGTGTTTGTTTTGTGCCCCCTCCCTTTCTCTGGTGTTTGTCTGTATGTTTCGTAAAGTCCTTCGTGTATTTTTGAATGTACATAATTGATCAAAATGCCAATGTATGCCAATTTGTTACAACAATGTTAAAATAATGAGTAGTCCCCCTATTCTCTTTCTTTGCGCTTCTTCCCCCGTCCCGCTTTACGTGTTTGTGGTGCTCCCTCCCTTTCTCTGGTGTTTGTTTGTATGTTCGTAAAGTCCTCCATGTATTTTTGAAATGAAAATGTACATAAATGATCCAATGCCAAATGTATGCTATGTTTAAAATAATGAGTGGGTCCCCCCCTTGTCCTTTCTTTCTCCTGCCCTGTCCGCCTCTATGTTTTCGTTTCCCTCTGTCTTCTGTGGTGTATATAAATATATATATTTTATAAAATGCAAAAATCATTACCATCGAAATGTACCGTTTCCGCTGACAGACCCAACAGCCCCAGCTTTCCTCCTCCGAATGCCCGGTCCTCTCTGCCTCCTCCTGTCTCTATTCCCTATTTAAAGTCAGTGAGAAAACGGTACAAACCATCATCATTTTCCTCATATCACCTTATTGTTTTTTTGGGATTTTGTAAAGAGATTTTTGTACACAATGAGTAATCCTTTCTATTTCCTCATTTGTCTCCCTTACCTTTCTTTTCTTTCTTTTTTTTTTCTTTTTTCTTTCTCTCTTTCTTTCTTTCCTTTTTTTTTCTTTCCTTCTTTCTTTCTTTCTTTCTTTCTTTCTTTTTCCTTTCTTTTTTCTTCTCTTTCTTTCTTTCTTTCTTTCCCCTTTATTACGCACTTGATTATTGTATATACATTTTATAACATGCAAACATTATCATCGAAATGTACCGTTCCGCTGACATACCCAAACAGCCCCCAGCTCTCCTCAAACCGCCCGGTCTCTCTGCCTCCCTCTGTCTCTACTCTCTTTTTAAATGTCAGTGAGAAACGGTACAAACCATCATCATTTTATCCACATCATTTTATTTATTTTCCTTTTGTACAAATATATATTTGAACAATAAACACTTAAAAAAAAAAAAAAAAAAAGAAGAAAGCAATGGGATGTAAAGTAAAGAGACTTCTAAACAATTGTGCAATATCCATGCGATGAAATTATACTTTTCATGCTTTGAAATAAAAATATATATATACCATTTATTCGCAGCATCTGATACTGTTAAAAACGTAGCTGTACATACAAATTCTTCCAAATAAATCACGTCATTTATGTTACAACAGATTTTTACCTTTTTAGAGCACACAAAAAAAAGGGTCCCTAAAATATTATAAACATTCACGAGACGTTTTCTTAACTAATGTTAAATGTTGATAGATTAGTTGCGCATCCTTTACAGGACGTTGCAGAACCAACCCCAGCAGCCCCTGGCTGTTGTGTGGTTTCTCTAGGCAATTTACGTCCAGTAGTTTAAATGTTAATACTTGCAGAAAAATTTCTGGTTCTGCATTTAAGGTGCTTCTCCGAGTGCATGTGTGTGTGCGTATGTGTATAATATAAGAATTTTTCCCTTACAGAGATATGTTTTTTAAGAAATGCGGTAATCCTACTTTTCATATCTCAAACACAGTTTTGAGTTCACGTTGTAAATGCAAGAAAACGACACCTCCATTCTTAAGCTGGATGTTGTGGTATCATATGCTAGGCTCTCCTGCACCAAACGTCGACCATTAACTTTTGTTAAAAAGCCCCAAGAAACCTTGGATTGTGGTGGTTAAGGTGTCGAGCGCCTCTACAAATTATTGGAGGAGCTCAAAGAACCAAAGTCCTGTTTCAATGCGTAATTATATATTTGTGATCTGCTGAATGACAAGTAGATGTATTTGAAATAATGTAAAACATATATACAAATATTAATAAGACACATCTATAGACTACAATGTTGGATGTGGGGGCTTAGTCCCGTACCCACTGGGGGGGGGGGCAGAGAAGGGTCACGGAGCCCTTTAGGGCTTCTGCGGCGGAACAGCAAATGAATGCCCACTGTGCAGTGGCGTCGATTGTGTCCCCATAACAAAACAGGTTGGGAACCGCCGAGTTAGAGGAAGTAGTAACTGTGTCCACCCACTAGGATCGCATTGAGCCGGGCAGTTGCCGTAGAAGTCCTCGTCGTCTGGAGGTGTGTCAACTGCTGGAGATGTCCTCAAGAGCACCTTTATATTGAGCCACAGAGGCGACATCAACAATATCTGTTGGCTGCATTTGATGCCATGCGTCGCAGTGGCTCATTCAGCTTGGTAAACAGAGCCTTTGAGCAGGATAATAAAAAGGTACTACGCTAACTGTAGTTCGGTAGATAAAACTGTAGTTTCGGTATTTTAGGACAACTGGAATAATGTTGCGCAGAGGCAGACCTCCACGAAAGTGGAAGCTCATAAGGGTGGAGAATAAGCTAGAGAAAGATAGACGTGCCGTAATGAGACCGATGTTCTATAAAAAAATATGTTGATTAAAGTTACTTGAAATAGTTGCATATCCTTTACAGGACGTTGCAGAACCAACCCCAGTTTTTTGTTGTTGTTGTTGTTGTTGTTGCTGTTGTGGTGTTTCTATGCAAGTTTACGTCCAGTAGTTTGCCATTGCTTTATGGGCGGTCGGCTTCTCGATACCACTGTCGAAACCAATGCAAGGCGCAAGGCCCGCAGCTGGGATCGAACCTGGCACCCCGGTATTACAAAGCATGTTCGTAACTCCTCAGCCAGGGAGATCTGTTGATTACTGGTGGATAAATATGTGAGCAAATAATCAAATACTTGGAGTGTATTTCGAAAGTATGTAATGAATTTATATATCATAGATGCTTTTGCTCTAACAGAATTTCATACTTTAAAAAAAAAAAATTTAATATGGATCCAACTTCAACAGCTGCATTTCATTGGTGTCTTATTCACTGTTCTTACTGCAAACCAGGAGATATAATTTTATGAATTACCTTTTCCAGGGAAACACTCAGATATATTGGATAACACAAAGGCAAGTAAAGTACAGACAAAATATAAATATGTTCATAATGTCGTCTGCCACAATGGTTCTGACTGCTTAACCCTTTTTGTCACAAACAACTCACCATGTGTGATGGATATCAATCAGAGTATGTTTCTACAGCAAGTTCTTGAGTAGCAACTCATAAAAGCAGGGCTCTTTTTCTGACCGCAAACGGAAATATACACTTTTTTGCTGAGTAGCAGCATCTTTTACTCTGGTGAGCACTGGCAGCATTTTTTATTTGTTTTATATTAAAGTGATTCCGCCCCCCCCCCCCTCCTGTTAGTTATTTTATCACAAATGATTCAACAAGTATGCAGTTCCTATCATTTATATCATCAGATATTATTGTTAGCATAACTAGATTGTTGTTGCTTCTTCATCACCCTTCAAAAGTTTGATTGTTTTAAATTATTACATAGTATCCAAAGCTAAGAGGGTCAGTAGGCTCTGACTTGCATGGCCTTGAACAAGACAGAGCTATTAAGACAGAACCGGGAGAGGCGAGACGAAGAAGAACAATTAAACTTCATCGCAACAGAGGGCAGTCATGGGGTTTTACTCTACAGGTGAGTAAGTAAATCAATATTTGCCTGTCTGTAGTGATTACATAGCTGATAAAACTATTATTTCTGTCTGTAAGCTTTTTTTTAAACCTTAAATAGCATGTATGTATGTATGAGCGGGTGGGTCATATAGTAGTAGTAATTTTCAACAACAACAAAATCCTGTTCCACCCTCAAAGTTATGATTGAAATATAAAGTGTTTGAGTTTTCAGACTGGCCTTTTTTTTTTTTTTTATAAATGTTTTGTAATTATTTATTGAGGACATTCAAATATTGCTTTGTTTATTGCCTTTTGGGGTTGTGATTAAGACAAAAGATGTACTTCCCTGTGTGGGTTTCTGGGCCCCATTTTGGGGAAGACAAGAATAGACCCACTGCCTTCCCAAAAGGCATATTGTATGAGTCAACTAATTGGAGGCTTCTTTCCAAGTCTGAGTGCAGCTACCTGAGAGACAAGAAACCAAGAGTCTGCATAGAAATAAACCAGATCTCTAAAACAAATGTGCATACAACATTCAGGTTCTGGAACACATTTGAAGTCCAGAGGTGGACGAACAATCAGGACTTATCACTAGTGTTTACATTTTAATAAATTCATATAATAGTTGATTATCGTTGTTGATTTTATCTTTAGGATAAATTTCTTGAAAGATGGCAGGGGCCTTACTTATCTTTCTATAACAAATGGATTTTAGTTATAGAAGTAAATTGCTTGGCTTTGGTGTACAGGTATCTGGTTTGTCTGTGTGCAACAAATTGTCCATTGTCATAGGTAACTTACACATATTTATATAGCTAGTTAATGGTTTTCCTTTGAGTTACACTACAGCACGTAGTGCTCTTTATTACTTTACTTCTGGCTTTAATAGTAAGTCTCTACCTTTATAGCAAGTTAGGATAATCCAATGCAGTGAAGTTGATTCTCTCAACTTTGACTTTAGTTGTATATTAATATTAATGTTTCACAGACCTATGGAATCAGAAACAAAAGAACCAAAGAAGTGGAGATCATGTCTTATGTGGATTATGTGGAAGTAGATGGATCAGCATGGATGGCCGGAATGAGAAGAGGTAAGCTCAGTCAAGACCAGGTGTGTTTGCTGGTGGTGTCTCTCTTAACTCTTTGAGTCCAAAGAAACGCATCAAGTGCTAATTGGTTACAACTAAATGCGTGACAGGTAAAGGTTTTTAATTTACCACTGACCAGTAATAAAACTTAGACCACTCAGTTTCAACTTCCTTTCCAGTTCCTTGTATTTGATATCAGGCATGCTGACCATCGGACTCATGGTTAAAAGCCTAAAATATGGTATATTTGCAAGGTTTACAGAGATTTACTGCCGCCGAGCAGTATTCTACATGTATGCCAACATGATTTATGGCTTTAGAAGCTCAGATTTAAAAAAAGCACGTCCTTATTAGATTTATCCAAAGTTAGATAACTTTGCGAAGTAGACTTGGTTCAGTCATTTATAGAGTTAAACTATGATGACGGATAGCTCTAATGTGTACCTCACACGAAGGGTACAACGATAGCAAAGTCAGCTGGCACAGATAGAACAGATAGAATAAATATTAGTGAAAAGGCGATTTTCTCCAGTGTCCGTTATTTCTTGTGCTATACCCCTTATTATTTAGGAACAGCCATAATATTACAGGCAAATTGAGTTATATAAACTTTGCTTTGTGTGAAGATATTGATTGTTTTGTGAAGTCACTTCTCTTTGCCAAATAATGATGTTCTGTTATGATTCTTCAAAAGATTCTCTGAAAAAACATCTAATGTACAGATTGAGTTTATATTTTACTTATACATTACTAAGTAGTTCATATTCATTTCTGATTCATTTTGGATATATTTCAACGAGTTTTACTTGAGCGCCATGGTTTTAAGAGAAAAAATTGTTCCCTTTTGCTTATTTCTGTAACCATACCGTCATGTTATTTATTAATATTAAACTACTAATGCAATTATTTAATGTAGCAGTATTCTCTTATTATTCTTTAACAATCCTTGGTCACTTTGATATGTATGTCTATTTTGCACGGCAGCTGAATTTGTATAGTATAATGTGCTACACTTGTGAAATTTAAAAATTGCGTTACCACCCCTTGGGCCTCTGATGCTAAACCCTCTGGGGCTCAACAGTTAAAAATGAGGTGAAGGAAAGTGAGATGGGTTTACAGCATCAGCTTCTTCTTCTTCTTCTTCTTCTTCTTCTTCTTCTTCTTCTTCTTCTTCTTCTTCTTCTTCTTCTTCTTCTTCTTCTTCTTCTTCTTCTTCTTCTTCTTCTGCGTTCAACCTTAGAGGGTTTGTTTGCACATTGTGTTTTACAGCTAGGCGGCGATATCTGCACCTTTCAGCCCAACATATTGATTTTCAGCAGATCTGAAATGCTTGACTAGCTGGTTAAGAGGCATTAGGTTTATACACCCCTCCCTCCCCAATATGGGTTGCAGAACATACACAGAGAACTGGCATCATTTTCTTCTTCTGTAAACTCCGGCAGAAAGTTCTGGTTGTTCCTCTACTTCTGAGATTTTGTCTTGTTCAAGAACTCCTGTTTTGTATACACATCCTTTTTTACAGATCTGACTTGTTTGTTGTTTCCTTGCTTCTCAGGTAGATGCACTCAGACTTCAGAGGAAACGCCTGATTAGTCAACTCCTATTACATTTTTGTTAGAGAGGCAGTGGGTGTACCACAGTAGGAACAGATTTAAAGGCACACACAGGAGAGTTTTGCAAGGACTGCATCCACTGTCTGTAAATGGAGCCCGCGTCGACCTCCCGGATGTTGCTCACAGAATCACTCAACGCACGCACACACAGAGAGAGGGGAAGGAAGGAGAGAGAGAAGAATAGTCCTGTGATTCTGGCAACATGAAAGCTTGTGTCACCGCCATCACCTCCATAGTCATGCTACTGGTAATCATGGAGAAGGCACCCCTGGCTTCTTGGACTGTTCTGCCTGCAGATGTTGGGGGGGGGGGGGGGGGGGGGGGAGGAGAGAACAGTTGATAATAAAGGTTTTGATAAAACCTGATGTCAGTGAATGTCACAGACATTGCAGCCTAGCAATACAATGTGCTAACCACCCCTGTAAGGGTGATTGCAGAAGAAGAAAAGCAGAAGGGAAAAACTCTCTGATCTGTTTTCAAATTGTAGGCCTACTCAGTACAGTGTATTTTGGAGGTAATATATTTATATATATATTCTTTAACACAATCACTTGTCATAACCTCACAGGGGACATCATTCTGTCTATCAATGGAGAAAGTGTGGAGTTATGCACACACAGAGAACTGGTGAGAAGAATACAAAAGTGTACCTGGGAATTACGGTCAGTATTTTATTTACAGTTGGATGTTGTTTTTGATCAAGGGTCACATTCTTGCGCACGGATATCCTATTGTGCACTCTATTCTATTCATTCTAGAACTATCCATATTTTTTTGTTACTGTAGCACTTGCTATATTACCATCATGTTGTGCCACTTATACATCACAAAGGCCTTAAATTATATTTCACCATTCATCTATAAGAGAAAGAAGATGATGGTATTTTGGTACATTGTGAATAAAAGAATATGATTAGTGATATAAGGGTCATCTTTTCTTCTTCTTGTGATCTCATCCCTGATGTTTACATAGATAGATAAAGTTCACTTTTTACTGTGTTTTGTTGTTGTTGGAGTCCCTCCTTATTTCTACAATTTCAGGTATAGTGTTAACTCATAAGGACAGCCCTCCCGTTTTATTGAGCCATAGAAAAGGCAGTCTTGCAGGATGTGTTCTGCGGTTTGTTTGCGCATACCTCCCCCCTCCCCGTTTTTACCCTATGAATACAGTGGTGAACTACTCAGACGAGAGCTGTATAGTATACGCTTGTTGAGTCAGTAACACCCTGTCTTGAGGTGTAAAATGTTGACCTCTCTATGCCAGTCAAGCAAATGGTAATCATCGCTGGGCTGGTCCTTGAATCTGATGTTTCTCTTGAAATCGGAGTACCTCTGCCCGAGTTACGAGGAACCATCAGCCTGAGTGACGAGAAACCATCAGTCTGAGTCACAAGGAACCATCTGTCTGAGTGATGATTAACCATCAGCCTGAGTGATGAGGAACCATCAGCCTGATTGACAAGGAACCATCAGTCTGAGAGATGAGGAGCCATCAGTCTGAGTGATGAGGAACCATCAGTCTGAGTGATAAGGAACCATCAGCCTGAGTGATGAGGAACCATCAATCTGAGTGATGAGGATCCATCAGTCTGAGTGACGAGCAACCATCAGTCTGAGTGATGAGGAACCATCAGCCTGAGTGATGAGGAACCATCAGTCTGAGTGATGAGGAGCCATCAGTCTGATAGATGAGGAACCATCAGTCTGAGTGATGAGGAACCATCAGTCGGAGTGATGAGGAACCATCAGCCTGAGTGATGAGGAACCATCATCCTGAGTGATGAGGAACCATCAGCCTGAGTGATGAGAACCATCAGTCAGATGAGGAACCATCAGTCTGAGTGACAAGGAACCATCAGTCTGAGCGATGAGGAACCATCAGCCTGAGTTATGAGGAACTATCAGTCAGAGAGATGAGGAACCATCAGTCTGAGTGACGAGGAACCATCAGTCTGAGTGATGAGGAACCATCAGTCTGAGAGATGAGGAACCATCAGTCTGAGTGACAAGGAACCATCAGCCTGAGTTATGAGGAACTATCAGTCAGAGAGATGAGGAACCATCAGTCTGAGTGACGAGGAACCATCAGTCTGAGTGATGAGGAACCATCAGTCTGAGAGATGAGGAACCATCAGTCTGAGTGACAAGGAACCATCAGTCTGAGTGGTGAGGAACCATCAGTCTGAGAGATGAGGAACCATCAGTCTGAGTTACCATCAGTCTGAGTGATGAGGAACCATCAGTCTGAGAGATAAGCAACCATCAGTCTGAGTGATGAGGAACCATCAGTCTGAGAGATGAGGAACCATCAGTCTGAGAGATGAGGAACCATCAGTCTGAGAGATGAGGAACCATCAGTCTGAGAGATGAGGAACCATCAGTCTGAGTGGTGAGGAACCATCATTCTGAGTGGTGAGGAACCATCAGTCTGAGTGGCGAGGAACCATCAGTCTGCAAATACATCAGCCAGATCTGTCGATTGGATATGCGTGCAGAACTAAAATTTGGTAAAAATACTTAAGTCTAGATGTGGACCAACGAGTATGCTTATCAGCCAATGAAATGCTAAGAAGAAGAAGAAAATAGAAAGGAGTGAGATGTGCTCTAAACATGATAATTTGGTAACCAAGTTACCTTTTTATCGTAAGTGACATTTACGTCCAGAACACTTCGATAAAAAATATTTGTACAGCACCATATACTCAATGCACCACTGGCAGGAAAAAGTTTGTTTACTGTGTAATTGATATAACTCCTTCTCCCTCTCCACAGGCTGGTGGTTTTGTTTGAAGATTGTTGTCAGAAGGTGGAGCTCCATGAACGCTATCTGAAGCTAAAGGTCAGTTCTGGCGATGTCCAATGTTTATGTTTAGGTGGGCTGGGTTAATTAATCAGTTCTTCATCTCACTGAAAGACTGTGGTCAAAATCAGCCCTGCCATGATAGGCATGTCATTTAACTCAGTGTTCTTTATCAGATGGATGGCCACGGCAGTGTTCTGGTGGTCTACTCAAAAGTTCTGCCCTATCTTGTTTTTCTAACTTCCTGTTTGTGTGAAACAGCAAAAGAAAAAAACAGAAGTAATGATAACTGCAAAGAAGACTGACCATCTAAAATACAACATAAAAGTAAATGGGACAAACCTCAAGCAAGTTGATATGCTTAAGTACTTGAGTACCCTGATAACATCAGATTGAAGATACATTAAAGAAGTTAAATGTAGAATAGCTCAAGCAAATCAGCATTTTACAGAATAAAGACTATTTTATGCAATCTTTCTTTGATGATTCTTAATTCAACATTCAAGATCATTATGGTACAGTTAGGAGGGGTCAGGGAATCTGGCTGATATTCCACCTTTAGGGGAAAGGCAGATTGATATATAATCAAACTGCCACTGGTGCCATCAAAATTGGAACTCTGTGCTGGCTGCTGAAGATGGGGACAGAGCACTTAAAGGAATGTCCTGAATGCTGTGATGTCAGTCATTACTCAACAGATAATAGTTTGGTTGGTTACTTTTTGTTATTAGCTCACTGCTGTCATCCCAATTTCAGCATCACTTCTGTTCTATATAGCCTACTGTTGTTGTTGTTTTTTTTTCTCAGAGATCGCTATCCCAGAAATTGAAAGAACTACGGGAACTTGAGGCAGAAGAAAAGAAGATCAGACACGGAATTCCTCTCTCCAGATGTGATTCTTTCAGGCAGTCTACCTACAGCTCAACTTCAAGCGACTGGGATATATACAGTGAGATAACATCCCCGACCCTGTATGATAGTGTGCCGGTCAACAGGTTTGCCTTCAGGGAGAACTGCAATCAGTCATTCAGCGATATCTCTACAGAAAGTTCTATTAACTCTGATAGTCTTAGTTCAGTCAGTAGCTTCATCCCCAAAGGTGAAGAAGATAGCTTATCACTCAAATCAAGCAACATTGCAGAGGATGAAGGTAAGGCCTCTGGCGGCAAAATTGGAATTGCGAGAGACAATAAATTTCTAAGTTCAGCTTTATCAGAAGACAGTTGTTTTTCATCAGAAGTTCTGGAGAAGAAGGACAGCATCATTATACAGTCTCATTTAGCAGAACGCGAAGATGGATCCAGGTTTTTAGAAAACGATGATAGACTTGCCAGTTTCATACAAGATAGGCAAAGCAGGTTTTTGAGTGATGAATTAGAGGACAGTGTGTTGAAAAATGATATATATCTGGCAGATGAAGATGATGAAGAAGAAGATGCACCAATTAGTTTTCAGTGTAGTTTTCAAGAAGAAAGTAATGGGTTTTCACATGTAGAAATAGAAGGAAGGCAAAGATGCATAAAATGTGAACTTGAGCAGATGGACAGCTATGAAAAACAAAATAAAGTGGGTTGCAGACACACATTTCCTGAATCTGTCGACTCTGTATTTCAGAGCGGTGATGTTCTGCCTGAGGTATCCAAGAGTTTGATCTCTTGCCGCACACCCAGTAGCCTTCCAACAACAGATAGTGCCAGCATAGCCAGCTTGTGCAGATATGAAGAAAATGCCGCTGTGGCTTCTGATCTTGAGTTACAGGCAGGGGATATATTGTCACAGGTTCTGGTAGCATTGCCTTGTGAGAATGGATCAGCAGAGACAGGTTCTGCATTCAACCATCAGGAAACTACCACACCAAGACAGTCTGAAGTTGAAGAGTATGCACAGTTTGGACAAGACAGTGACAGTATCACTGGACTGACTTGTGATGTCTCTGCCTCTGCGCTCAACCATCAGGAAACTACCACACTGAGACAGTCTGAAGTTGAAGAGTATGCACTGTTAGGTCAAGACAGTGACAGTATCACTAGACTGACTTGTGATGTCTCTGCCTCTGCGCTCAACCATCAGGAAACTACCACACCCAGACAGTCTGAAGTTGAAGAGTATGCACAGTTTGGACAAGACAGTGACAGTATTGCTGGACTGACTTGTGATGTCCCTGCCACTTGTCTAACAGAGGTCAGTGGCTGCTGTAGCTCCACTAGCAAACAGGGGAATATGTCCTCTGGTTTTGACTTCACAGGTTTGGGGTTTTCTCTTGATGCTCCGCTGTGTGATGCTTGTAACCATGTTGCTGTAAACTGTAGTGGCAGCAGGACCAAATGTCAAGACAGTTGCAGCAAGACTGAATTTCAAGACATCAGTGACAGCAACCCAGGGTGTCAACACATCATTGACATTATTACTGGAAATCATGACTATGGCAACGGCAATACCAAATGTCAAGATAGCAATAACAGTGAGATCAAATGTCAAGACATCAGTAGCAGTAATACAGAATGTCGGGACATCAGTAACATCAAATGTCAAGACATTAGTAGCAGCAGCACCAAATGTCAAGATATTAATAGCAGTAATATCAAGTGTCAAGACATTGATAGCAGTAATATCAAATGTCAAGACATCATTAAAATCAAATGCCAGGACAACTGTAGCATCGACATCAAATGTCAAGACAGTCCCAACAGCACAAGAAACACAGGCGGCAGTATTTGGGATAACTGTAGCCAAAGTCAGGACAGTGACAGCATATGTCTTAGTCCTGCTGTCGCATCTGGAAAATCTGATACTTGCAGTGAACATACCAGTCAAACGTCACAGACGATAAGAGATCCTCCTCTGGCATCCAGCGTACCAGCACTATCTGGGTTGTTTTCTCGTTCAGCAGTTGCAATTGCCAGATCACAGGACCACCCAACAGACCAGGCTTGCGTCAGCAGTAAGAAAAGGCTCATCAATGGGGTGTTGGTCAATGACAGAAGCTACTCAACAAGGTTGTAACTTTAGTGGCCTTATTTTTTGTGTGTTGGAGACTTTACAGAACTCTCATGGACATAGCTTCATCCATTATAGAAACTCTGCTGGAATGTCAAACGCGTACCTTTAAATTTGATTGAAACCCTTTCAGAAGTATCTAGATTGTTTTTATATTGATACATTTTCATGGACTCTACAGAACTCTCATGGACGTACCTTTATCTGTTATAGAAACTCTTTTTGAAACATACAGAGGCAAGGAACCCTTTCACCATTGTCGAACACATCTTTATCTGTGATAGAAAATCCTTCAGGACTGTAAGAAGAAAAGTCTTCAGGACTGTAAGAAGAAAATTTATCTTTAATAGAAGCTTTATAGGTTTATCAGACAGACACCTTTATCTCTACAGAACTCTCATAGACATACCTTTATAATAAAAACTCTACAGAATTCTCAAAGACATATCTTTATTATAAAAATTACAGAACTCTCATTGAAATACCTTTATCTGTGATATAAACTCTACAGAACTCTCATAGAAATACCTTTATCTATGATATAAACTCTACAGAACTCTCATAGAAATACTTTTATCTATGATATAAACTCTACAGAACTCTCATAGAAATACCTTTATCTATGATATAAACTCTACAGAACTCTCATAGACATACCTTTATGATAAAAACTACAGAGCTCTCTTAGACATACCTTTATCTAACTCTACAGAATTCTCACAGACACCTTTATCTATGATGAAAACTCTACAGAACTCTCCTAGACATACCTTTATGATTAAAAACTCTACAAGACTCTCAAAGACATACCTTTATGAGGAACACTGATCACTTTATACAGACATAAACTGTACCACATTTGGTTACAACCTGGCTCTGTCATATGTGTCATTTTCTAAATTTAATTATAACAGTATTTACTTATGAATGCAGTATTTAATTACAACACTTCCCCATGTGGGTTCCAGGGCCCCATTGTGGGGGAACAAGAATAGACCCACAATCACCAGCAAGCATGTCTTAAGAGTTGACTAGCAGGGGGCTTCCTTAGAAGTCAGAGCGCATCTGCCTGAGAGGCAAGGAACCAACAGTCTGCATATAGATACGTCAGATCTGTAAAATAGATGTGCACACAAGCACTCGATTCTGGAACAAGACCAAAATCCAGAGGTGGATAAACCACCAGAACTTTCCACCGGAGTTTACAGCTGGTGAACACGAAGAAGAAGAATTACAACACTCTTCTGTGATGTGTGATATTTGATTTCAAAGCTCTTCTGTTATTTTTAGTGGTTGTTACATTATTCTGTGATGTTTGTGATATTTGATATTTCATTTCAGCAACTTCTGTGATTTGTATGGTATTTGATTCCAGTAATATTCTGTTATGTGTGTGATTATCTTTTTTTTGTGTTACAGCATTCTTCTGTGATGTGCATGTTATTTGCAACATTCTACAACAGTGTATGGTAAATGATTACAACACTATTCCGTAATGTGTGAGATTTGGTTACATAACATTTTTTTCTGTGATAAGTGGCATCTTGTTACACATTAGTAACATGCAGTAATTGGTTACAACATTCTAGTATACCACAATGAGCAATAAAGTTCACTGTGTGGGTTCTGGGGCCAATTATATTTGTGTGTGTGGGCTATGTCCCACCGAAGCCCTTCTAAAATTCTTATACCACCTATGTAACTTAAACTCTGAACAAGTCCATTTTAAAATCCCTTCCCCCTTTTAAACAATCAGATTGCCCCCCACACACACACACACACCCTTTCTCAGTGGGGAGTGGGAGGGACCCATTTTGGGAAAGACTTCCAGATGGTCCAGATATATAACCCTTGCAGGAATCAGATACTTTAAAGTTCTTCAGAGCCCCTAACTAAACAGGATTTTTAACTTACATATTCGTAACATGTTGACTGGTACACTACAGTAATACCCATTCAAGCATGATGCATTGTTTGTGACAGAACACGTTGTACTAGTCAGGCTGAAAAAATTATAATTAATTAATATTAACATTTTAAAATGAAAGTTTGCATTCTAAAGTTTTTTTGTGTGTAAATGATATCATGGACCCCTTAAATTTTTTCTGCAAACCCCTGGGGTCCATGGACCATCAAATAGAACCACCGATCCAGTGGTTGGTAAAGTATTCATTGCCAGAAAAAAAACAGGACTGTCGAGAGAACCACCCCAATAGAATAATTCATGTTGAATTAACAGTGCCCTGTATCATGATGTAACTGAAACTTGTCATTTGCTATGTAATCTGGTGATAATTATTTTTGTAACAAATGTATCTTAATATCAACTTTATTGTGTACAAACTGCTTCTTTCTGTTTACATGGTAACTGCTTTGTTATTTATTTATGACTTTGAGGAAAATTAATGAGTGAGGCTAGAGGTGCCGGACTGGGTTTAACGCACAATATCAAAATAATTGCTGAGACCCATACTAATTGACTGCAAGCCATATATGTCATATAAATGGCAAAACAAGATAATGATGAATTTATTGATGACAAGTAAAACATGAAATGTGAAAAATATTGTCTGTTTCTACCCTGGTTATATGTATCATTCCAGTAACAGTACACTCCATTTAGAGCATTTGCACCCATCTATAATAGATTATGTGATATTAGAGTGGAAGTTCCATCCAGAGTTCATGTTGGGCACTTGAATATTTTTTTTTTTTTTAAATTCTACCTTTTATTGCCCAGTGGAGCATATGCCCTTAACTTCTTCTTCTTCTTCTTCTTCTTCTTCTTCTTCTTCTTCTTCTTCTTCTTCACATTCACTGGCTGTCAATTTTGACAGAAAGACCTGGCTGTTCATCCACTTTGAGACTTGGATCTTGTTCCAAGACTTGAGTTCTTCATGCATATCCATTTTATGACTCTGGCTCATTATTGTGTGGATTGTTGGTTCACCTCAAGCAAATGCAGTCGGACTTCAAAGGAAAGGTCAGTCCAGCTTTGAAGGAAACATGAGTCTGACTTTGAAGAAAACATCAGTATGACTTTGAAAAAAACATCAGTCCCATCTATGACGACTAGGCTGTCAGATGGGAACTGGTTTCTAGGATGTTTAAACCATGGCCCTGGTGCACAACCACATGCGGTTCAGCACTTTTGCATCCCTGATTCATTCCAAGTCATCTTTTTTTTTAAACCTTATTTTGCAGCTTTCCCTGTGCGCGCACAATGAGTAAACACTATGAAAAAGCAGTGTTTTTAATTTTGTGAAATTTTTGGGGGAAGAGACACAGATGATTTATCTTTGTTGGCTGACGCAGAATGTCTTAGTCCATTGTTTATTGTTTGAACCCATTTTTTTCCAGTTGTTTGTTGTATTCATTTGTTATACGGGTATCCCTCAGTCGTGTGACTTATTAATACCTGTGGTGTTTTTTTTTTACATCAGAACATGTTATGGTAAAATAATAGTTAGTAGAGGCTGTTGTAACTCATCCTTAATTTGAGTGTTTGGTGAATTTTTTCTGTGTATAACTGGTCCATTGATTTGAGTGATTATTTTTTTAATGAGGGATAGTCTTTTCAGTGTATAAATGTCCATGATTTGAATGTTTGATTGTCTTTTCAGTGTATAACTGTTCCATGATTTGAATGTTTGATAGTTTTTTCAGTGTATAACTGGTCTATGATTTGAATGTTTGATTGTCTTTCCAGAGTATAATTGGTCTATGATTTGAATGTTTGATTGTCTTTTCAGTGTATAATTAGTCCATGATTTGAATGTTTGATTGTCTTTCCAGAGTATAATTGGTCTATGATTTGAATGTTTGATTGTCTTTTCAGTGTATAATTAGTCCATGATTTGAATGTTTGATTGTCTTTTCAGTGTATAACTGGTCTATGATTTGAATGTTTGATTGTCTTTTCAGTGTATAATTGGTCCATGATTTGAATGTTTGATTGTCTTTCAGTGTATAATTGGTCTATGATTTGAATGTTTGATTGTCTTTTCGGTGTATAATTGGTCTATGATTTGAATGTCTGATTGTCTTTTCAGTGTATAACTGGTCCATGATTTGAATGTTTGATTGTCTTTTCAGTGTATAACTGTTCCATGATTTGAATGTTTGATAGTTTTTTCAGTGTATAACTGGTCTATGATTTGAATGTTTGATTGTCTTTCCAGAGTATAATTGGTCTATGATTTGAATGTTTGATTGTCTTTTCAGTGTATAATTAGTCCATGATTTGAATGTTTGATTGTCTTTTCAGTGTATAATTAGTCCATGATTTGAATGTTTGATTGTCTTTTCAGTGTATAACTGGTCTATGATTTGAATGTTTGATTGTCTTTTCAGTGTATAACCGGTCCATTAATTTGAGTGATAGTCTTTTCAGTGTATAACTGGTTCATTGATTTGAGTGTTAGTTTTTTCAGTGTATAACTGGTTCATTGATTTGAGTTAGTCTTTTCAGTGTTTAACTGGTTTATGGTTTAAATGTTTGATAGTCTTTTCAGTGTATAACTGGTTCATTGATTTGAGTGTTAGTCTTTTCAGTGTTTAACTGGTTCATTGATTTGGGTGTTAGTCTTTTCGGTGTATAAATGGTCCATTGATTTGAGTGTTAGTCTTTTCAGTGTATAACTGGTTCATGATTTAAAGGTTTGATAGTTTTTTCAGTGTATAACTGGTTCATGGTTTGAAGGTTTGATAGTCTTTTAAGTGTATAACTGGTCCATGATTTTAATGTTTGATAGACTTTTAAGTATGTAACTGAAAAGTATGATACAGTCTCACACACACTTACACACACATATAAGTTAGTTGTGTATCCTTTACAGGACGTTGCAGAACCAACCCCAGCTTTTTTTTTTACTGTTGAGGTTTTTCTAGGCAAATTTATGTCCAGTAGTTTGCCATTGTTTTCTGGACAGTAGGCTTCTCAATACCACTGTTGAAACCAGCCCAAGGCCGCAGCTGGGATCGAACCCGGCACCCCGTCATTACGAAGCTCGTTCGCATTACCTGAGCCACAAAGGCGGACACAAACATATAAACAGTTTATAAATATACACATTTTTACACACACACACACATATGGGCTAATATTTCTATGCCACTCTATAGCAGAGTGGAACACGATCATCTGGTAAGGCAGAAAGGTGCCAACAATATATAACAACTCCTTAATTTGAATTTCATTGTTCCCATGTCAGTGCCAAGGCTCTACTTGCCCCCAAAGCAAACATAATGAAAAAAGAGGACATAAAAATAATTAAATGTGTTGGCCTTAAAGATGCAGATTTCGAAGCCTACATATGAATCATAACACAGCATGGAAACCACCATTTTGAGGACGAATGCAGAAGAAGGAGAATGTCATTTATTTTAAGAAGACCCTTACGAGCTTAAATAGTCATTGATTTTAAGAAGGCCTTCGGGAGCAGAAACTGAAATAATTCATTCACCTACTGACAGTTTGCAAGCAATAGTTGAAATTATTCTTTCATGTACTGACAGTTTGCAAGAAGAAATTGAAATCATCCATTCTTGTACTGACAGTTTGCAAGAAGAAATTGAAATCATCCATTCATGTACTGACAGTTTGCAAGAAGAAATTGAAATCATCCATTCATGTACTGACAGTTTGCAAGAAGAAATTGAAATCATCCATTCATGTACTGACAGTTTGCAAGAAGAAATTGAAATCATCCATTCATGTACTGACAGTTTGCAAGAAGAAATTGAAATCATACATTCATGTACTGACAGTTTGCAAGAAGAAATTGAAATCATCCATTCATGTACTGACAGTTTGCAAGCAGAAATTGAAATAATTCATTCATACGCTGAAAGTTTGCAAGCAGGAATTTGAATCATCCAATTTACTGACAGTTTTCAAGCAATAATTGAAATATTTAATTCATGTACTGACAGTTTGCTAGCAGAAATTGAAATAATTCATTAGCTCGCAGAAACTGAGATCATCTGCTCATGTACTGGCAGTAATTTAGATCATTCATGCTCTGATGATCATTCAAGCAGACAGTGAAATCACCTGCTCATGTACTGACCGTGTGCAGGCAATAACTGAGATCATTCATTTATGCACTTGCAGATCCGCTATCACTACCGATGGTCAGCCTATGGATCAGGCTGATATTATTAATGCCCTCAGAGAAATGGGAAGGATAGAGGACTTTGGGGACAGTGAATCCACATCTCTTGCCAGAATGGCAGACTTAGGAATTAAGATCGGCATAGTGAAAAATGAGACGCACACCAGATAACTTGTTAATCAACATAGAACTGGTACTATAAGCCATCGGACGTTGGGGTTCATACTGAGTGGAGGATCTGAGCACATATGGACATGTCTGGAGTGCAATGATGATAACCCAACTAACTAACTAACTAACTAACTTGCAGCTAACAAAATGTGTCCACAGAAACCAGCTATGGAGAGAATTGGCTGGCAACCGAAGCTAATGCTTGATGTTGCTACATGCTTGATGTTGCTACATGCTTGATGCGTGAAGCAGTCGAGCCAGTTCCCCCTCTTACCCCCCCCCCCCCCCCCTTCCCACCCATGTTTCCAGTGACTGGCTCAAAGTTACCTTCTTGTCACTCTACATCATGTCTTTCATTTACAAGATCAACATCATTGACGCACCAACCATGATGCTTTATGTTTGGTGAGCTACTGAGGAGAGGATCAGAGCACATATGGATCTGTCCAAAGTGCTGTGATAGTAGTTATAAGTGATAACTAATTATGTTGGTTATGTTGTTGACTTCTGCATATTTATTTAATGTATACAAAACTGTCCTGTTTCTATTTACCTTCTGTTATGACTGCAATAAATAGTTTTCTCCATAGTTAACTTGTGTAGTTATTAGTCTCTGTTGCATGCCTGAAAGTCTTTCATTCTCTAGCTAATTCCCCAGCCCTGTATGCTTTCCTAGCCAATGCTTCTTTAGTATCTTGTATCCACATTTGCTGTGGTCGACCTCTGCCTCATTTTCTGGAAACTGCACACTCCATCACTGTTCTGTCCAGACCACCATGACGGTTGACATGTCCAAAATGTGTATGGTTGTCAGACGTTGAGTCTGCTGTCCCCACTCTGCTGGTGACTTCATGCAGACTTAGGGCAGCCTGTTTAGCTGTTTCCTCTTTGTCCGTGTTTGCCTTTAAAAAGGCTGGTGGCACAGTGTGTTGTGGTTTACAGCTAGGCTGGGATATCTGCACCTTCTGAGCCAACACATCAGTAAACTCCTAATTAGTCACCTTTTACAACATGCTTGTTAAGAGGCATTTTTATTATTATTATTTACTGTGATTCGTTCCTTTTGGGTTGCCATCTGAAAAGTGGCTCTTTGAGTCACAGGGCATAAAATCTTCAAGTTGCAGTCCCACAGGGAAAGTAAAGAAAAAAATTAACTGCAATTATCATAGTGTCAGTATTTACATGTTTATGTCATAACGATGGCCTGCTTATCAAAATGGCCAGATTTATTTTATTTTGTGTAGTGTCATATATTTGTTAGCTATGAGTTCTTTTCTTCTTCTTTTGTCTTTATTTCTTCTACTGCTTAGGATGCCTTTCCTAGTTTTTACACAGTTCTCTGTACCAGTTCTGGAGATTTCGGTGAAAGAAGTAAGCCAGCAGATTCAGGCTCCTAATAGTGTTTTTGGCATCACATCATACTTCTTCTATAAGAAGAAACTTCTTTCATTCCATAATTAGTTGCCATGGCAAAGCCAGAGAGGCTCGCCTGCAGACCCCAAGGTTGTGGCTTCAAATCCGCATCCAGTTGGTATTTGTCTTTTTCAGAAATGACCTTGGTTCTTAGATCCACCCAGCACAGAATGAGTACCAGGTGATGTCCTGGGAAGAAATGTGGCTGGCAAGATATTGACCACATCAAATATTGTATGCCAGTTGGTCTGTTAATTGTATGTCTAGCATTATATAATCAATACACCTATGGGCATGGAAAAAGGTGTTCTTTACTTTTACGTCTTTCATTTTTTGTAGCAGAAAAATGTTCTGTACATTTGTTTGTGATGAGCTGCATTTTACAGTTAAAGCTTTCTAATGATTGGAGTAACCAGACACGCCAACCCTCTTTAATTGCCTTTTACAATATGCATGGAAGGTTTCCCCAAGAGAATTGGTAAATCTACTATCAGCCTCAATGTTCAACACATTCTTATAATATATTGCTTCTGCTTAACTTACCCTGGCCGTAACCTCTCACCTGTCCTAATTCTCAGGTTCATTTCCTGTCTCTTGTCTGTCTGTGACCAGAGCGTTTTGATAAGTCATTTGTATTCTGTGAGTGTGCTCATCGGCAACCATTGTTTTCAAGTGTGGAGTAGCAGACGTCCATCTTTAAAAAGTTAAGTTGTTTTATATGAAGTAAGTGAATAAGTCCAAGCAGACCTGCAAACACTTGGTGTCACCAACTGGAAAGAGAAGGCCAACCAGAGAGATGAATGGAGGTGGGTGATATCTGCAGCAAGAACTTCAAGGGCTTGGAATGCTGAAGAAGAAGAATAAATGAGTAGAGGTCCTTTTCCAAACATATTGGGCATATGGTGCTAGACCTATATTTTTAAGACCAATGGGCGGGCACTCAGTTTGTGATGTGGTCAAGATCACATCAAGTTGTTTTAAGTAACTGTATGATTGCCATTGTTGTTTGCTGATAAAGGCTCTCTAGCTAAAAAAAAAAATTATTTTATTATTCATGACTGTGTTTTATTGTGAGGCAGACTAGTCCTACTTTTCGCTCTGGTCAGTTTTTTGCCCTTAAGAGCCAAATAACACCTCAGCATAACTAATTGCATACATTAGCTTTTTTCTCTTTGCCTTTAAGTGGGCAGCTGCTGACACACTGTGCTGTGGTTTACAGCTAGGCTGTGATATCTGCACCTTTTGATCCAGCGCATCCAATTTCAGGGAATCCTTAATTAGTCGCCTTTTACAACATGCTATTTAAGGAGCAGTGGATCTGCCCCCTCCCTCCACCTCCCCCAGGGTCTCAGGTACCCAGACGGGAAGGCACTTTACTATAAAGGCAATGAATTATTTAACTTCTAATGTATGTAGAGTGTAAGCCACGTCCAAGACGTCAACTTATATTTATGCACAACATAAGAGCACAAAGCCTCAGATATAATATAATATATAATACATGAGCACTGATATGTTTATATGTACATGAGCACTGAAGTGTACATACATGATCAAAGATATATACACAGAGTATAGACATGCATGCAGCCACCAGGAAATCTGGTGAGTGGAGACATTGTCCCTTTTATAATTTTCTAAGGGGCGATGGTTCAGGAGGTTTAAAGCTTGTTCAAGTGCCCAAAAATAATTATTTTGATTATGTGCTGAATGCTAATAAACCTAATGATATATTGGAAATGTAATGAGCGTTCATTTCAAACTCGTTCCAATGTCTTTATTTCAAAAGAATGAAAGAAACATTAACAGTACTAGCAGACTTCAACACAGCTATCATATTGATTGAATTATGCAGCATGGTTTGGTCAGAAAATGACGCGGAGGCATTCAGGTAATCCTCCTATTGCTTGGGTAGGCGGCTAATGCAGTCTACAAAATGAATTGTGGTTGCTCACTGATCTGAGTGTTTACCGAATTCGTTATATCTGCATCTGTGTGAAATTATTGACTCTTGAGAACTTTTTATTTTTATTTTTAGAGAACTGTAGGGTGATTGTTGCAGAATTTTCCATGTCCTCCATCCTGCTGCTTTCTGCACAATCTTTGCAGTAGGCAGACAAGCATTATTATACTACATAATCACACTGTGAGAAAGCATGCTGATCATTTATTTATTCATAATGGCTTTATGCAACTTGTCTAGTGTTTTCATGTTGGGGGTAGAGCTGATGTTGACACTGGGTTTCCTTAAGTCTGCCACAGTAGCCCTTCATTGTTAAATTTTATATCTTTAATGCCTTCAGCATAACCTTCATCATCCTTCACTCTGTAACGCAGCAGGTGATTCAAACACCACTCCCTGCCATCATCCTTTTGGTGGTCGATCAATATCCATAGTACCTGCTGTGAACGCACCTTCTGATATTGCAGTGTCTTATGAACAACCTTTTGAATTATCCCAGTTTACGCTTTGATTCTTTCGCAAATAGGCTTTGATGCAGACATATATGAAGAGACAAGCACAGATAATTACAAACAGGTACATTATAATAAATACCCGCTGAAGGATGGAAACTTGTGGATAAACTGGAGCACAAATAGATATATGCAGTTGCATAATATAAATCAAAATATATATAGGACTATAAAAAAAAAAAATATATATATATATATATATATATATATATATATATATATATATATATATATATATATATATATATATATATATATATATATATATGTACAAGAGCAGGCATAAAAATGTATTTTTTTTAAGCATCCAGAAGCCATGAGTTTTTAACCCCTAGGCTCGGTATTATGGATATCGCAACCCTTCGGCCTTGATTCTATGATAAATACCGTAAATCTGGGAGAAATGTGGCTTTTCTGCCTACCCCTGGGCGTGAATCAGGACCACAAGGAGTTCATCACCCAGTCACCGCGCAATCCAGTTTAGCCAACTACGCTAGCAAGCTGGGCCATAAATATGTATAATACAGATGCACTGTAAGAAATACCCACGTCACGTATTAGAGCATAGAATCAAATGTCCAGGGTGAGTCCAAAATATTGCTACAGGTTTCATTGCACATGTTTTATCACATGAAAGCATTGTGGCTACAGGTTTAATTGCACATGTTTTATCACATGAAAGCATTGTGGCTACAGGTTTAATTGCACATGTTTTATCACATGAAAGCATTGTGGCTACAGGTTAAATTGCCCATGTTATCCATGAAAGCATTATGGCTACAGGTTTCATTGCATACGTTTTATCACATGAAGGCATTATGGCTGCAGGTTTCATTGCACATGTTTTATCACATGAAAGCATTATGGCTGCAGGTTTCATTGCACATGTTTTATCACATGAAAGCATTATGGCTGCAGGTTTCATTGCACATGTTTTATCACATGAAAGTATTATAGCTACAGGTTTCATTGCACATGTTTTATCACATGAAAGCATTATGACTGCAGGTTTCATTGCACATGTTTTATCACATGAAGGCATTATGGCTACAGGTTTCATTGCACATGTTTTATCACATGAAAGCATTATGACTGCAGGTTTCATTGCACATGTTTTATCACATTAAAGCATTATGGCTGCAGGTTTAATTGCACATGCTTTATCACATGAAAGCATTATGGCTACAGAAATGAGATTACTGTCAGCATCCACTTTCTGACAGTACATTCAAATCTTACTTTGCCAGTCTCAGATGTTGTTGCTGGCACCTTTGCTTGTTGTGGCTGGCACCCTTGCACCTTTCTAGATATTGCTGTTCCATTGTGTTATGTGAAGGCATGGAATCACAGTTCATAGTGATGACCAATGGGAATAGCAAGACCATTTTATGTTTAAAAAAAGATCTTCAGCAAAAAATGCACCAGATTTCAGAACCATTGTTGCCGTCACTTGTATTTGACATTATCTTTCTTAGATGTTCAACTCTTAACAAAGCCTGGGCAGTATTGTAGAGACTGAGTGTTGTGTTGCCTATACACCGTGATGCCCTCTATCAACCTGCTTTGTTAACTTCAGAGGAAAGCTAACACCAGTTCGTTCATAACAAAGTTTAAGGCAGAAGCTGCTGAATCTGCAAATAAATTCTGTCAACTGTCTCAAATATATTTATTTAAAATTTAAAACTTTGATTAACCGTCACTTAATTAACTGTCACTTTCTGTTATCCGTCATCGTCTTAAAAAAGGGAGTATAAAAAGAAAAACGTCATAGACACAGAAGAAGATTACAAGTTATGTTAAAGTAACTATGTTAATAGTAATGTTAATAGTATTGCAATATATTTATGTACATTACTACCCTAATAGTGAAGTTTATATTGATCACTTTGTAAAATTAAATACATATTCACTTTTCAAGGATTTTATTTCATTTTCGCTCAAGCCCACAGTGAAATCATGTTACTGAACATATGTGTTAGGGGATCTCCTTTGTCCATCTATTCATTTATCTGTCACAGCCCAGGCCCAGCCCGTGACGGTTAATCAATGTTTTACTGTAAAGCCATATTTGAGACTCACCCTGTACATACAGAAGCACAAATATACACATACAAAAGCTCAACAGGGGTATTCAGTGGGGATATGCTGTGTGGTTACCTCCTTTATATATATATAAATATATATATATACACATAACAATCTGTATGTATAAGAACATACATGCATACGCTTAAGACAGTAATAATAATAATCTTCACTTTTCCCACAGTGAATATTTGTTTAATATTATTATTGGTTTTGTCTTGCAAAATCATTTGATCCTTGTGTGGGTTCCGGGGTCCAATTTTAGGTAAAATGAGAATAGACCCACTGCCTCCCTAAAAGCATGTCGTAAGAGTCGACTAATTGGGAGCTTCCTTCGAAGTTGGAGTGCAACTGCCTGAGAGGCAAGCAACCAGCAGTCTGCGTACAAATGAGTCAGGTTTGTAAAACAGATGCACACGCAACACTCAGGTTCTGGAACAGGCCTGCTGTCCAGAAGTGGATGAACAACCAGAACTTTCTGCCCGAGCCGAGTTTAAAGCTGGTGAACATGAAGAAGAAAGAGATTTTTGATCCCTAAAATGAAGGACAGTGATTTGTTAAATACAGTGATCAATTATTTCTGACAAGATATTGTGGTCGTTTGATGTTTTTTGGAATATTGATATGAGAAGTAAAACGATCAACTATTTTTGACACGATTTTGTGATCACATTACGGTCTTTAGAATGATGATTTATGAAGTATAATGATCAGCTAATTCTGACAAGATCTTTTAATAACATCATCTTCTGTAGAAATATTTTTTTAGCGCTTGCACTGTGTCGTATAGAAAGATTTGTGATGTATAATGATCAGTTTTTCCCTACAAGATCTTATGATAAAATCATATTTTCAGGAACATATACATATGAATTAAAACGATCAATTTTCCTTTAGATTTTGTGATCATATGAGGTTCTGTAAAATAGAGATACATGAAGTTTAATAATCAACTATATTTATTGCAACATCTTGTGATTATATCATATTTTATACATTATGATGGTATATGAAGATTTATAACTTAACCTTTCTTTTAGGTTCTTATATAATGTACTGCCTATTGTGGAATGTGCTGCTAGCATAATAATAGTCAAATGTTAAGAGACAAATGACCTTTTCTCACACCCCCAAGTGTAAAGGGCAATGAGTGCTAGACCTTCATTCTTAGACCAAATATGCACCTGGTGGGTGAAGTGGTCACCTTCACGCCAGCCACCTTTACTTCCCAGGACTTTATCTGGTACTTATTCTATGCTGGATCGTCCTGGAAGCCAAGGTCATTTATTTTAAAAATCTAACTCAAGGCGGCTTTGAACCCACGATCTATCCCACAGGTGAGAGTTAAGCTGCACCATGACGGCATAGTCTGTAGCGTGGACACTCTGTTTATTAATATGATGACTGCTCATAGACACTGTGATTCCATCGAACCATGAGCAAATTTACTGGCTCACTTGGCTGATGTAAAATTACAATATACAAATTACAATATAATCTGGTCCCTGAGCTCACAAAATAGCTTAACACAAAAACATACATTTTGTGCAGACAAAAAAAAAAAAAAAATCCAGATATCAACATCCATAAAAAGTGGTAACCTGAACAGTGATAAACAGAACTGTTTTCCCTCATTAATATGGTTTCTGCAAAAAACCAGCTTGAACAGGGATATATAGAAGGGCTTCAGTGGGTGTATGTGTCTGGCCAGAGACGTAGTGAGGGATTATAATCTTAGATTATCACAGAGAAATATCGTGACATAAAGAAAACTGGTTGCTATGTCTATAACAGATTTTTTTTCCTATATGGCCCACAACTAGATTGGTATTTTTAAATTTAGCCTGATGACTAAGAAATAAAAGGTTGCTCACTTCTGGTTTAGATACGTCTTAGAAACATAAACTTCAGGATGTGGAGGTGGAGTCAATCACTGCAGTTCTGACAGGAATAGCTGAAAATATGTAGGAAAATAATAGTGTCTGATTTTTAGTCTGTATAGTGGATGGTTCAAATTTGACATTTGGCCACATGAGTGATAAAAAATGTTCATGTTCTGTTAATAGCAAAAGCAATAATTTTATTTTTGCACGAAAAGTTTATTGTGACAAGAAAAACAAATAAAACAAGAAGTAGTAGAAGAAAACAACAGATGGCTGGAATAAACCAGATATCTTATTCAGAAACCTTGTAAAAGTGTGAGTTACTCAACATACCTTTGTTTTCTTTGGCAAGCTGTTTTTGTGCACAGTTCCCCTAACTGCATCGACTTGGAATTTAATTCAGAGTGCTCTTCATTTGGGTTCCAAGGGCTTTATTTTGGAGGGAAAAAGAAAAGACTCTCCGCCCATCATAGAAAAAAACTTGTTGTAAAGGTCCACTAATTAGAGGTCTTTCCATTGAAGTTGGAATGCATCTGCCTGAGAGGAAAGGAACCAACAGTCTGCAAACGAATAGGTCAGATCTGTAAAACAGATAAACATGCAAAACTCAAATTCTGTAACAAGACCACAAGAGAATGAACAACTAGAACTTTCCGCCTGAGTTAACGGCCAGTAAACGCACAAATGAAGAACTTCAGAGTGCAAATGTGAATGTTTGTATGTGGGGAAGGGAGCACAAGTATATTTCCAAAATAATTGTATTAAATGACTCTAAAAAATATCATCTTCACAGTCACATGACATCATGGTAGTAGTTTCTTCTGATTACTGATTATAGAAGAATAGTTTATTCACAGTCATTTATCACATCATAGTATGATAGTATTTTCACAGTCATGCATCACATTACAGTAAGTTTCTTTATCATCATTCATCTACAGTTTCTTCACAGTCATGCATCACATTACAGTAAGTTTCTTCATCATCATATGTCTACAGTTTCTTCACAGTCATGCATCACATTACAGTAAGTTTCTTCATCGTCATACGTCTACAGTTTCTTCACAGTCATACATCACATTACAGTAAGTTTCTTCATCATCATATGTCTACAGTTTCTTCACAGTCATGCATCACATTACAGTAAGTTTCTTTATCATCATACGTCTACAGTTTCTTCACAGTCATGCATCACATTACAGTAAGTTTCTTCATCAACATACGTCTACAGTTTCTTCACAGTCATACATTACATTACAGTAAGTTTCTTTATCATCATATGTCTACAGTTTCTTCACAGTCATACATCACATTACAGTAAGTTTCTTTATCATCATACGTCTACAGTTTCTTCACAGTCATGCATCACATTACAGTAGGTTTTTTCATCATCATACGCCTACAGTTTCTTCACAGTCATACAACACATTACAGTAAGTTTCTTCATCATCATACGTCAACAGTTTCTTCACAGTCATGCATCAAATTACAGTGTTTTTTTTCATCATCATACGTCTACAGTTTCTTCACAGTCATACATCACATTACAGTAAGTTTCTTCATCATCATACGTCTACAGTTTCTTCACAGTCATGCATCACATTACAGTAAGTTTCTTCATCATCATACGTCTACAGTTTCTTCACAGTCATACATCACATTACAGTAAGTTTTTTTCATCATCTTACGTCTACAGTTTCTTCACAGTCATACATCACACTACAGTAAGTTTCTTCCTCGTTATACGTCTACAGTTTCTTCAGTCATACATCACATTACAGTAAGTTTTTTTTTTTATCATCATACGTCTAGAGTTTTTTCACAGTCATACATCACACTACGTATACAGTTTCTTCTTGCCGAGCGGACAATTATTGCTACTGCGGCTCAGCCATAACAGAACAGTGTCGGCTTGTATAGTAGTGAACGCGTCGGGCGCTAAAAAGCGTCGAGGCTGTCTTTTTTGGAGCCGGCCATTAGCTGGTCCTAATAAGGACCGGCAGTGAGTAGTGATGCCTTTCAGATTTTCTGCGGTAGACAAAAGTCGAAAAGTCTTCGCTTTCGCTGTCTCAGTATATTCTGTAGGTGCCGCTACTAGCTGGATGCCGACAAGCGGTGGCATCTGGACGAGCGAGCAATGATTGCTACTACTGAGGCGGCCAGAACAGTATAACAGTGAACGCGTCGAGGATGGCATACTTTGTGCGCTTCCGCCACATGAACTCGCACAGGTACGACTCTAGAAGACGTATATCCGTGCCGTGCTGCCTCTTGTTTCTTTCTTTTGCCGCTGCCCATAATGCACTGAGTCGACGTAATTCTCAGAGTGGTTCATTGCCAGGCGAATGTCGCCGACTGCCTCGTACGCACGCCACCGGTCCGACATAATAGTTGTGCCAGGACGAATGAATGTCCTTATGATAGGTAGCAGTGTTTCCGAAACAGTCGCCTGTCTCCCGGCAGATGCCACCGAATACCTATTGCTTAAGGAAAGACTCGGCTGACCTCATTCTTGCGTCCCCAGATCACTGCAGGATTCATTATCAGTTTATTTGCGCAAACCTTCAGGCAACCATTGTTGAATTTGACATCCCCATCTCTGACTGGCAAATCGAAAGGCTCGTCAATTCCCGACTCCAGCAGTAAACGAAAAGTATTACCTGTCTGTAACTGAGACGTGCACGCTCCAGTCACGTACCTTTCTTTAAAAGCCACTTTCCGTCGACAAACTGCATGACGGCATCTCCAATAATCCCCACGATCGTTCAGAGTCAGGACAATGAGATGATTTTTAGAACAGCGTTTCGACAAAGGCAAGATGTCGTGCTCCTGCAGGAATTTACCGCTTCTCTGCTTGTCGCTGGTCAGCGCTGACAACTCAAGAAAATGTCTACTTAAAACGGCAATTCAAACCACAACGCGTTGAGCAATGAACAGCGACACGCAACATCGCACATCGGTCAATGCATTGCTCACGGAACGACGCAATAAACAGCGACACGCAACATCGCACATCGGTCAATGCATTGCTCACGGAACGGCGCAACAAACAGGTACACGCAATGAACAGCGACACGCAACATCGCCGGGGTTCCCGAAATAATCTAGAATTAGCTCACACCCCTATGCCCCAGAGCAGTCCAAAGATGTATGAATAAAACGGCGCGCAGTGCGTAATCTAATTTAAACTTCCCGCATATCGTGAACAGCATCGAAAGGTCTTTAGAAAGGATTTCACTGTTTTTGGCGTTGTACAATTTTGATATATGGTGCAAGCTTTGTCTTTTTAGTCGGTTTTTAGTTGAACTGTTTGCTATTCTGTGCATGGTGTTGTTATTCATGTGTTTAAATTTTTCTGTTAGGGTAAGCTGGCTCAAGCTCTGGAGACCAGAAGTTGCCTCCGGCTCATTGATTGGTGTACTTACCATACCTCGAGTAATGATTCCCAGACCAGTTTTCTGTATTTTGTCCAGTTTATTTAGATTTGATTTGGCTTCAGTGGAATATGCTCCCATGCCATACTCCAGTTTTGGTCCTGTGTATACTTGTCGTACAGTGTTGGCATCTGCACCCCAGCTTGTTCCAATAAGTTTCTTCATAAGTCTAAGTCTCAGGGTAGCTTTCTTTTGTGTGTCTTCATTGTGGGATTGGATTGGATTTTTTTACCCCACCAGGACATCACACAAGCGATAAACACCCGATGACACAAAGTGCCACCATGCGGATGAGGATCACCGCGGAGAGGTCCCAGAAACCGCGTTCAGACATTTGGCCATAATGATGACCTGCCTATATTGCGGCCCCTGGCAAAAGCCAGAGTGGGGCTTCAAATAACAAAAAATTACGTCCTAAAAAGGACGTAATGATTAAATATATTCATTGTGGGAGCCCCAGGTTAGTCTTTTGTCAAATTTTACCCCCACAAATGTCGGGTTTTCCTCTTTTACATATCAACTTGTTCTAGTTTTGTAAAAAGAAAGATAAGAGTCGAGACGATTTTTTTTTCTGGTTTATTGTGACTCCACAAGAGTCTGTCCATTTCTCAACTGTATTTATAGCGTCCTGCATTCCTGTTTTAGTTGTTCCTATGTGTTCAGCTTGGGTCCACATGGCCAGGTCATCTGCATGTAGGGCCTCGTGGATGTGAGTCGTGAACTGTTTTGGATGGTCATTGAGGACAAAATCGACAGGGTTGGAGATATGACACCTCCTTGGCCAACACCTTCTTGTAATCTGATCAACTTGATCTTGTGCTCTTTTAGTCTGACTCTCGAGCACTGTAAATAAAGTCTTTAATCCAGGCAAACATATGACTTTTTATCCCGCAGTAAGCTAGTTTTAGCAAGAGACCTTTCTTCCAGACCTTTTCAAAGGCTTTGGTCACGTCGAAGAAAGTAGCTAACAGTTTGTATTTTTTTTTTTGGAAAGCATTCTCAATTTTCTGAGGTTTCGTCATCTGTGCTTCTGTATTTCCTGAAGCCTGATTTTCTGTCACCCACTGTCTCGTTTTCTTCCAGGAAATTAAGTAAGCTGTCGTTCACTAGCATTTCCATGGTCTTTCCAAAGCAGCTTATGGGGCGGTAACTGAATTTGTTTTCGTTGGGCTTTCCTTTTTTGGCTGTGAGGCTAAAGGAAACAAAAACAAATACAGAGGTTCTCTATGGTGAAATAAATAAAATTGACAAGAGACTTATTAAAAGATATAACTCTTTTAAAAAAACACATAAGATTTGACGATTAAATCTAGCAACTCTGATACTGATACAAGTGTGAGTATAACACTTGAAGATAGACGAAGGACAGTCCCAGATGGAAAATCGGGCAATGAGGACGAGATACAGAGTGTACTGAAAATCCAATGCAGCCAACCTTCATTGTGGAGGCGACAACTGATTGAAAAAATGATTAACGATGGTTTCCTAATAAATTCTAAGTACAAGTTACAATCGCATCCAGTCTAAAGAGTCGGGTAGAAATTCCGCTTCCGGTTTCGTTTAGTAAACTTTGAGATTTGAGACCGAAGCGACCCAGTGAATATCAGCTACTAACTAGGTGTTCTTCGTAATAAATGTTGTCATCTCTCTTGTCCCCGCCACCAAGTATGCCATAGTTGTATTATTAGATGTAAGTGAATATGTGAGCGTGACTTTGTTTACATCATTCATGGCCAGCAAGTTTTCCAAATGGTGTATTATTTATTATTGAAAAATAATTTTGATTTTGTTTTGGTCAAGACAACGGGACGAATTGATGAAAAACAGAGTATAATACTATACTGAGTCATTTTAATATAAAAATATTTTAGTAAAGCTCACCATGTGGGTTCCAGGGCTCTTTTTTGAAAAACAAATAATAGATAAATTTGGACTTTAAGAGGCGAGCAACCAGCAGTCTGCATGCAATTAAACCAGAGCAGTAACAAGAGATGGGCAAGCAAAACTCAAGCTCCAGATCAAGTCTTAGGTCCAGGAATTGACGAACAACAATAATTTCCACCAGAGTTTTACAGCTAGTGAATGCTATGAAGAAGAATGGGCTATATTCCGAATAATGGTCCCAAATTATCGAAGCAGAAAATATACCCTAACAGGGCTTCAGTCACGTGTCAATTGCGGACTTCTGCCACCGCCGAGCGTATCTCCCACGCCGCTATGCGCGGTTGGGATTTCGGCTAAACTAAGTGGATGGGACTCACAAGCAAATAAAAGGAAACTGCAGGAAATGCGGTAGCTGCTGCTCATGAGTCCCAGCCATCTAGTTTAGCCCCAATCCACGCCGCGCGTAGCGGCATGGGAGATATTCTCGGCGAAGGCAATAGTCGCCGGAAGTGAGCAATTTAAGTCGCCGGAAGTCTGCAATTGACACGTGACTGAGGCCCTGTTAGGGTATATTTTCGGCCTCGATAATTTGGGACCGTTATTCTGAAGATTTTATGTATTTATTAGTTTATCATATTTTCTATCAAGTTTCTTCCTATTACTGTTTGCTTTGAGAATTATAATTCCAGCATTCATGGACAAAATGCTTCGCCAACTGGCATGTGTGATTATGGGCATCAGCCATTTGATGAATAATGATGCTAGAATACTTTGTGTAGATCAATTAGCTTTGAGTGAGTGACTTGATCAACTTCATGCCGACCACGTTTACTTTTAAGGTCTTCACCCAGTACCAGTGTTAGGCTGCCTCAACCTGGAAGCCAGAGGTCTTGTTTTTTAATTTAAATCTGACTGAAACCCATCACCTTTGGGCTGGAGGTGAAATGTCCAGCTGCTAATAACTGTTACAGTGTGCATGTGCTACAGTGTTCTCTTGTGTACTGAAGCATTGCCTGTTCTCCAGGTACTTGAAATCAGCAAGCAACTGAAATATGAGATCCACTTTTCTGAATGCATCAGCTACAATGGATCCCATTCAACAGTGAACCAGGAAAGAAAGAGCTCAGATATTTGGTGTCAGAGGCATTATTACAATATTACCTGCTCGCTGGTTCTTATACAGTGAGCATATGAGATCTGTTGGAGAGCCATGGTAGCACAGTTTGAACCAGCATTGGATGGCTTTAAAAAATGGTCTAGATTGACTTAACCTAAACTGGGTACCATTTAATGTCTTGGGAAATAAAGATGGCTGATGATTGTAATTAATGAGCAGACTGGAAATCCTTATTCCTTAGATGCTGATCTGGCAGCTTCTGCAGTCTGCTTTGTTACAAGTGTTACTTTTCCTTTGGAATAAACAAAGCAGGCTGAGAGGGAGATCATGATCCACGAGTAACACATGATTTCTGTAAAACTGCCCAGGCTTTGTGTTATGCAACATGCAAGTGGCTCCTGCTAGTCATATTCACTATCCGTGGGCTATATTTCCCTTGCCTCCCTATAACACAGTATAACACTGTCGTCTGGAAAGATTTCAGTCACGTGGTATTGACATTACCCATCCCATTGAGTACTGACCGATCTATAAAAAAATCTTCTAGTAGCATTTGTCCGATAAATGTGGGTGTCTTAGTGGCGAGGCATGCTCATTTCTCCCGTGTAATCGGTTTAGAACAAAATCAATAGTTCATGAAGGTAACTTAAGGCAAGGAGTTGCGGTGTTAGCCTCCCCTGCTTGATTTATTATATTACATTTTTTTACTGTAATTAAGCCTACCAAATGATTTTTCAATAAACTCACCAGCACACAGTGACAGTGTGCAAGGATGAAGCCCCTCGGTCCCCATTTCCTCCATTAAATGGTGACTGACTTGTCTGTATTAGTTCATAACAGTGGAGTTAGGACTTGTAACTGATGGCGGTCGCATGTTACAGGGAAGTAAGCATGCAGCGAACTTTCTTTTTGCTATATAAACAAACTTACGACACGTGCTCAGCGAGACATAAAACTAAGTGGTGTATTTGTAATAAATAATAAACAGTAATAATAGTAAAATAATGTGTTTTTCTTTTGCATTGGAAAGTGTGAGCGTCGATTACAGCCGTTCCCTCACGCCTTGTCACTGGTATGTGTATGTAAAAAAAAATATATATATATATATATACATAAAAACACACATATATAAAATTCAGATACTGGATAGTGCCTTGTCATGGTTGGATGGTGGTGGCTTGTGTGCTGTAATGATTCTCAGAGCTATGCTTACATTGACTTGTGCGACTCGCTGGTTTAAACAAGTTTAATAGAATTTTGAGAAGGGTGAAACCAAACTAGCAGGATAATTCTGTAGGCTGGGATTTGGGCAAGGGGTTGACAACCCGTTACTGTTTACAAAAAACAAAAAGTATATTGTTATTGAAACTGGATCAGATTAAAATGTTGCACCAACGAAAAGAAAAGAAATTTTAACATTTGTTTAAATTGTTTTTCTCCAGAGAAGCCTGTTAATGGGTGTGGATACTGCTAGTCAGCTGGCCGTTGTCCATGAGAGCAAAGTGTCATTGTGTGAAGTAACTTGGCACTGAACCATTTCACCCTGCAAGGTCTGACTCTTCTCACATTTTATGCAGTAAAAGAACCCTTCTCGCACGCTTTAAGCGTATTGGTCATATAAGGCTAGATCTATATTTTATAGACCAATCAGCACTCAGGTGGTGATGTGGTCAATATCACATGGCCACCTTTGCATCCAATGACTGTACCTGGTACCCATTTAAGGTTGGACCGGCCTGGGAGCCAAGGTAATTTTTTTTAAAGTGGAGCCCGAACCCGCATGCGAGCATCTAGCCGCTACACCACGACAGCTCCATATTATGCGGTGCTAACAACTAAAGGTTTCATTTGCAAGAGACACACTAGTTGAAGTCATATGTGTGTGTTTAGGGGAAGGCGTGTATGTGTCTAGAGGTCATAGTTTGTATATTACAGATATGTCGTAGTTTGTAAAGTCACATATTTGTGTATATTGAAAATGTTTAATTGTAGTTTGTATATTGTAGAAATATTGTTTGTATAGTTATAAGTGACTTTGTTTATATATTGCTTTTATCATAGTTTGTAATTTGCAGATATATTGTTTTGTCTATTTTAGAAATAATAAAGTTTTTATATTGTAGGTTTTCCATAGTTTTTGTGCAGAGTGATGCATCATAGTTCACATTTTACACTTTTTTTTTGGGCTTGTCAACAATAGATAAGTTTTGTTAAGTTGTGGTATGTTATTCATAGTGTGTATATTACATATAAACTGCTTTTAAAAAAAATTGAACGACCACTTACAAAGTCCTGCAGTTTTTAAAATTAAAAATACAATTATGAAACTCACATATCATAATTGGCTTTCACTGAACATTACACTAAGATAAAATGAAGAAAAACCAGTTATTTTATTTGTTTAAAAAAATCATTGTAAATCTCCCCCCCCACCTTTATTTGTGTATGTGTTGAAAATTCAGAATCATGAAACATAAGTTAACATGGTGTGTCCACCATGAACTTGAATAATGCATTCACTGTGCCTTTGCCTTACTGATAAGACAAAAAATTCTTAGAGTCATTTGTGGGATATTTTGCTTCAAGAAGAGCAACAGCCGATTGAGGTAGATAGCAGGTGGATGATTTTTCTCTAAGTCCTCATTCTAGCATATCCCATACATGTTCTATTGGACTGAGATCAGGTGATTAGGCTGGCCAGTCTAAGCAGGGGACATGTTGCACTTGTAGGAAGTCATTCATGATCCTAGCTCTGTGTGATCAGGTATCAACATCCTGCAGGATATAATCAGGGCCTACTAGAAGTGCCATAAGCAAAAGCAGCCATAAGATGTCATTTCTGTAGGCCAAACAATTCAAGGTACCAAGCAGGGTATTCTGGAGATCACACTAATTCTGCACCACACAATTACGAATCCAACAAAAAAACGATCATGTTAAAGGATATTGGCATCATCATAGCATTCACTTGGGTACCTCTAGACACAATTTTTGCTATCTGTGAGTGGTGTGAACAGAATTCTGCTTCACTGATGCTTTGTCCAGGTCACATGATGCCAAGTCGAAGCCAGACGAGCTGCGCAGTGAGCTGAAGCCAAGACAGGTCACTTTGCATGCAGATCTGCATCTCTCATCAGTTTCATATGGTTTGGTCACTGACAATTGCATTGATGGCTCTTCACAGTTGTCTCCTGATGGCATTGGCAGTTCTTCTTTGCCTTTCATTCGCTTGAATTTATCTATATCTGCAGTGTTGTCTGTAGTAGGAACTTCACTGTCTGTTGTAATTCAATAAGCGGCCCATAAAGTTTGTCTTGCACCGGAGTTTCTCTTGGCCAAAAGTTTTGCCTTGATGTGTTTATTGTATTTGGAACAGTCTTGGAAGACGTGATCTGTTGTCTCTGGTGCTAATCCACATGTGCACATGGCTGATTTGCCAATCTTAAATTTTGTGTAAGTGTGGCTGTGAAGTCGGTTGTGTCCTGTTCTTAGGCGTAGAATAATGACTAGCTCTGGTCTTTCCATTATATGGTAATTGTCTTTTGTCGGTTTTGGTGGCTTTGTGATTTAATTGATTGTCTTCTTCTGTTGATAAGAGACTGTTACGTCAGGTTGTTCTTCAGTTGCACCTTCCTTAGCTTGCGCTTGCAGTAGTTGTCCTTTGTCTCAGGGCAAAAACAACAAACATGTCTTGTGGTAGACCTTGGACGTCCTGACCTGCGTTGTTCTGCGACACTGGGTTGCATTATAACGATCGGACATAGTTTATATGAGAGAGTGGGCAACTGCTCATAGCCCTGCATCATCCAACAGCCATGCTATCACTTTCCATCTGTCATCATTTGTCAGGCGTCTTTGCTGAGCCATGGATAAAAACGTAAATGTTACAGACACACCCATTGTCCATTCTTTCCTAAAAGTTGGGTGACATTTGTTCATTATAGCAATGTTATCAACAGGCTTTGCCACATGAGGAATTTTCAAAAAATGTCCTTTCCACTATACATGTTTGAATGATTTTGGAGGTACACTCAGTAACATAGATTTGATTTATTGTCAGACAAATATTTAAGCATGCAACAAAACGTTTTTGGTTGAGTGTTCAGGTTTAAAAATAAAACACAACAGCTTAGTCTAAATGGCCTGAAAAATTTTAAGTGGTCTGTAAATTGTTTTTAGCAATATATATCGTAGTTTTTGTATTACATATATATCATAGTTTTAAATCATAGTTTGTATAATACAGATGATTACACTGAAGTTGAAGCAGGCAAAGAAGACTTCCGAGCAAGTGGACTCTGGCACACGGAGACTCTCCATTCGTGATAAACTATTGGTAAAAGGTCAGTTTCTGTTTTTTTCAGTCATCATCTGCTGTTATTTCTTATATATGGGCTGTTCAGCTGGTGGTACACGGGCCAAATCAGGACTGCAGACGCCTAGCAAGTGGCCTGTGGATCATTGCAAATTGTATTGTATTAATGATCTTTCTATGTTGGGTCATAGGCCTCTGACCCGGGATGTTGCCCATTTTCAACATTTTGGCTACGGAGGAAAAACTTAGTTAATTAGACCTGTCTTAGGTGATAAAATGTGTAGCCCTGTCTGAGTTGATGAAATATGTTGGCCTACCTTAGATAATGAAATGTGTAGCCCTGACTTAGATGAGGAAATGTGTAGCCCTGTCTTATGTGATGAAATGTGTAGCCCTGTCTTATGTGATGAAATGTGTAGTCCTGTCTTAGATGAGGAAATGTGTAGTCCTGTCTTAGATGATGAAATGTGTAGCCCTGTCTTATGTGATGAAATGTTTAGTCCTGTCTTATGTGATGAAATGTGTAGTCCTGTCTTAGATGATGAAATGTGTTGCCCTGTCTTATGTGATGAAATGTGTAGTCCTGTCTTTGATGATGAAATGTGTAGCCCTGTCTTAGATGATGAAACGTGTAGCCCTGTCTTAGATGATGAAATGTATGTATGCATAGTTTGTTTGTTCTTACCGATAGTACTAATCTGTTGGCTATAAATCGTTGTATCCTAGTATCTATGACTTTCTTTTTTATTTATTTTTTTATGCTGCTAATCTATTGGTAATAAATCCATGTACTTGTATGTCTATGTGTGTTTAAATAATTGCTAATCTTTTGGTGATATATTATTGTACAAATACTTCTATGTGCCTTTCATTAATATTGCTAATCTGTTAGGGATAAACAAATGCATTTATATCTGTGTCTCATTGTTATTAATAACAAGAGAGTGTGAATGTCAGTTTTATTTCTTCATCATGCATGCTTGTCTAGAGGTGCAAGAGATGGAAGAGAACATGCCTGGGACGTGTGAGGCCATCTTCACTGACCCAAGCTGTCTGCACCAGTTCTACCTGACAGTATCTCCAGACTCGGGCTTTTGGCAAGGAGGTCGTTTCAAATTTGTTGTCTCAGTGCCTGAAGAATATAATATTGTGGTGAGTCAGCACATTGTACTGTGTGTATAGAAAGCCACTTATTGATTTCTGCTACTGTTGCATAGGAGACAGTTGGGCTCTACAAAACTAGCCATGTGTTTATATACAGCTGACCACACCTCTTTATACTGCTGACCACACCTCTGTGTACTGCTGACCACACCTCTTTATACTGCTGACCACACCTCTTTATACTGCTGACCACACCTCTGTATACTGCTGACCACACCTCTGTGTACAGCTGACCACACCTCTGTGTACAGCTGACCACACCTCTGTGTGCAGCAGACTGCATTTCTCTCTGCGTTATTGACAGTAACTTTAAGCTGACTGCAGGTCTCTGTCAGCAGTCTGTGTGAAACTGATAATAGGTTTGTATGTTCACTTACCATAGATGTTTATTCATTTATTTCCCTATGTGTGACACATGATGATTTGTATGGTCAGTCACTTATCACTGTATCTATATAACCAATGCTTGTCTCAAAGATGTCAGGACTCTGATATAGTAGGGGATTCGTCATCATCATCATCATTATGTAGTAGGTCCTTTTGCAGACCGTTGCTGTTATCATTGAATGCCACAAAGCCAGTCTTGTCACTTTTCAACTTTCATTGCCAGTGTCGCTGATATCCTCTGTCCACTGCCATTCAGGTTGTTGTTGTTATCGATCCAGCGACGCATGAGCTTTCGCCCTTTGGCCCAATGCCATGTAGTGGAATTTGCATGTTTTCACAAGCTGTTCTTTTCCTCCGTACAAGGTGTTCCACTTGTCTGGTCTCGGAGGGAGTAGCGTTCTTCTTGTCTCACTGAGTTTTGGGCACTCAAAGTGATGGTGTTCAACAGTTTCGTAGGGGTACATACATAGCTGGCACTCTGAAATAAATAGGAAAATTAGACACCCCAGGAGGAGGAAGAGTGGGAGTGAGAGCAAAGAGAACTCAGACAGCACAGCAAAAAATACACAGATGCTCAATATTCTGCAGCTGAACATCTGTGGAATAAGAAATAAGAAACTTGAACTTGCCAAACTGCTAAACAACCACAGGGTACACGTGGCTGCCCTACAAGAAACCCTGCATAAAGACTCTGATCTGCATCTCACTGGATATACTAGTTATGCCTGCAAGTGCAATGACTGCCGGGGCATAGTGACCTATATCAGAAATGACATACAAGGAGATGTAACAATGCTGTCGACATCTCACCCTACAGATGTGCCATTCAGGTCAACTCCTGTCTTTTCCTGGTGCCATTACTGTTCCTCCTCCCCCCCCCCCCCACCAGGTGATTAGGGCCAATCCTCAAAAATAATTATAACTAGTTTGCACATTTGCAGACAAATGAATAGACTTTAACCCTTTGAAAATAATATTTGTTCATTTGGTTATTCTTATATTTAATGGAAATGCTTGACATCTGTTCCTGTACTTGACAGTATATTCATCCATTGTGTTTGTCATGTTACAGCCTCCAAAAGTTAGCTGTCAGACGAGGCTGTATCACCCAAACATTACAGAGCTTGGTGAAGTCTGCCTCAGTCTCTTGCGGCAAAATTCATACGACAGTCTGGGTAGGTTTTATGTTTTTCTCTCAGCCAGCATTATTAATTTCATGTTTGGGTCTTGCAAGGCAACCACATTTAACTCTTTCAGTATCTTTCAACTTTTTCTTTACATATTGTAACAAAATTGTTGCTCTGATTAATTCAAAACAGTATGTTTCCATAGTGAATTTAAATAGTGCAGGCTACAAACATTATATTGCATGGCATGTGTCACTGTATCTCTTCAGGTGCGTTACTACAGATTTAATCAACATATAACGAAGAACAACAAGTGAATCTTTTCCACTTAAATACGCAGATTATATTGTCTTCTAGGGAGATCACCGTTCATTTCCAGAAGCTCAAGATAGCTGCGGGACCACTAGAGCAGTTTCGAATTAACCACATGCTCATCTTGTCTGCATAATGTGGGATTGTTTATTTTAATTGTCATAGCTCCTGCCATTTTAAGTAGCTGCCAGTTCAGTATGTGGTAATTAAGTCCTTATCAGTTACCTGATAAGAATCAAGCCAGTGGCATTTTTTTTTTTAAAGAACTAGATCATTCCTCTTGGTTGATTTTGGCTCACAAATAAATGTTTGGGTCTGAAGAGTTATGTCGCCAAGAAACCTAGTATGTTTCCTGAAACCATGAGTAGCTGGATGGACCACAAGAAGCTGAGAAAAGTTGATCATGTTCATTGACACCAACAAACACATGGCGATTTCCTTGATGCTGGTCACATTTAACAGGATAGTTTGTAAGTTACCTTTGTGTGGTTATAAATATCCAGATTACAAGGTTTGAAAAAAGGCTCATCCAGCTTGTATTGTAAGGTAGTTGTGGCTTCAGAAACAGATTCTAGAGAATAAATAGATGGTGATGTAGAGTTTAGTCATGGCTCATCCAGCTTGTATTGTAAGGTAGTTGTGGCTTCAGAAACAGATTCTAGAGAATAAATAGATGGTGATGTAGAGTTTAGTCATGGCTCATCCAGCTTGTATTGTAAGGTAGTTGTGGCTTCAGAAACAGATTCTAGAGAATAAATAGATGGTGATGTAGAGTTTAGTCAAGGCTCATCCAGCTTGTATTGTAAGGTAGTTGTGGCTTCAGAAACAGATTCTAGAGAATAAATAGATGGTGATGTAGAGTTTAGTCATGGCTCATCCAGCTTGTATTGTATGGTAGTTGTGGCTTCAGAAACAGATTCTAGAGAATAAATAGATGGTGATGTAGAGTTTAGTCATGGCTCATCCAGCTTGTATTGTAAGGTAGTTGTGGCTTCAGAAACAGATTCTAGAGAATAAATAGATGGTGATGTAGAGTTTAGTCATGGCTCATCCAGCTTGTATTGTAAGGTAGTTGTGGCTTCAGAAACAGATTCTAGAGAATAAATAGATGGTGATGTAGAGTTTAGTCATGGCTCATCGTCATGTAGCAGATTTTTGCATAGCCTCGCTTTCCTCAAATCCTGCCTGAAAGAAACGTAGTCTCTCGTCGGATCTCCCACCTCACTGTCTCATACACTTTCCTACCCGACATGTCACTTATATCCTGTGCCCATCTTCATTGCTGGTCGACTCCTGTAACTCTTTCCAGGCAGCATAACTTCTGCTACTATAGTCTTGACTAGAAATTGTTTTTAAAAAAGGAGGTTGGTTAAAGATAGAGACTGTAAATGAAAGGAAAAGGTTTATGACTAAAAGAATGTCCGAGAATTTCATCATAGCTGAAGAAAATTATAATATTGAGAAAAGAGAAGCGGGAATTACACACGTCCTGAAATTTCAAAGCTGTTGCTATGGTGAGTGGTATGTGTGTGTCACGTGTTCAGTGTTGCAAACTATGGAGTGCAGACTGATTTGATTGATTTACAGGTTGGGCTCCCACAAGAAAACTGAAAGATGTTGTCTGGGGATTAAATTCCCTTTTTACTGTAAGTATCTTTTTTTATTTTTATTTCAATTTACTTAGTTGATATGATAGAATTAATGGCTGTGACTCCTAGACAGTTAGTAAACAAGCCAAAAATAAAGCCTAAAAGGCTATATTGTTTTTATTAATGCCTAAAATTACTTCAAGTCAAAATAATAAATCTAGATGTTGTGAAAGAGATAAGGATCAAAAGACAACCTATCATGAACATCAAAAAGAGAAAGTCATAATTTTCTGGCCACATTACAGTATGCAAGAAAAGGTACAAAATGGAACACATGGTAACAATTATAATGATTTATGGAAAACAAAATATAGAAAGGCACAAGAGAAGATTCTTGACAGCCTTTTAACATAACTTGGAAGGGTGTCAGCACACCTGTTTAAGATCCCAAGATGTAGACAAGTATTACTGCAAGATGATAGAAGATGAGATGTGAATGAATGTTGAGACAGGTGGAGACAAATATTCTGTGAGCAGAGTGTCAGCATCGCTGCAGAGGTCCCAGGTAGTAAGAGTCCTTTGGATGTTTTCTCCAGGACAGTCAGGAAGAGACAGACAGACTGGCTGGTTCTGCACCACTGGGTGGTAAAATGACAAGCTAGATGTTGTGGGTGTCCTTTGGGAGCGAGTCAACGGGGCAGAGACACAAACAGATCATCCTGGTCTGAAGCGAATGATGCAGCAGGGATGACCAGGAGATCTGGCAGACCTGCAGCACTAAGGGAAACGTGAGACGGCCATACAATCAGACTGCTGCTGGTACTCTGCATTTGCTGCTGAAGATGGGGACGTAGTGCTTCTAGTGATGTCCTGAGAGTTATGATGTCAGTTCTTAACTCAGTTTCAGTTTACATAGGATGGGCTTGAAAAAAGGACATGGATGGTTTGGCTAGATAACAAGTCATCATATTTTTTTTCTTCTTGCACATATCTCATTCCCTATCCTCCCACTTTTGTTCACATTTGTTTCTTCATTTGATAAATATGTTTGACTGTATGTTTTATGAAACTCTGTGATAGGATGTCATTCCTGAGTATTCAGTATTTATACTTATACAGAAGACAAATGATTTGATCGTAAACTGTTTCTCCCCACAATGCTTAACAGCAGAAATGGAAATTGATGATGATGATACTTTTAATAGCTAAATTGTTTGTATAATTTGAAGGTTTTTTTTAGTGAGCACCTTTTCCTTCCCGTTTGATTCACTGGAATTTGTTTCATTCTCTTTCAAAGCTCCACATACATTTCTGACAAATTCCTCACGTGAATATTACACTTTTAGAAACGTATGTTTGTTTTCACATTCATTTACTGATTATTTCAGGATCTGTTGAACTTTGATGATCCACTCAATGTAGAAGCAGCAGAACTCTACGCCAGAGATAAGGTTAGTCTCTCTATCTTTTTCTCTGTACATCTTTTTCTCTGATTACTGACGCTCACCTGTTTTTCCTCCTTCACCTGAATGTCTTTCTATCTGCCTCTTCAAAGAAAGGATTTGTTTGTTTGTTGTCCTCGTCTGCCTACCTCTTTCCATCTGCACTTAATCCCCATGAGGGTTCAGGGGCTATGTTTTGGAGAACAGTGAATAAACTTACTGATCCTCCACTCCCCATTCCCCCCCCCCCCCCCTTTTCCTTCCAACTACCATATAGTAAGAGGCGACTAATTAGAGGTGTTTCCTTTGAATTCAGAGTGCATCTGCCTGAGAGGCAAGGAGCCAATGGTCTGCCTGCAAATAAACCAGATAATGGAAATGCACACAAACCTCAAGTTGTGGATCAAGACCAAACTCCAGAAGTAAATGAACAACCAAAGCTTTCAATAGAGTTTACAGCCAGTGAATACTAAAAAGAAGATTTGTTAGATCATGATGTATGTTACAACATAGTGTATTAGATCATATTTTATGATATATGTTTTATGTTTTCTGTAATGAGTAAATGTAAGTAAAGGACCCTTTTCCATGCCTTCAGGCGTAATAGGCATATAGGGCTGGACCTCAATTTTTTAGACCAGTCAGCACTTGGTGGGCGATGTGGTTAACATCATGCCGACCGCCCATCGGTAAATGTAGCATAAGTTATGTCAAACCTAGTGTTAGATCACAACTTGCTTTGTGTTAGATTTGTGGCTCTAATTAGGACATTCATTCATTGTCCTGTTGTGTCATTACATGTCACATAACGCTCGCAGTCTATTCCTCCATTCCGCTCTATCCTGTGCAAGCGGTTCAGAATCATGGAGGAAATGCAGTCCATTTAGTTAGGACCATGCAGTCCATTTAGTTAGGACCTACTTTGTACTTTATACCAGTGTCTGGAACAGAAGTGGTATCTCCCTGCTGACCAAGCTAAAGGTTTACAAAGCTGCAATTCTTCCAGTACTGCTCTACGCTTGTGAAATGTGGACTGTGTATCAGCATCATGCTAAAAAGTTGAATCAGTTTTATATAACCTGTCTCAGAAAGCTGGTCAAAATCAAATGGCAAGATAAGATCCCAAATACTGTGGTTCTTGATAGGTCAAACCTGCCTAGCATCCACACGATACTGAAGAATTGTCAGCTGCGTTGGGCTGGTCACCTGCATTCCAGACTATTGCCTCCCAAAGAGAGTACTTTATGGTGAGCTCCAGCAAGGGAAGAGTTGCCAGGGAGGACAGAAAAAGCGCTAAAAGGAAACTGAAGACTTCATTTGGCATTAACACAGGGATGTGGGAGGCTGTTGCACAAGACCGTTCTTGGTGGTGTACGTCCCTCAAACATGGTGCTTTGGCCTGCCAGGCAGCGGAGGTTGCACAGGCAGAGAAAACGAGGCAGACTAGAAAGAATCGTACTGCTAATCCAACACCTACTGCGGCTTCCATCTGTTGTCCGCACTGCTCAAAACCTTTCCTGGCTCATATTGGACTAATCAGCCACCTTCATACTTATAATCATTGATCATTATTACTTTAGATGAAAGTGGTCTTCATCACTCATGATGGACGAACAACACTTTGTTTTAAATCATAACCTTGACTTAATGTTATATTTGTGTTAATTTTTTCTTCAACTTGGACGAACAACACTTTGTGTTAAATCATGACCTTGACTGAATGTTATATTTGTGTTAATTGTTTTTTTACTTCTTAAACCTACAGGAATCATTCAAGGCCAAGGTCAGGGACTTTGTACAACTCTATGCCAAGAGATGATGCACATATGTTGGCTAATGCAGAACGGCAATTCTGACTGTCTGTTTGCTTGTTTTTCCTGTGTGTGCTTTTTGTCTCTAATAAGTTCATATTTTATTTGCGTATGTATGTGTGTTTTAATTACCTGTTGTGACAGAAATACAGTGTGCATGTGTCCAAGATTTACAGATGTGAAGTTTCTTCAGTGAAACTTGCAGCAGTATGTTCCATGTGGAAAATCCTTCTCATCATCTGGGCGCAAAGGCAAGTGTGCTTAGTCTTTCTTTTTCTGAAACATTTCAAGCTTTTGAGGTTCATTGGTGCAGACATCTGCCACTTTACTCATCTCTGCCATTGGCCTTGTCTTTCCACTTGGTGTCTCTAGTTTTAGCTCTGCCTGGATCGTCTTCTTGGTCTGGCTCATGGTCAGCGGCCATTTGACTCCCTTGTGTACACAGTTTGTGCCTCTGTTTCATCTACCGGTCTCTCTAAATGCCCCAGTCATTTCAGTTTATTAGCCCTCATGATGTCAGTGATGATTTAAACAGATGAATTGTTTGGGTTCTTTTCACTCTCCATTTTCTAAAGTGTTTTTTTTTAATCTCTGATGGGTACAAAGTTTTGTCATAAGATTGTCTTATCAGCTCAGTCTTTACTGTTGTTTATTACTCACTTGTCTCTATCATTTTTCTCTTTTTTTTTTCATCATTCATGAAAATTCACCAGCCAGTAGATAGAATATAATTAGTCTTTCCCATTTGTGATGTCATTATGGAAGCTCTTTTTAATATGGAGGAAAACTTATTTTCCTCTTAAAGGAGACGTGTTTTTAAATAAGTCCCGTTTGACCGCAGTGGCAAACGCTGATGGGAAACATAAATGTACATATGCAGTATGTTTGTGGTTCATTATCTAGTTATGGGCTATTTTTCACTGTCCAAATCTTGTTTGATGCTGCCTGTGAGTGATTTATAATAAGTGAACAATAAATACTTTTGCGAGCTGTGAGGTTCATTCTCTGATCCTTTTTTTTGTTAGCAATGTAATGCACGATAATGCTCGACCTCACATCGCAGATGGAGCTGTTCAATTGTTGCAAAAATTCTACTCAAAAATTTTTGGCCACACGCCCGTCAGGCCCGATCTGTCGCCAAGTGATTACTACCTTATCATGCACCTAAAGAAGTGGCTGGTATCCCGGGGGTTTGAAACTGATGATGAAAAGCAGACAGGCGTTAATGAAAGGTTCAAGACACTGTTGGCAAACCTGCCTGATATTGGAATTAAGAACCTGGTGCCATGATATCAAACATAGGTTGAAGTCAATGGTGACTATGTTGAGAAATAATGTAAATGTGTGGTTCGCTTTTGGCTGCAGTAAATCGTTTTTATATATGAAGGGTGTTTTTTTTTCTTTAAAACTTCATACTGTCACTTACTTTAACAACACGCTGTGTATGTTGTACGTTGTTCTGGTGGGTGGTATCTTAGTTCGTCCTCAAAAAGGCGGTCAGCATGGTGTGTTGTGGTTTACCTCTAGGTTGTGGTATCTAAACCTTTCAGCCCAATACATCTACATTTGATTTCAGCAGATCCTTAATTATAGTCTTTTATACCAATCCATACTTGTTAAGTGGTAGCGAGTCTGTCCCAATCCTTCCAACCAAAAGGGGGCTCCAGAACCCACATATGGAGTGTCTTACTATTCTGTTGGGTAGTCACCTGTGGCTTTCGAAGTTATTGGTACAGTTTCACAATTCCAGCATACCCAGGTTCAAAAGCTTAGGGTGATATGGCACCACACAGCATTTCATAGATTTCGACAGTATATTTTTTTTAAATGGACACACTACTGAATGTAAAGTTGCCTAGAAAAACCCACAGTAGCTAAGAAATGGTTGGTTGGGTTGATTTACAGCATTCTGTACAACAGGCATGTCAATCTGGGTGTCCTTTGCAAGTATACCTGTGGCGAAATTCAGTAATTGTTATTAAGTGACTCCTGTTAGTTGTCATGTATGGTCCTCGTGATGACAAAATTTTATCCATATTTCCCTCATGGGACCCTCAGTTTTGACATGTCTGCTGTAAAAGTGTGCAACTGAAGTGAGTTTTGTACTGAAATTCAGCAGCTGCTAAATTACATAATGCTATGCCATATATCAGCTCTGCAGTTTTGAATGGGGGGGGGGGATTCTGATGTTCTTTCCCTACCTTTCCATGAGGGCCAACTAGTCTGTCCCGGATGAGTCCTTTAGGGAAAACACCTGTAGATTAAATAAGGCTGGAAAATTTCCTTCAGTATCCCACAAAATTAACAGGACAGGCTAGCCAAGAAGTAAATGCCTGATATGTCGACCGAATGGTGCAAATGAGCAGTAAGTACAGTTCATTTACATCACTCTGACAAACAGGGAATAAGAGGATGCATTGTGAGCCATGATCTGCCTATGATAGCTTCCTGTGTGTGTCCCAGGGCCCCATTTTGTGGGGAGAAAAGAATAGACTCATTGCCCCCTAAAAATTATGTCATAAAAGGTTACCGATTCAGGGTATGCTGAAACCTAATGTGTGGATGTAATTTGTCTTTGTTTTGTGTCAGACTATTTTATGACTGCCTTGCCAGTTTTTTATCGGAAAATCGATCATGCTATGGTTTGTTTTTACTCCCTCTGGAAATGCAACTTGAAGGTTCAACACCCACAGTCAGAAAGAGCCACTTTTCAGATGTCTGTCCATAAGGAACAAATCCTAACACCGCTTTTTTCATATAAAACAGTTATATTTGGACATCCATCGGCTACACAAAGTATAACCCAATTTCCTATTTAGGTGCGGAAGTTTTCACATTCTTGTTGTCTTGACTGTAAATGGTTTGAGACAGGAGACCAGCAACATGTTTGAATGGAACACAAGAGGGGTATTATGCATGTACAGGAAATGTATGTGTGCGCTGATACTTGTACTTGAGAAAAAGGTGGCAATGAGTTCATTTTAATAGAAGTAGATGAAATGGCTGTTTGGTTTATGTGTGTGTGTTTTATTTTATTTAACCTACTTGCAAAATATAGGCACATTAAAAGTATTAGATATATGCTTTTGTTTGGTTATTGTCTATGAATTATTAACAGTGGTTTATGGAAACTGGGTTTTTGTGGATTTTTTAAATTAATTAAATGATTGCATCCCTGGTGTTTACACCAACAGACAAATTATTTCTCCCTGTCCCAACTGTCTAGGAGAGTGATTTCATCTTTACCTTGTATGTTGTTCTATCCAGTTTCTTTCTAGGGGCCAAAACTCCAATATTCTATTGGATCACTGGGGAGAACAAGGGTCACCATAGTTTAGGTGAAGTAGCCTACGGGATCACTGGGGAGAACAGGGATCACCATAGTTTAGGTGAGGTAGGCTTGAGCAAGAATGTCTGAGAGACATTAAAAGTCTTTTAAGAAGTGTCACTGTTTTATTAGGATCATAACAGTACACTCACATATCTAAGATGTCATTATTCTAGAAAGACAAAATGCAACCTGAAAATTTAGTGCTGTGGCAGAACAGACCAGGCCTTGGTTTAGGAGGTGAACAGGGTTCAGATCTGGCAGCTTTTGCAGCATGTTTTGTTCCAAGCCTACTAGTGTTACTGAAGAGGGTTCCCGATGTGGCCAGCTTTTGCATCCAGTTTTGTTCCAAGCTTACTGGTGTTACTGAACTGGGTTCTCATCTGGCAGCTTCTGCAGCCAGTTTTGTTCCAAGCTTACTGGTGTTACTGAATAGGGTTCTCATCTGGCAGCTTCTGCAGCATGTTTTGTTCCAAGCTTACTGGTGTTACTGAATAGGGTTCTCATCTGGCAGCTTCTGCAGCATGTTTTGTTCCAAGCTTACTGGTGTTACTGAACAGGGTTCTCATCTGGCAGCTTCTGCAGCATGTTTTGTTCCAAGCTTACTGGTGTTACTGAACAGGGTTCTCATCTGGCAGCTTCTGCAGCATGTTTTGTTCCAAGCTTACTAGTGTTACTGAACAGGGTACTGCTCTTCTGGTGTAACCTTTGCTAGGCAGAGAGACGAGAGAGAGAGAACGCCGTTCACAATACTTTCTGTTACTTGATTAATTCATAATATTTAACGGCCTCAAATGGTTTCCCCCTGTCGCGTGCGAATGTGCACCAGAACGCACCAGTACGGAGTGAGCAAATAAGACGTCAAAACAATACGTAACGTTGTTATGATTTATTGTTGTCAAAGCAGTTGATGTTTATAGTCCGAAGGAGACGGACGTGGGAATCCTTGAGGACGCTTTACCCCGGGATCCCACGGAAGCAAACGTTATTAAAGTTGGATCCTTGAGGACGTTTTACCCCGGGACTCCAAGACCTCAACAGTAAGCTGGTGAGCACTACATTCTCGGCAGCAAGCCGGTATACTTTCCTTGCTTAATTCGGACTTGTCCGAGGACCAAGATGATTGTCATGATCTCAAGGTCGGACTGCGACCTATCGTGAGGACATATCAATACATGGATGTACGAGTGAGCTTTGGTTGAACGAGTTGATTATTGATTGCATACGTATTCTTGTGTTGATCATTGCTGATTGTATATATCAATACAACCATTGGAACTTAACGCATAGCGTTCGAGCTCTACATTTTGAAAGCATTGAAGTAACTACTGTTTTACCCCTACTTGGCCTATTTCATCTTGGTACCACACACATCAGCATGAAGCTCTGCACGTCACAATGAAGGACCGCACGTATCACCCCCTCTGTTTATTTATAGGAATGACGTATACACACCGGAACCTACCAATCAAATACCTTTCTTAAATGTTTGTGTATTCTAGACAAAGCAATAAGGTCTTACTGTGTTCGTAAATCGTTGCTGTGATTGTTATTCGACATTTGCTTCGTTAATATAAATTTCTGTAACCTATGGTGCCATTTCAATGGGTTGAAATGAATTCTGTCCGTATTCCATAGTCGTGGATTTCAAGCTGTACGATAGACATGGCCAATGAGACACCTTTTTTTTTGGGGGGTGCCTAGTTGACCATGTATCTTAGTGCACTTGTATTCATGGCGAGGCGCAGACGCCGTCTGGAGGTGACAGGTTCAATCCCGGCACGGTAACTATAGCTTTCGATTTTTATGTTGTCTAGTGTGTTCTTCTATCTTTCTACTTCTTTCTATGAGTGCTGTTCACAATACTTTCTGTTACTTGATTAATTCATAGTTTTTACAGTGCTGCTCAGGCTTAGAGCTATGGAGAGAAGGAAATTCATCCTTGGTTAGTTGGATCGCCACGGACTAATTTCCATGCTTTCCTGCATAACAATATAACACTATCATCTGTAAAGACGGAACGGTGCCATCTGACTATTTATATAGCACAATAGTTTAAGGATGGAATACTCTGATATAAACAATGTGCTTACATCTCTATGGAGTAGATGTCAAATTTGTTCCCAGTGGAATACTGTGACGGCTCAAGCCCCTATAGGGAAGTGGTTCTCCCCCCCCCCCCACTGCAGACCACTGACCTAGAGGCTTAGGCCCCCTTGAGCCCCAACAGCCATCATAAACAAATGTTTCAAAAGGATGCTGTTCGCAGTAGGTTAAACATGGTTCAATTTTTTTGTTTTGTTTTTCATAAATGGATGGATGGGCTAAGTTGCGTCCATAAGCCATGTTAAGAAGTTCTCTTTAAATGTATTTGTTTTTACATTTTAAATGCATGATTATATTTATTTGCCATTAATCAATCAATCCTCATTAAGCACAGAGGCACATAGGGCAGAGACAAACTGTCGCCACTCAATTTGATCCTGAGCCATCCTTTCTATCTCCGGTTTTTTTTCCTTCGCGTAGCCTTGAGTTCATCTTCAAAGGTTTACCTCCAAGTGCTTTTGGGCCTGCATCTGCCTCACTGACCTTGTGGTGTCCGTTGCATTGCCTGTCTCTGCCATCTTTCTTTCTTCATTCTCAGCACATTATTATTATCTTTATTACTGTGATATTCTTAAACTAAAACTATGCCCCTTGAACCCTTTTCCTCAAATTTTGCTTTTAAAAAAAAAAGGGGGGGGGGGTGTCATTTTGCCAGCGCCCCTGTTATGCGTGTGTTTGATGATTATCATGTCCCATTCCAATATGGAAGGCAATTTTTGTTTTTCTTGGGGGGGGGGGGGGGGGTTATATTTTAAAGCTTCCACACTGGCTATCGCTGGGGGGACTAACATAGCCTAATGGTTGAACCTGGTTTCTGGGACTTGTGCAATGGGAAATTCTCATCCGAATGGTGCCACTTTGTGTCACAGAGTGTTAATCGCTCATTGTGGGGGTTAAATGTCACTCTCATGTGTAAGATTAAAAAAAAAAAAAACATAAATGGTATAGCACAATGATATAGCAAGGTCAGGTGGTGCCGGCGCAAAAAATTCCCTGTTTCTCCCCCCCCCCCTCCCCACACACACTTTTTAAGTTGAAAAATTTTTTTTTGACATTTTATTACCCGCCAATCCCCGTGATGACACCCAGGGTGACCTACAACTCTTTCCTACGCAACTGGCTTAGTCCCATGGGTGGGGAGGGGGAATGAAATAAGAGCATAGGTCTGATCCGTGATTCTGGAAATAGTGTGGGATGGCGAAATACGACCTGGCGTCAACTGGAAAGAAATGACAAAGCTGAACGGAGATAATATCTGCAGCAAGGAACCTCAAGACCTCAGTAATGTTGAGTATGTATGTTTGGGTGTGATTTGATTCAGGGTTGCCATACTGGCATTTTTTAATGCCAGATTCCACAAATTTTCGCATATTTGAAATTGAACTGGCATAAGATAATGAACTGGCTTATTTGGGGTTTTCCTGGCTTTTCTTATCAAGATGTGCTCACATTTTCTTCATGGTTCCTCCGTTAGAAATACGCAGATTTACTAAAAGCAATGTAGACCAAGAGTTAACATCTTTATTTCAGTTTGTCTTTGTTGTGATGTCCTGGTACGGACTAACAGAGATTCGCGCCATTTCTAATTGTATTTGTTGTCTTTCTAAACGGATCGTGATTTCGAAAAACAAAGACCCTCTGTAATTTATGTTAACCTACTAGAATAAATGCGGGATATAAAACTAAAGCCCACCACTGATACCACGTGATTCAGAATATTCAGAAACTAATTGAGGACAGAAAATAGAGAGGATATAGACCTAGTTCTATTTGTGATAGATTTTATTACTTTTACCAATGGCTACGTCATCCTCAGCCCGTCCCCCAAATGGAAAGCATCTTATGAGGTCGCAAGTTATAATAGTAACTAGAAGAAAACACCCACAGCTCAAAAGAGCTTCAGACGGATTAGAGGTAGCATATTGCAAACTGTGTCAGTGCACTGTTGCACTAAAAATTAGTAGCATATCAAATCAGGTAAAATCCGTCAAAAAGCCAGTCACAAGGCTCCACTGAGACTCGACCACACGTCTGTCTCTTCCAGACTTTATACAACGAATGCTTAGACAAAAATTCCTCAACAACATTACGTATTGTTGTGACGTCCAGTTTGCTCACTCAGTACTGGTGCGTTCTAGTGCATATCCGCACGCGACAGCCCCCCCCCCCCTTGTGTCCACGTGTGTCCCCTTGCTTTTACATGTGTCCCCTTGTGTCCACGTGTGTCTCCTTGTGTCCACATGGCCCCCCTTGTGTCCACTTGTGTCTTCAGTTCATGAACTATACTTTCTGTATCACACCTTTCCATTTGAACTAGTCCAAGATATGTAGAAACTACTTTGTCTTTACTATTGCTGTCATACATAATACACACAGCACTTTGAGTACAGATTCTTATAATATGTGTACACTTGCTGCGATGCATTTTTACGTCATTAATAATTTTACTGTCAGAAATTGTGTCTTTAAACAAATCAATCAAATGGTCACAGTTCGAAAATGCACAGTGACAATTTAAAAACATTGCGACAGATCCTGCAACTTTTGATGATTCATTAATCTGTTAAGTTCTGAAAACAGATGTCAGCGGTATAATATCCTTGAATGGAACTGCAGTTTTATGCTTTTTAGTCTCTGCATGACTCTTTAAAGTATAGTAGTTTCTCACCATGAGAACCATGAAGAAACTGTAAGCACATCTTGTTTAGAAAAGCCAGGAGAAAACAAAACAAAAAACAAGCTAACTTTTTTCTCTCAAATAAGCTAGATTTGTGAAATCTGGCTTATAAAAAGCCAATATGGCAACCATGCGTACAACGCTATCGTGGCCTGTTGTATAGTGTGTATGCGAGCGTGTGTGTATGTGTAGGCGCGCACACGTGTGTATGTATGTTTGTGAATGTGTATGAGAGGTGGTGTGTGCGTGAGAGAGAGAGTATGGGTAAAAGTAACTTAGATGATGAAAATATACATATATTAACAGTGCATTTGTTTATCTTCTTTTTCTTCTTCTTCTTCTTCTTCTTTTTCTTCTTTTTCTTCTTCTTCTTCTTTGGCAGTTATCCCCCAAATTAGCATTAGTCTGTAGGGTTATTCCTCCAAACCAACACTAGGTTGCCTTTGCATTGTTTTTTTTTTAAATCCAGAAACCAAGAGTTGTAAACCCTTTGCCTCGGTATTATGGATATCACAACCCTTCGGCCTTGATTCCATGATAGAGACCGTCAATCTGTGAAATGTATGGCTTTTACCCATGAGCGTGAACTCAGACCACAAAGAGTTTTTCACCGGTCGCCGTGCAGCTGGTTTAACTAACTTAGCTAGCGCCAAATGTGGCTTCCTTACAAACTGAGCTGAATTGAATTAGGAACTGACGTCACAACACTCAAGGCATCTCCATACTCGCTCCGTCCTCGTCTTCAGGAGGATCAATCAATCAATATGGTGACGTCTCCATGGTGAAGGTTAGCCACAATGGAACTCCAGTACGCTCTGTCTCTTGTCCTGGTTGGTTGTACACTCTCTCAGACTGCTGCTCGTTCATCACATTTTGATACAAGTCTTCGAATGCCGCCCCATAAGCGTTAAAATTGTATTTTTATTTCGCAGCTTATGCGATGTGGCCGCATCTTTGTATCACGGTACGGCCCTGAGCATAGAGTTCGTGTTGTTGGTACCGGTAGCAATTTAATTATTCTGTCTTTCTTGTAAGTTACACAAGTAGAGATACAGTTAGGGTCAGGGTCCACCTGAATCTAAGACTAGTTACAAATTATTCACGACTGCAGCCGAGCTCGTATCAAGAAATGAATCCCCCAAGTTTTCTGGTTGGGTTCTGTGGACCCATGAGGTGGGGGAGACCCCCCCCCCCCCCGCCCCTAACAAACCTTACGTAGACACACATGGAGGATTAACGAACCACCTGGATCCACCCCAGCGCTAGGCCAGCGACGTGCTCAGATTCCAGCTACCGTCTATATTTAGAGCCGTGTAGCACCTGCTCGTCTATGCCAGGCCTGGGGCTGCTGGCTAACACAACACGTCTGCTTCCATCAAAGATGGCTCACGCTATTGTGGCATTGTTTGTGTTGGCCTCCTGCTTTTCCAGCGTTGTCTGTGTAGACTTGCGGATCGATGAACAAGAAGAGAGAGGTGAGGAAATAAGGACGTGTAGATAATGTTGTGAGTGAGCAGTAGATTGAGTTAGTTAGATTGTAAATTCTGCCTGTTTATGAAGTCTGCTTAACTCACAACAGTGGCTCACTTTGGGTAGATTGCAGCAGGCATCGTCTGCTGTGCCTTCGATTTCTAATTGTACCCGCCAACCATTGCTACTTTCTTCTTTTTTTCTTCTTCTTCGCCGGCAGTAAACTCTAACTGAAATTTAAGGCCTGTCGTCCTTCTCTTGACTTTGATCTACCTATGGACTTAAATCTTGTTGCAGAACTTGAGTGTTGCGCGTGCATGTTCTACAGATGTTGTTTGTTTGTATGGAGACTGTTGGTTCCTTGTCTCTCGGGCAGATGCACCCCGACTTCGAAGGATTCTCCTATTTAGTCGACTCTTACGACATGCTTGTTAAGGGGTAGTGGGTATATTCTTGTCCCCCCCCCCCCTACAATAGGACAACATAAATCACAAAGAAGATTGCTGATCCAAACTGTTGATTGTCTTACATGTGAAGCCACTTCTTAGTGTGAATTAACCTGTTGTGTTGATGTAGTAGTCGTTAGAGTACTTTATAGTTCTTACTCACATAACAGATTTTTCATAGTTATTACAGAAAGAATAATTTAAAATACCGACTTCCCCTCTCCGAGTTGCTAATTAGAGGTTTGTATAAAATGGGGTGAGGAAGAGAAGTACCCACCTAATCTCACACAGGGGGCCCTGGAACCTGGGTGCTCAGGCTACTCTGTCGCCCCTCCCCATATTATTGGAGGTGGGGGGGCATAAGCAATTAACCCCCCCCCCCCCCCCCCCCCCAAAAAAAAAAAAATAATGTCTAGAAATTCTCTGTAAAAGTGACTCTTCGTTCATTTATTATCATACATTTATCAAACTGTTTCAGTTGCATTATTATATTGATTTACCATTCATCAGGGTATTATTGTTGTCATTCTTCTTCTTCCATATTTTGTCCCCTAATCGCGTATACACCTTCAGCCAACTCACACGAAGTCATTGAGTACTTACCCCATGTCCTCTCTTTTGTTTTTCTCTAGTTCCCTTCTCCCTTGTTGTTTTCTTCTGCCTTTATTTCTATGCCCTTGTGGGTTTCAGTGCAAAGTCATTCAAGTTTTATTGTTCTCAGATTTTCTCATCTGTGTGCCTTTCCAGCACCAGCGTATTTTCTTCACCTCTTGATTCACCAGAATTTGTGTAGTTCTATCCCAAAGCTCAACACGTACTCTATCATACCATTTAATTCCCTCTACTCTGCGCAATTTATTAGTTGAACTCATTTGTTTTTTGTTTATTATCTGTAGTTTATTAGTAATTGTTTCAGTTGCTCTCCATGCCCCCCCCCCCCCATATCATTAGTATGCTCATAAACTAGGACTAACCTTCTTGAGCTCCCTTTTTGCCTAAAGAATATTATGATGATTGGGGAGGGGGGGGGGTTGTCTGAGGCTCCCACTCCTGTATGTCTCCTGCACATGATGGTCAGAAATATGTTATGCTGCAACATTTAATACTCAAACTTCATTGTCTGCTATTCCGCATGGGTCTCGGGGCCCCATTTTGGGGTTAAAATATCCACTCACTGCCACCCTAACAAGCATGTTATAAAAGGTTACTAATTAGGGGTGCTTCCTTCAAAGTCAGAGTAATCCTTCCTGAGAGACGAGGAACCAACAATCTGCATACAAATAAGCCAGATCTGTAAAATGGATATGCATGCAAAACTCCAGTTTTGTAACAAGACTTGAGTCCAGAAGTGGATGCACAAGCAGAACTTTCAACTGGAGTTTACAGCTGGTGAATGTGAAGAAGAAGAACCACCTTGTCTATCCTTGTGAAACAGTTATCAGTATTTTATTCAATCCCAACTTTCAGAATGCTATGGGACCACAGTTGGCTTTGGTTACTCAGGGACACTCGAGTTTCATTACCAGCAGCTGAGAAAGCGATATGCAGGCTGCACCTATATCCATGGCAACTTGGAGATCACTAATATCCTGGACCCAAACATTCAGTATGACCTAAACTTCCTCAAGGTGGGTGATCCATGTCTTCACCTCTCACAGTAAATATACTTTTCAACCTGTCACAGTAGATACACTTGTTACTTACATATAGACAGAGCCTTTTGATATTAACACCCGAAAAAAAACAAGTACCGGTACTCACCACAAAGTGTTACTCAGAGTAAAGTGTCTATTACAGTAGCGCTAAAATAAAAAGTGCGTAAATCAGGTGCTGTTATTGCGTACCATTACAAACAATCAGAAAGAAAAAAATCTGCATATAGACATGTTTGTTTTAGTCACAGATAAATTGTTTTTGTTTTCTACCTGCCTCATTTTAAGTGGGGGGAGGGGCATTGAGCCTTAAAAAGCATATCGTAAAATGCGACTAATCAAAGTTGTAATGGGGGATATTTTCACCCTGATTAGGAAGGCTGGGGGAAAAGCCCTAAGCTAAATACAGAGAAAAGCCAGATACTCGGATTAACTGAGGTTTTCAAAATAGGTGATGACCACGAGTTATCACGTGGAACCCGATGATAGCGACCACAGGTCGCCACGTGGAAGTTAAGGACAACCACGTGTTGACAGGTGAAACAAACATGGGGTATAAGGTGATCCTAGTCTGATCAAGTTAGTATGTGTTGAACTGTCGGAGTGAAAGGACGGGAGAGTGATTGAGAGAATGACAACGTGAGATTGATTGCTGTGAGAGGAAAACCAGACGACGACATCCATTTGAGGCCAAGACCAGCCAGGCCAGTCTGTATGATGTCAAGGAGAAGAACCAGATACATCTGTGCAAACTCTGGTCAGTGACTGTGTGAGAAGTCAGCATGTTGGAGTCTGAGTAATGTGGTGTGTGAAAGCTGTTTCTTGGGACAACGACCAGACATTGTTATAAGTGTTAAGATGTCAATAAACTGATGTATCATACTGCTAAGTCGGTGTCGGCTTGTCCCAGCTATGTCATTGTAGAATGTGTGCTAAGAGCATTCACTACACATATCATCTCCTAGACAACAGCCAGTGCAAGCAGAGTTAGTACAAACAGCAAAAGTGCTGAAATCACATGTGCTGGGGTGTTAGCTACAAAGTAATGTTAACCACAGCATAATGTTAACCACAACATAATGTTAGCCACAACATAATGTTAGCCACAACATAATGTTAACCACAACATAATGTTAGCCACAACATAATGTTAACCACTACATAATGTTAACCACAACACAATGTTAACAACAACATAACTGCCTTTTTTATAGGAAAATGCAGAATATTTGTTTATTTTCATCACAAATAGATGTTCGTTTTAGTGATATATAGATGTTTCTTTTAGTCACTTATAGATCTTTTTGTTTTAGTCACATATCAATGTTTGTTTTAGTCATATATCGATGTCTGTTTTAGTCACAATTAGATCTTTTTGGTTTTAGTCACATGTAGATGTTTTTTAGTCACAAATCAATGTTTGTTTTACTTATTTATAGATTTTTGTTTTAGTCACACATCGATGTTTGTTGTAGTTAATTATAAATCTATTTGATTTAGTCACAAATAGGTTTTTTGTTTGTTTTGGTTATATAGATCGTTTGTTTTAGTCACATTTATATCTTTTATAGATAGTCATTTATGGATATGTTATTTTTATCACATAAGATGTTTGCATTAGTCACATAATGTTTCACTCTTCATACTGGAACTATATTTCTCCAGACCATACGTTACGTGAGTGGCTATGTGCTGCTGGGGCTGATCACAGAGGTGGAACATATTCCCATGGATAGTCTGGAAGTGATTAGAGCAAACAATACCTACAGAATTATGGGTAAGTTGTGTAGACAATATGTACAGAATTATGGGTAAGTGGTGTAGACAGTATGTACAGAATTATGGGTAAGTGGTGTAGACAATATGTACAGAATTATGGGTAAGTGGTGTAGACAATATGTACAGAATTATGGGTAAGTGGTGTAGACAATATGTACAGAATTATGGGTAAGTGGTGTAGACAATATGTACAGAATTATGGGTAAGTGGTGTAGACAATATGTACAGAATTATGGGTAAGTGGTGTAGACAATATGTACAGAATTATGGGTAAGTGGTGTAGACAATATGTACAGAATTATGGGTAAGTGGTGTAGACAATATGTACAGAATTATGGGTAAGTGGTGTAGACAATATGTACAGAATTATGGGTAAGTTAGTTAGTTAGTCTTTCCTCTTGTGTCAAGTGTGGCACATAGGGCAGAGGTCATGACTCTCCATGCATGGCGGTTCGTTGCAATCTGTTGTAGGTCTTGGATGTTTGAGTGGCCCATGAGCGAGCCTTCTCTGATGATAGTTCTACGAAGGGTTTCCTTTGGTCTTCCACAAGATCTTTTCCCCTGTGGTGTCCAAATGAGGGCTTGGTAAGGAAGTCTTGATTTATCCATTCTAAGGGCGTGGCCGACATAGTTCCAGCGGCGTTTTCGTATAAAATTAGACACATAATCTTGCCTGGATTCTTGCCTTATTTGTGTATTGGTTCGGAAATCTGACCATTTGAAATTTAGTATTCTTCTAAGGCATTTATTTTCAAAACTGTCTAATTTTGTGTCTAGAGTTTTCGTTGATTTCCAGCTCTCGCATCCATAGGTCAGTACTGGAATCACACAAGAATTGAAGATCTTGAGTTTTGTGTGTTTGCTAAGTGTCTTTGATTTCCAGATGTTGGACAGTTTATTGAAGGCACTAGATGCCAGTGCTATTCTAAATGGTATTTCAATGGGTAAGTGGTGTAGACAATATGTACAGAATTATAGATGAGTAGTTCAACCATAGCTTTGATTGTATTTCTGCTGACATAACTTCAGTGTTTCAACATTGATTCTCATTCTTTCTCTGTTGATGTTTATTCTTTTTGCATTTGTTTGTTCATTCTTTCTCTATTGATGTTCTTTCTTTCTCTATTGATGGTAATTCTTTCTCAGTTGATGTTTATTCTTTTTGCATTTGTTGTTCATTCTTTCTCTATTGATGTTCTTTCTTTCTCTATTGATGGTAATTCTTTCTCAGTTGATGTTTATTCTTTCTGCTTTGATGTTCATTCTTTCTCTGTTGATGCTAATTTTTTCTCTGTTGATGTTCATTCTTTCTCTATCTGTGTTCATTCTTTTTTTTTTTAATGTTAATTCTTTCTCATTTGATGTTCATTCTTTCTGCATTGTTATTAATTTTTCTGTATCAGAAATGATATAAAACCTAATGAAAAGTATATTAGCAAGCTTCACAATATAACAAATACAAACAAAACGTGAACGTTGCGGCTACGGAGCCTTCATCAGCACATACAAATTAAACAATACTACACAGATACACAAAATCACTTAGCTGGTATATCGAAGCAGCCGGGTCGGTGGTTTCTCAGCAGAATGACTACACGTTTCTTCTCTCTCTCTCTGACTACACATGTTGGCTGGGGGGGGGGGGGGGTAAATACTGCATGTGGACTACCAGGGGCCATAACTGGTGGGTTAGAGATAAAACTGTGAGGGCAGTTCAATCCCCTGGGAGTTTAAATAAAACTGTGTTGGCAATTTTTCTACATTGATGTTCATTCTTTCTCTGTTGATGTTCAATACTTCTCTATTGATTTTCATTCTTTCTGCAGAGAGGTTCATTCTTTCTGCAGAGAGGTTCATTCTTTTTTCTATTAATGTTCATTTCATGCATATCATCTGCTTTTACTGGAACCTACAAAAATACTTTAATAGACAATAAATTTGTGTGTAGACTGTGAAATCATTCAGTAGTGACATGTGTGTATGTAAACTGTGTAGTCATTCTTCTTCTTCTTCGTGTTCACAGGCTGTAAACTTTGGCAGAAAGTTCTGTGTGTTTGTCCACCTCTGGACATTGGTCTTGTTCCAGAACCTGAGTGCTGCGTGCACATCCATTTTACAGATCTGACCTATTTATGTGCAGACTGTTGGTTCTATACCTCAGGCAGGTGCACTCTGACTTAAGCTAGCCCGCTAATTGGTAAGCTCTTATGACATGCTTGTTGGGGAAGCAGTGGGTCTGTTCTTTTTGTCTCCACAATGGGATCTCAGACCCACAGGGGGACAATCAGTCACAAATAGTGTATTTGTAGATGTGGAATGATTTAGTTGTGATGTGTTTCTGTCTATTATAATTGTTGGTAGGAGATGACTACAGTCTTGTGGTTGTACTTACTTCAAGATTAGACGAGGACAACTCCGGACTCAAAAGTCTGCACATGCCACGTCTTAAAGGTGAGTGTTACTCGACAACAGGTATCCCCTTCTTTCAGAAAACCGTGATTATTACTACTTATAGGTTCATAATCACGTGGCAAGTACTAACAGTCAACAACAAAAAACACAACACAGTAACTAGATCCTTCACCGATTCCCCTATATATGGGACATATGGAAATCAACCAGGAAGGTTAGCCCGGTCAACAAATGCCTGCAGAAGTCGGATGTGTTGGCCAAAAGGCACAAGTATAGCAGCCATGCTGTAAAAGGGGAGAATGCAATTACATCTATAGATGAATGCAGAAAAGAAGATATATGGGAGTCTCCATAGTAAAGTGGTCGAGCTGTTTGCCTCAAGCTCTTAATGTTGTGGGTTCACAAGAATTCTTGAATAACTCTTTCCAGGAACGCTGAGAAGGAATATGCCTCTATGGTTTTCACACTGTCTTTTATCACTCTTTTTAAAATACAGGTATAATGATGGTAATCTTACAATCTTTTGTTAAAGTCTTACGGTCGCTCCCTTGCGACTCTCATATATTTGACCATCTCTGGTGTTATACCATCTGTCCTGCTGCTTTTCCCAGCTTAATCTTCTCAATAATCCTTCAGTTCCTCTATTCTTATGTTCTCATCTCCATCTCTGTCGTAAGATCCGTTATGTTTGGGATTTGACTTTCCCCAACCCTGAGGAACTCTGAGAAGTAATTTTTACTTGTTTTAAAATGCATGAAATTTTTTGTTTCTTGTCTCTACTTGTTCTCAAATTTTCACTGGCAATTGTTAACATAATAATTTGTTTTTAAATCTTTTTAATGTTATTCTTTAGTGTAACTCTTTAGCCTTGTAAATGCCAAGATCTAGGCTTGTTAGTTTTTTTTATAGTATGATGCTTTGGGCAGTGGTCACTATGCCTGTATAACAGCTTTGGTGCTGGTTGCAACTGCATAGTATGTGGATATGGTAGATATAGTCATATTTAGAATTTAGGCATTTTTGTTGTTAGATTTTATCCCATGGGATAAAAATAGATTTAAAAAAACTTATGTCCCTGTGATATCAAAACTGCATCACCTTGCTCTTCATTGAAAAGTAATGAGAACCACTTTTAGATGGTTAAAGGGAAGGAAATTGGTTCATTCTTTGCTCCTTTTGTATTTAGTGATGACTTTTCTTCACGTAGAAATAAACCTCTTTGGGCTGTAGACCTTTGGTGACGAGATAATTTTTGTAATACAATTTTTAGTGATATGAAGTCATCAAGAGGCAGTGAATTTCACGCCTGCCTGTCTGCTCAGTCGTCTGGGCGTTAGACATCCTGGATATTTATAACACCTGCTCAAGACTTAAAACTGCGTCTGTTTCTTTTTCTAGTTTTTTTAGGTCAACGTTTCTGAAAATTATAAGGATTTTTTTAAAACATCGAAATTTAAAAAAACCCAAAAAAAAAGATAATTTTCAAAAATATTCTTGTGTGGTGAAAGGGTTAATGTACAATATGCATGTTTTATTATCTCCACTGTTAGAAATCTCCTATGGGAAAGTGCTGTTTACCAGGAACCCTTCGCTGGGCTATGTGAACACAATCAACTGGGATCCCATTGTTAGAGGGCGACCAGACTCTGTTCATTTCTTGGACCATGCCTTTGATGAATCAGGTAAATTGCTTATATTATTTGAAGTGCTGTACAGAGTGCATACATTATCTGAGGTACTGTATAGATTGTATACATTATCTGAAGTACTGTGTAGAGTGCACACATTATCTGAAGCACTGTGTAGAGTGCATACATAATCTGAAGTACTGTGTAGAGTGCATACATTATCTGAGGTACTGTGTAGAGTGCATTCATTATCTGAAGTACTGTATAAAGTGTATACATTACCTGTAGTACTGTGTAGAGTGCATACATTATGTGAAGTACTGTGTAGAGTTCAAACATTATCTGAAGTACTGTGTTGAGTGCATACATTAACTGAAGTACTGTGTAGAGTGCATACATTATCTGAAGTACTGTGTAGAGTGCATACATTATCTGAAGTACTGTGTAGAGTGCATACATTATCTGAAGTACTGTGTAGAGTGCATACATTATCTGAAGTACTGTGTAGTGCATACATTATCTGAAGTACTGTGTAGAGTGCATACATAATCTGAAGTACTGTGTAGAGTGCATTCATTATCTGAAGTATTGTATAGTGCATACATTATCTGAAGTACTGTGTAGAGTGCATACATAATCTGAAGTACTGTGTAGAGTGCATACATTATCTGAGGTACTGTGTAGAGTGCATTCATTATCTGAAGTACTGTATAAAGTGTATACTTTATCTGAAGTACTGTGTAGAGTTCATACATTATCTGAAGTACTGTAAAGAGGGTATATATTATCTGAAGTACTGTATAGAGTTAATACATTATCTGAAGTACTGTATGATGAGGACACATCTGTACCACGTTCACAAAGTATAATCTATTCATGAAACAACTAGTCTTGGCTTTCTGTAACCCTCATTGTGCTAGATTTAGTTTATTGATTTTGTACCTTCTGTTTAATTTTGTTTTACTTTTTTAAATTTCTTTTTTTTCTTCTTGGTGGCTGATCCTGATGTGTGCTTTCTGCAGTGGTCTTAAGTTTGTATCATTTACATTATGTTTGGGTCATCTGTGTTTTGTTTGTTTTATTGCCAGCATTATCTTATATTCAAGCAAAATTGCACAACATAAAGAACCAGGCTTTAGAAAGATATTTACATTTGCAGATGAGGTTCTTGAATATATGTAGGAGAGCTACAGCCAGCTGTAGACAGTGTCAGATTGGTGTGCAGAAATATGAGCTGCCATCGACCCAGAAAAAGCAGCCGTTTTATGGTGCTTTCTAAACAGTAGGATTGTTAAAACTGATGTCCAAAGTCTCACAGTTTAATAATAGAAACATCAAAAGAGAAAACAGGTTATCTGGTATTGCTTTCAATATAAGCCAATTTGTCCTGACATCAGGACCGTGTGTTCTCCAAGGCAGTTTCTACTAATTGTTTCAGCGTCCAGACGTGTCAATCGTTGCCTGTATAATTTCACTTTCACAAGGCGATCTGGAATGTCTCGGACTTTTCATATGCTTGGGATGAATCCTTGTGAGGAGCTGGCAGAAGTTTCACAGTCCAACCAACACCCACCAACCATAAACTAACTATCAACCAACTACAGCCAGCTAACACCTGTGAAGGTTCCTGACATCATCACTATGTGGGAGCTTATAACTCAAACAGCCTACCAGTGCTAGAGCTTAGTGTAGCTCAAAGACAGTGTGTGACCTACTGGTGGGAAAGACTTGCTGAGTACCAGTACAGTGGCTGTGTACTCTATGGTGAGGTACTGTTTCACTACCTGATCCAGTTGAGCAGAAATCCCAGAGTCAAAGACAGTCGAATCATCCGGAGCTGAGGGAAGCATCATAGACCGAAAGAGGAGAAGCTAAGTTTGATGCCTTATATGCTTTGTGCCTCACAGCTCCTATGTTTCCCAATGATGACATAGAGTCATCTCCAAGACCTGCTGTCTGTGTATTATCTTTGTGATCTAGACATTATATTCTGAGATTCTTCCACTGATAGCTGGAATTCACTTCACTATTTTATGTATATATATTATACTGATTACATGCATTCATTTTCATGGCTGACTTAGGTTTCTTTATGTCATCTTTTTAAGTGTTTAGCAGTTGTGTGTGCATGTATCTTCATTATATGTGTTAACATGGTTATGATAATGAACTATCATAACCTGGGGGCTTTCTTTAGTAAGTAGTGGGGGTGTCCAACCAAGTGTGCCTAGAAATATTGTATTCATATACTGATATATTTTGTAGTGCCAATACTTGAGCTGCCCTACTCCAGAAATAAGTTGAGCATATATTGGCCACGGGGAATCCCTTAGACCAATACGAGCCAAACGACTCAACCTAATTATTTCTGAGTGCTGTTGGTTCTGAAGGAGAAATCCTTACATTAGGCACGCGACAGGAGTGATATGTGACAATCCACTAGCCCAGTCCAAACAGTGTTGACAGAATCTGCTTTGTCCATGTTTCTTCCCACATGCTTTGGTGCATTGCTTGCCAGTTGGTCCTCTTGCTCCTTACCCTTTATGCCCGCATGACCACATGTCTAGATCCAGGTGAGGGAGGTTAAGTGCAATTTTTGAATGCTTTCTACCCATTCAGAGCGCATACTGCCTGTTGCTTTCTTCTGAAGCATGTTCATGGAGTTTAGCCATGAAAGATAATTCTGGGATACAAGCAATGTTCCACTAATGTATGTGTGATATATACTTTCCCTGCCGACTATTACTGTTAGGCTTAAAGTGCTTCAAGAAAATTCATATCTCAGAGAAGCGGCAGACAAAAAAACACTTCCTACATGAAGCTGTAGATCAGTGGTCTCAGACTTTTTTCATGCACTGCGCACCCCACCTACCTCCCCTTCCTTGAGTAAATGGCAAGACTAAACACTCCCCCTCCCCTCCTCACAGATGTGATTAGAAAAAAAGAGGGCGCAAAGAAAAATCCCAAGTACTATTAACAAATAGGAGAAAAAATATCCGTATAAATCGAAGTGTTAATTAGAAAAAAACAAAAAACATCTACAAACATCTAGAAGTTTTGTGTCCAGATGTTAGTTCGATGGATGACACTGTTTTGTCTTGATATCTGCTATTTTTGGTCAGGTGTTGGACAAGGCTCAATGGAGATACCCCACCCCCCTACAGGCTGGAGACCACTACTCTGGCTAGAGCTATAGGTCATAGAGTGACAAGAGGAATGACACATTTTAGGATATTGCGAAACTTATTGAACTGCAAAGGGTGAAATTATTTTGTTCTTATGTTGTATAAAAATACTGAGAACAATATAACTAGAATGTCTTTTCACTGGAACCCAAGGGGCAAAGACAAAAGGCAGAACCAAAAAAAAAAAACACATGGAGAAGGGCATTAATGAAGTTAAAAGGTGGGGAGGGGGATTGCATGGAATAAGCTGCATGTGATTGTATGTGCAAATAGGATGACTTGGTTTGAGTTGGTTGAGGGCCTATGCTCCATTGGAAATAAACAAAATGGGAAGATGAACCTAGGTCTAATCATGTTCCCCATAAACATTGCAGTTTCAGAAAATGATGGTGTAACAAATTGCTTGCAAGGTGGTAAATGGGGTGATGATTCTTCTCTGTGCCAACAAGGTAAGGACTTTGTTAGTTGTAGTTGCGATCATGATAAAACTGTTTTTGTGGCAGAAGTCAAGATATTCTCTGAAGGTGCACTGACAGTCATTGGTAATTGTTAAGGAAATGAGAGAGCAGATGAGTTAACAAAAGCTGGGAGTAAACTTCCACAACCTCATCCACCACACAGCTACAAGGAAACCAAAACAGCGCTAAAGCAGTCTTTCAAGCGGGAGCGGAGAAGGCAGAATGGAGATTACAGACCAGAGAGTGACAGCATAAACAAACTCAACAGGAAAGAACAAACATGAATTTGTAGACTTCGGACAGGACACTGTGGTCTTCGAGCACACCTGTACAGGATAGGCATAAAAGAATCTTCTGCCTGTGATTGTGGAGCAAAAAGACAGACCCCTGGGCACATACTACAGCACTGCCCTAACCTCTCCCAGCAAAGACTGTGGATCTGGCCCAAGGGAGCCACATTGCAAGAGAAGCTATGGGGGACCGGTGGCGACCTTAAACACACAATCCTTTTTGTGACTCAGATGGGACTCAATGTTTAGCATGACTGATGTCGAACGCAGAAGGAGAAAAAGAAAATTGATAATTGTTATCCCCCGGGGTTGCTGTCCATAAGATTCATACCTCACTGCTGAGAATCAGACAGAAGCTTCTTCTTCTTAGCGTTCACCGGCTGTAAACTTCAGCGGACAATTTCTGGACTTGTCTTATTTTGGAACTTGAATTTTGCATACACATCTGTTTTACAGATCTGGCTTATGTGTATGCAGACTATTGGTTCCTTGCCGCTCAGGCGGATGCACTCTGACTTTAAGGGGGGGATCCCTAATTAGTTGCCTTTTACCACGTTTGTTAGGGAGGCAGTAAGTCAATTCTCCCCCACCCCAACTGAGACCCTGGAACCCACATGGGGAGAAACAGTAGATCCAGAAACCTTGTTCAGCTATATAACACAGATAAATGTTGAATTAAGAGTCGACATTACAGTACCTGGGACACCCACATAAGCGCTCTGTCCCTATCTTTAGCAGCAAGCGAAGAGTTCCGATTCCAATGGCAGCAGTAACTGTCTGGTTGTAAATGCATCTTGCCTTTCCCTTGAGTGTTGAGCGTCGGCTAGATCTCCTAGTAACTCCTTGCAGCACCATTCTCCTCAGACCGTAATGATCTGTTTTTGTGTCCGCACTGTTCACTCGCTCCCATGGGGCCTTCACAACATCTAGCTTGTCATACATCAATTCACTACCATGTGGTGAAGAACCGGCCAGTCTGTCTGGCTGCTCGTTTTCCAACACACTGGAATATTCTGGAGAAACAAATCAAAAGGACTCTAACTACCTGGGACCTCTGATATATCACAGATATGTTATTGTACCCCTACGGTTACACTATATAATAACACAGATATGTTATAGCACTCCTACAGTTGTAAAGTAACCTGCGGTCTAGTGTGGGGGTTAGGATCTCACTGACAGTCATAACTTTTTTATAGTGTTTATCATGGAAGATTGTCTTTAACAATGATTTTAGAACACTTGAGGAACAAGAACAATTGAAAAGAACTTAAATAAAATATCTACAGGGAATCCTAAATATGACAAGAAGTGACAAGATCAGAAATGACGATATCAGGAAACAAGCTGGGAAAGAACCACTGCTAGACTACGTCAAGAGACAGCAGATCACATGGTTTGGAGTTGTATCAAGCCCACCATAAGATACTGCACCTAAGAGAGCTCTGTTACTTAGATACAATGGAAGCAGATCTAGTGATGGATAGATGGCGTATCAGAGGCTGTGGATAGATGGCATATCCGAGGCTGTGAATATCAGCATCCACGTAGCACACACTAAGGCTCACACCAGATGCTTCATTAAAATATTATGCTAAAAGGCAGGATAGGACTGGATTAAAAATAAGAAAAAGATAGAAAAAGAAGCATTATTTATAGAAATAATAATATTATTACATAGGAATAAACGAAGGCCAAAAAACACATGGAGAAGAGAGCTGGAGAATGAAGTTAGAAAGATGGGGAGGACATGGAGAGAGCTCCATGCAATGGCGAAGGATAGAATGACTTGGCGTGAGTTGGTTGAGGGCCAATGCTCCATTGGGGGATAGAAAGGCAGAAGATGAAGAAGAAGCGTTGTGAGTTGAGAAAATGTTGTGATGCACTTGACCGTTTTATCCTATGTTGTTGGATCTCTCTCTGCAGAACGGCTAGCTGCCTGCTGAGAGCATTGCACAAAGGACAAACTACATAGATCCAGCGACGATCCCTAGGGATCTCTGCAAAAATTGAACAATGCAGTCGTGAAATGAACCCACTACCTTCAGAGTGTAAGGCAGATGGCTTGACCTCTTTGCCATGGAGGAACCCCTCCCTTTCCCTGTACTTGACAAGATACAGTAAAATATGCTCGGCTATACATTTGTTGGTGTTCTCACTATTTAAACATATTAGCGACCAGGTCGCCCATTGGTTCGCCGAAGGACGACTTCGGTCAGGACAGAATTTTGGTCAGTCTCCTTTGATCGCATCGACACTGCAGGAGTCCTTTTAGGGGCTCTTGATGACGTGCATTGCTAAGCCATTTTATATGGCGCACATAACCCAGTCACAATTATAACCTACAGCTCCTCCTTCGGGGATGCTGGTTGTAGGTGATGATTTTTTTTCCCCAGCAAAGTACTCACATACCTACTGTTTAAACAGAAAAAGTTGTCAGTATTGTAACTTGTCAGCACTGAGATATTTGTTTCAACTGAAAATTTCTGCTGACCTTGTGACTCGACAATTCAAATTTTAGCTGTGGCCAGGACCTGTCATGAGAAGTGCCAAGGCCGATGCTTCGGTCCAGGAGAGCTGGAATGCTGCCACAACTCTTGTGCTGTTGGCTGCAATGGTGGCAGCGACGAGCTGTGTTTTGTAAGTACAGTGGCGATTAAACAAAAATATTTTAGATGCATGGATAAAAGTTGTGACACAACAAATCATACACTAATATACAATATATAAAAATTTATCGCTGAAACATGTAAACTGTCACAAGCAACATAAACTTTATTGTTAAACATTTTTAAATATTGTATATCTCTCTCTACATTTGGTAGAAGCTAAAATGGTTGTTCATCTCTTGCAGCACTTGTAACAAGTTAATACTTGTATGTCTCTAGGTTAAAAAGTTAGTTGCATATCCTTTACAAGATGTTGCAGAACCAACTCCATCATTTTTTGGATGTTGCTGTTTTTCTAGGCAAGTTTTACGTTCTTCTGAACGGTCAGCTGTTAGTACCACAACACCTAAGCCACAAATGTTGTCTCTAGGTACACTTCTATATATTTTTTAACAAGGAGTAATTTCATCAAGTGTGGTTGCAGCAAGAGGTCTCTGTATTATCTGGGATCATATCACCAACAGCTGCTGCAGACACTATGCTGCTACATTAGTTTAGTTGCTCTTGTGAATTATGGTTTATTCTTTCACATCACAATCATATCACAATTATTCCTATAACAGTGAGCTCCCGTCTAGGCTATCACATTACATATGTCGCTGCTGATATATAAGGCATTCAATCATTGCTGCTAGTCTGCTTATTGGGTATATTTAGCTACACTTAGGACAGTTGCACTGGTGTATACATCACTCCATGTTGGATTCGAGGCCTCTTTTTGGAGGAAAATGAATACAAACCCACAGCCACCTCACAAGCAGGAATAAAGCAGCTAATCAGGATTTCGCTTAAATTAGATGTATTAGCATAAGGCTGAAGGGTGCAGATATTGTAAACTACAATACAATATACCAACCACCCTTTTAAGGGTGAGCGCAGAAGAAAGATGTGTATAGATTAAAATGTCAGTGATTACAATTAAAATACAGCCATTACAAAATCATGTATTGTCCCTCTATTGTAGGTATGCAAAGATTACCAGTATGAGAACCACTGTGTGGGGTTCTGCCCTGCCAAGTCCTACCCGAAGTCACAAAACTGTGTCAAGTACTGATTGTTGTCAAGAAGAGAAACTGGCTGTAAGCATGACCTGTCAGCCTAGAGGGAAAGCATCTTTCCAGACTGGAGCTACTGGACAGCTGATTCTGTGCTTGAGCAGAACATAGAGCTACTGAAATGATTATTAATTTTTTTGGTACCACGCAACTCGTTATGCTTTCACTGGGAAGGTCAAAGACAGTATTTTCGTCTGTCAGTTAGTTGTTACATTTACTTGTCTTCTTCTTCTTCTTCGAGTTCACCAGCTGTAAACTCCAGCAGAAAGTTCTGGGGTTTTTTTGGGTCCACCTCTGAACTTTAGTCTTGCTCCACAACCTGAGTGTTTCATGCACATCCCTTCAACAGATCTGACTTAATTATACGCAGATTGTTGGTTCCTTGCCTCTCATGCTTATGTACTCCAACTTCGAAGAAAGCCTCTAATTAGTAGACTCTTATGACATGCTTGTTGAGCAGGCAGTGGGTCTATTTTTCTTTTCCTCACAATGGGGCCACAGAATCCACACGGGGAACATTCACTTTTTTTATTAGAACTGTTATTTTTGACTCCTTGTTCCCTAAAGTATTATGATTATAACTACTTTGGAAACAAACATTGTCTACTTAAATTCCAGTGTGGGTTCCAGGGCCCCCCCCCCCCCCCCACACACACACACACACATGCACGCGCACACAAACACAGACATGCGCGCATGAAAAGTAGATCTAATGCTCCCTTACAAGTGTGTCATAAAAGGCGCTAGATTAGAGTTTTTGCTGAAATCAGATGTGTTGGGCCCGAAAGGTGCAGAAATAGCAGTCTAGCTGCAAACCACAAAACAATGAGCCAGCTGCTCTTTTAAGGGTGAAGAAGGTTGAAGAAGAAGAAAGATACTTTAAATAAGAACTTTTTGAGATAGAAAGAGCTAGAGTAATCACAGCCTGGTACCAGAAAATTTCAGGAAGACCTAGGTAAGAGAGTTTGTAAAACTTATGTGAAGGGCAATAAAATATATGACATTACATCAAATATTTTTTTAATGAACAAAAATCAACCTAAACGCAAAATAAAACTTGTTTCTTCTTCTTTCTTCAAGTCTTTTTTTGTTTTTCAGCATCAGGCTTTGAAAAGCTTTTCAATGCAACGCAATCATAAATACAAAATGAACATTGTTGCCAGGATTGTTCATCAAAAAAAGAAAATACTGACACTAACACAACTAGAGATGGAAAAGAGGGAAATAAAAAAAAAAAATATATATATATAAAAACCAGATCAGTATTATGATGAGTGGTCTACATAAACAACCTCATGGGAAAAGTCAGTGGAAATACCTTAAGGTCACACAAATGTGTTAGATCTGTCAAACGGATGCACACGCAAAACTCAGGTTCTGGAACAGGACTGCAGTCCAGAAGTGGACGAACAACCAAAACTTTCCTCCAGAGTTTACAGCTGTTGAACGCAAAGAAGAAGAAGAAGTACCTTGAGGTGGCTGCTGCATTGGAGGACTGAGCTTGCATGGAAATGCCCAATGTGCAGTGATGTCACTTGTGATAACATAACATTAAATAATTTATTGCCTGCAAAATAGGAATCTCTTAAGCACTGCAAGTTATATTCTTCTTGTAAAATAATGGATATTATAAGCTTATACATTTTACTAGGGGCTGCCATAGTGTAGTGGCTAGACGCTTGCCTACGGATCCAAAGATTATGAGTTAACATGCGAATGGAGCTGGACCAATTTTTGTGTGTTCAGAAATAACCCTGGCTCCCAGGTCAGGTCAGCCCAGCCTTAAAAGAGTACTGGTAAAAAGCCTGAGAAGTAATGTTGGCCGCAGCAATGCTGACCACATCACCCACTGAGTGCCGATTGGTCTATAAAATATAGGCCTTGCCCAATAAGCCTGAATGGTGCAAAGAAAGGTCCTTATACATTTCATTATGAAAGTTCTGGAAATCAAATATGGTAATTGTAGTATGGCAAGTAGTATGTTATCCTCTTGTTCTCTTTTTTTTTTCTCTTTTCCAGTTACCTCATTGAAGTGTTTGTTTTGGGGGTGGGTGGGTGGGAGATGTAAGGATTCTCGAGATGTAAGGATTCTCTGTGTGCTCTTTCTGTTGCATTGAATGAATTAATCTTCATTTCTTGAAGGCTGTTTTTGATGCCAGTGTAACCATCTTTTGCATGGTCTTCTTATTGTTTAGTATATTTCTCTGGCTTGGTTCTCTCAGTGTCAGTTGTTACCAGGGCATTCTTATCCGATGTCCATGCCATCTCATCTGTTCTTCTTGAATGTATGCTTGATTTCAGTCTTACAGTCTTTTGATTTTAATCTTTTCTAGTTACTCTGGCAGCTTTTCTAAGAAATCTAATCTCCATTGTTATGATATTATGCTCATTATTTGTAATAAGGGCCATGTTCAACACTGGGCGCATAAAGTTGGCCTCCAAAAAAAAAATCAACAGTTTGTAATGGATGCAGAATTGATCTGTGGATGGTAATTGATCTGTGTTGTCGTTTCCACTGTTTTTATATAAACCATGAGACTTTAAGTTGTTTGCTTATGTACGCATTGTTAACTAAAATAATCATATCAGTTTACTCTTACTCATTATTTGTTACTTTATATTGAAACCACCAGCAATTGTGTACTTGCACCACTGGTTATTGCATATGTATACTTAAAAGTATATACCTATATATAACATATATAAAATATGTAGTAGATGTATGTTAATAAAGAAAACAGTTGATTAATGATTTATCTTGTCTGTAATCTACCACATGCTGCCCCAGTAACAAGTCTACCTGAACCAAACATCACAGTCAAGGGCAGAACACTTAAGACAGTAGACAGGATTACATGTCTTGGTAACTTTCTCGCTCAAAAAGTTCATATCGATCTAGAGATCAATACAAGGATATCCAAAGCCAGCATCACATTTGATAGGCTTCGTACAAAAGTCTGGAATAGAGCTGGCATCAGCCAGCAGACGAAGCTCAAAGTGTACAAAGCTGTTGTACTCACTGTACTTCGATATGCATATAAAACATGGACCATTCACCAGTGCCATGCTAAGAAGCTATACTATTTCCACACAGTGTGCCTCAAAAGTTGCTGAACAAAAATGGCAAGACAGGATCCCTGACACTGAAGTCCTTGACAGAGCTGGACTGCCCAGTATTCACTTGATTCCAAAACAATCGCAGCTTCACTGGGCAGGTCATATAGTCTGCTTGCCTGACCACTGACTGCCAAAAATAATTTTCTGTGGTGAGCTACACAAAAAAAAAAACATAAATGGACATAAGAAACGTTTCAAGGACAATCTCAACACTTTACTGAAAGACCCTAAAACCTGCGAAGTCACTGCATGTGGGTCTTTTTTTCTCTCTTTCCCAAATCCCTAAGTGTAGTTCTCTTTGCCATGTTCCCATGTCTTTCACCGACTCTCTCTCTCTCTCTCTCTCTCTCTCTCTCTCTCTCTCTCTCTCTCTCTCTCTCTCTCTCTCTCTCCCTTTCTCTCTCTCTCTTTTCGTTTTTCGCTCCTTTCTGTCTTCTGTCTGCCAATTATCAGTGTCTGTGTCTTTTCATAAATATTCTCTCTCTGTTGCTCTTTCCCCTGGCGCTTCTCTCTTCATTGAGGAGATGTAGCCCATGAAGCTGCTAGAACTGCAGCAGCAATTCAGAAAAGACAAGCTAGGAAAGATACTGAAGCAAATCACCAGAGAGATGTGGCCTCAATTCCCTGTCCACATTGCTCAAGAACTTTCAGTGCTAGAATTGGCCTTAATAGCCATCTGTGGACTTACAAAACCTAATCCAGTCACCACTGGATGAAAGGACTGGTCATCCTCACCTGTGATGGGCGAATAACAGCATAGAGATTAATGGTCACATCTCCTTCTCCTGTGTTCACCCTTAAATGGCTGTTGGCACATTATGTTGAATTTTACTTTACAGCTAGGCTGGGATATCTGCACCTTTTGTCCCAGTACATCCAACTGTAAACAGACCTCTGATTATTCCTCTTTTATGTCATCTTTGGATTAGTTTTATGTTAGTCTCCCCAAACAAAGTAGGTCACGTTTCATTGACAAATTTGTTGGGCTGGTCTACTTTCCTGCATGTTACGGGTGTGCCGCTTTGTTGTTTGTTTTCTGGGTTGTCTTGCCCTTACGTTTTTTTTCCAAGAAAGAGAATGCCTGTGACATAGGTTTCATCACTCTCTAAAGGGGTTTTGTGTTGGGCCAAGTCTATCGATGTTTTTGGAGTGTTAAAAGTGCTGGTGTGCTGAAATAATCAACACGCGATATAAACGGCATTGCGGAAAACCTCCGTAACCTTGTGGCAAGGTTATGTGGTTCAAAGTCGACCAATCAGAAGTGAGCTAGTGTGTAAATGAGGAGACTAATGTTAGTTTTACCTCATCTTTGTTAAAAGGCAGCGGGTTTGTCCCCCCACATCACTAATTTCTTTCATAACATCTAGATTGCTCTTCTTGGTTGTCTAATCAATTTTAAGGATTCTTCTGTAAAACATCATCTCCGGGGCCTCAACATATTGTACCGCTTATTTGTTAATTGTCCAAGATTCACAGCTGTTTTATATATATAAAAATATACATATATATGTATGTATATATATGTGTGTGTGTGTGTGTGTGTGTATATATATATATATATATATATATATATATATATATATATATATATATACACACACACACACATATATATATGGGTGCTGACATGGTCTAGCGGCTAGACGTTTACCTGTGGATCGGAAAGTCGTGGGTTTGATTCCTGACGGGGACCGGACTTTTTTCAGAAATGACCTTGCTTCCCAGGTCGACCCATGCTTGAATGGGTACTAGGTACAGTCTGGGAAGTAAAGGTGTGATGTGACCACATGACCCACCAAGTGCCTTTTGGTCTATAAAATATGTGTCTAGCCCTATATACCCAATACGTCGGAAAAGCGTAGAAAAGGGTCCTTCTACCACTACAGTAAAATGTGTAACCTGCACCAAACTCGCAAAGTTCGCCCTTACCAGAAAGTTTCGTCTCGCTCAGGGCTGCAGTGTCGATGTTGTATCTACCCAGTTCTTTTCCAATCAGGATGGTTCGTCTTTCGTGTACAGAGGTATTTTCTCTGTCCATGAGAGTTCGCCCGTTCCATGCGCCAAACTTTAGTGGTATGAGTCTTTAGTTTTCGTTTTCGTCGACCGCAGAATATGCGTTCTTTCCCGTCGTAGTATACTGGGTGAGACATGATGGAGCAGACAATTCTTATGGCACCTTTCCTCGTGCCATGGAGGTGAGCTGGTCTTTCCTATAGAGGGCTGCTCAGGGAACTGCCGAAGTCCAATGCTGTCCCTATCAGTAGACAGCGGCCATATAGCCTGAACCGCCAGCGTGCAGGTCTGCGGCACGGCCGACTATTTATCTGGAGAAGGCAGTGGTCTGTGGCTACGGCTGCCAACATAACCCACCTCTGCCGCTTCGTCGCTCGCCCTTCGCCACAGGACTTGAGAAACAAAATTGTTGAAGGTGATAACTGGATGAATAATAGGATGAAAGTGACTTTCGAAAGGACTCTAAATTTAGTCGAGCAAGTGTTGTGAAATTCGTCGACCTCACTTTATCGCATGTGTCCATCTTCATCCATTGGCAGGACAACGTCGAGACGCTTGGAAATGGACCTAGATGCAGTAGATGATCAAGGCGTCTTAAGTGTCCTGCCTTGCTTGAAGCTCTCCACAGAGCCTGATGCGTTGAACCATAGGAGGTTTTCCCCGCCGAATACAGTCTTGACATGCAAGGTAGGCATATCATCACCGAGTGGTTTAGAACCAGATCGGCTACCCTCTCTTGGTTTAGCCTTCCCGTCAAAGCTGTTGCCTGGGGGGGGGGGGCGGGGTGGCCACTGTCGCATGCTGAGCTGCTGGGAGCCACGGGAGAGAGCTGATTGGCAGACCTAGCCCAATGGTGGTGAACTGCCCTAAGAATATCATGACGATCCCCTTACGAGAGGTACCACTAGTATCCGACAACCTAGCCGCCCCCCCCCCCCCCAAAGTAACTTAAGGAAAGGGTCACTTTTCAGATATGAATCTAACAGAAGCAAATTCCAGAAACCCCGTACAATCGTGTGTGTGTGTGTGTGTGTGTATATATATATATATATATATATATATATATATATATATATATATATATATATATATATATATATATATATATAAAGGCTACGAAGTAAGCTTCTGTTTATATCAGTGGGTTTAATCGCACTAGGACAGTTAATGTTGTTTGCATTTAATTGAACATCTGTTTGTATTTCGGGATTCTACTTGAGGCTGTTGGGTCTTATCCTGGCTGGATGTTGAATTAAGAATTGAAAACACAGCACTCGGGACACTCCCAAAAGCGCTCCATCCCCATCTTCAGCAGCAAGTGAAGAGTTCAAATTCCGATGCCATCATTCCGATGTCAGATTGTATATCCTTCTCGCTCTTCCCCTGAGTGTTGAGCGTCTGCCAGATACCATGATAACTCCTCGCAGCGCCATTCTCCTCAGACTGTAATGACCCATTTGTGCCTCAGAACCTCCTTGCTGGTAGCAGACCAACATGTGAATCCCTGATACCTCGTTCAACCCCCAAATAGCCACTGTTATAAATAAGTCCTCCGTAATAGTGCCAACACTAGTCGGGTATAACCATGACCTACCTAATGTTGTAACCCCTTGCGGAAAGAGTTTTTAATATCTATGAAGTTTATCTAGGACTATCTGCAGCGTGTACCCCTGGCTGGTTAACTGGATGGAGGCAGCACTGTTAGAGAGAACATTTATAGTTTTGTTTGGGAACATGAAGATCAACAATTATTTTCCCTGGCCTTCCTCAGGGTTCACCATTGTCACCTGTCTTGTTCAACATATGTACAGCAAGTCTGGCAAAATACAAGGCCCGACAATCAAGTACTGAGACTGATTTTATTATGGTCAAGATAAAAATGCCATCTATGAAACAAAGCATGGAATCTAAAGAGGCAACATTAATCTATGATCTAGCAACTTTTTATCGCCGCTCGATAAGCAGACAACAAACGAGCCGCTATTTTGTTGACCTAATCAGAGATGCTTTGATACGTAATCAGCGCGGAGCAAAAAGCTAACATTAAATTCTTTTTAAAACTCTTAAAAAGCGCCAATGAAACAGTTAAATTAGTGCAACAAGTTTATGGGGATAACTGTTTATCTCGTGCAAAAATTTTCCGGTGGTATTCACGATTCAAAAGTGGTGTGAAAATAATTACTAGACCTGGACGCCAAATTCTGATCGTAATGATGAACTCATTGCAAAAGTCAGAGAACGGATACAAGAAGATCATTGTTTTACTGTGAGGATAATGGCAGATGAATCTGGTGTTAATAGAGAGACCATTCATAACATTTGTGTGCAAGATTTTGGAAAGAAAAAAATAGTTTGCCGGTTTTGTACCACATTCGTTGTCTGATGACCAAAAACATCCGCAGGTTGAGTGCCCAAGAGACATTATCAAAACAAAAATTGCTGGCCCTAAAACAATAGTGTGTTCACAGCCTTTCACCCTATTGCCCAGATTGGTCTCCCTGTGATTATTTTATATCCCCAAATTTAGAGTTACGATTGAAAGGACGCTTCTTTAACGATATTGATGACATCCAAAGGGCCGTAACATCCACTTTAAGGGCCATGAGATCAGAAGAACTACATAGGTCGTTCCCGTGTTTGTTAGATCGTGCCACTTGCTGTATCGCTGCACAAGGGGCTTATTCTGAATCAGATACAGGTTTTATCTTCAAATGTTAATTATTTTAATTTTTATGTAATTAGTCTCATTACCTAATTGTCGGACCTTGTATAACCCGCTGGGTCATGGCGAACTATGACATTTGCAGTGGTAATGCTGACAGATGCTAAATCAGTACTTGAAGCACTTCAGTCTAGGAAACTACCAAAATTGCAAACACTGTTGACACAACTCAGCCTTCAGCGAAGAGTCGTAATGCAGTGGATACCGTCTCATTGTGGAGTGCCTGGAAATGAGAAAGCTGATCAACTGACAGGGGAAGGTGCAACAAAAGAGCAGCCGGATGTACCAGTCACATACCACCAAAAGAAAAGAATAATTAAATCGATCAGGAAACAACCAGCCCCAGCAGAAGACGACTATTTTATTATGGACAGACCAGAACAAGTCATTATCCTCCGCCTCAGAACAGGGCACAACCGATTGCGTAACCACTGAATGAACTAACAACCACAGTGAAATTTATACAAGAGACAAAACTGCTGATATAGACAACTTATTTCAGGCGAACGAAAGAAGAAGAAGAAGAAGTATCTTAGTATGCTAGATCACCCCATACAAATATATTTCATAACCCAGCACTAGGATAGGTAAAAAAAAAAAAAAAGCAGCTTTAAACACCAAACAAAACGAATATGCAGGTGAACTACTGATCTTCCTGAAATTGGTTATAAGTTTCAAAGTATTTCAGAACAAACCCCGTGGAGAGATCAATGAAAACTAGCAGTCCAATTCCAGACAAATTTGAGAGGAATATTTGACCCCCCCCCCCCTTCCTCCCCCCATCAAAAAAAAAAAGAGCAAGATAGTATACAACGCAGAATAGCCACCCTCGGCTATATCGATGAAGAATACATACAAGAATAATAGGTCCGAGTCTATACAGCAAATACTGCAGACACAACTCAGCTGTCAGCCAAGAGTCGCAATGCAGTGGGTGACGTTCCATTGTGGAGAGCCTGGAAATAAGAAAATTAATCAATTGGCAGGGCAAGGTTCGACAAAAGAGCAGCCAGAGGTACCATTTCATACATTTTAAAGAAGAGGATAATTAAATCGACCAGGAAACCACCAGCCCCGCACAAGCGGATATTCTGTTATGGACAAATCAGAACAAGTCATTATCCTTCACCTCAGAATAGGGCACAACATAACAACATGTACATACGATTCTTCTTCTTCTTCTTTCGTTCGCTTAAAATAGATTATCTATATCTGCAATGTTGTCTCTAGTATGAACTTCACCGTCTTTTGTAATTCACTCAGCGGCCCGTAAAGTTTCACTTGCACCGATGTTTCTTTTGGCCAAAAGTTTTGCCTTGATATGTTGTACTTGGGACAGTCTTAGGGGACATGATCTGTTGTCTCAGGTGCCAGTCCACATGTGCACATGTCTGATTCGCCGATTTTAAATTTTGTGTACAAGTGGCTGCGAAGTCGATAGTGTCCTGTTCTAAGGAATAACTTGCTCTGGCCTGTCCATAAAAAGATAATCGTCTTGTGCTGGTTTTGGTGGCTTTCTGATTGATTTGATTATTCATACACACGATTCAAGATAGGTGTATCAGGGATGTGCACTTGCGGAAAGTCGCCCCAGACAGCAGGACATGTACCCCAGGACTGTAATGAATATGACACAATAATGCAAACGTTTTTCACCAGAAAGAACAATAATGGAACGTTAACTCTACGGGCAGCTGAATGAACTAAAAACGCCAGAGAAATTTATACGAGAGACAAAATTACTGAAAGAGACAACTTATTTCAGGCGAACGAAAGGAGAATAATAATTATTCAACCATCGGGTCCTTCGGTAATTGATAATGACCTAGCGATATTAACCCGATTCCTTCACAGAGTGCAACATTTGAACAGATTCAAAATGGAGGAATGAGAATTGCTTTAGGGTGCACACAAGATTAATGATAACAATGCGGTTTGTGTTTAGCCTGATATCAGTAAAGTCTAGAGTCTAGACTATCACTGGCTTAACCCAAGGCCTACATGAGAGTTACCAATGATGATAGACATTCTCTGCATGGCAGTCCTAAAGATTTTAGAAGAGACCGATTGAAAAGAGGAAAGTCATGGATGACACTAGCTGAAGATACAAGCCGGCTAGTTGCCTCAGTCGAGAAATACACAGGGGGCAGGAATGGGTCGACTGGAATCAAACAACAGCGGTTTCCATCAGGTAATTTTCACATTAGGAAAAGAATTTAGAGAGTGGTGTACCGGGAAATGCAAGAGTGCGATGGAATGAGACAGTGCATTTTATAGCTACAAAAGCGATAGTTTCAGGCACGCTCCTCGTACCGGAGGAGACATTCTGAAGACCATTTATGAATACATGCTGATAGAAGACATAAGCTTCGATGACATAACATGTGTAAGAATGTGTTAATATCGAATAAGGTTGGATCAGGTAAGGAGGGGCGTATAAGAGGAAGAGAACAAGTTCCTGGCGAACATAGGCAGCATTAGGATGGACGTTTCTTTCGAAGTGGTAAGCCTGAGAGGCAAGGAACTAACAGTATGCATACAGATAAGCTAGATCTGTAAAACAAATGTGTACGCAACACTCAAGTTCTGGAACAAAATCAAACTTCAGAAGTGGATGAAGAACCAGAACTTTCCGCCGGAGTCTACAGCCAGTGAATACGAAGATGATTAAATGAACCCATGATGTCTTTATTTCGTCACGAAACAGATATGTAAGTCTCGATTTCGGATGAATTTAATTGGCACCAACTAGAAAGAGAAGAGCGCTCATAGAAATGAATGGAGGCGGGTGATTTATGTAGCAATAAACCTCAAAGGCTCTAAATGAAGAAGTAGAAGAAAAAGAACTTATAATGAATATCTGTTACCAACTCTCCGGACGTTAAAAGAAAGAAACAACAAACTTTTGAAATGGTCAGTTTGATTGGCTGGATCCAACTGTGTGTGACCAATGAAACACCAGCTTCAATAACAGCAAAATGTAATGGCGCCGATCAGACAGAGAAAGAAATCGCCGCTGTCCACATGCGAATAAAATAGGATTGCTTCATTTTCTCTAGGAGTTTCTGAATTTTGACAATTTACTTCACATCTTATGTGATTTACCGTGTTTATTACAATTGGAAAAATACACTGTTGGGAAATACGGAGGAAATATAGTGAAAATTACCAACAGTATTCCTTCGTCCAAAATTAATTTCACTGTTTAAGTGCTTTTCTGTAATAAACGTAAACGTTCGCTACTCTTTTTTTGTTTTATAAAATACAAAACTGTTGAATATTTTTAAAAAAAGTACCAAGTCTGCAAATTTACTGACGTTTATTCCAAAAATGTCTACCGGCAGCTCGGAACTGAAATGGAAGGTAAGAGAAGAATTGTTCGTGATGTGTTTGTTAAAAAAGAATTTGGAGAAAGCAAAAACTGAAGTAGGTCACGTGGGTTGGTCAAGTCTTGCTTGGCGGGCGGATTTTTTCAAACAAGATTTTGTTTTCAAACGGCAAACGGGATCTCGGTTGACTTTTGATGAATTAGTTGCATCTTATTGTTGTTTTTTTTTCGAACTGTAAACATGTGCTGATTCACGTCATTGTCTTAACATTTTACGAATTCAGTTAGTGAAATAATTTTGGTGGTTTTAGTTTTATTTATGATAATTTGTCCAGGAAAAATAGTTATCCGTTTCAGTTTCTGAGTTTCAAATCTGAATCAAACGTTAACGGTTAACGTAACTAAATCTAAATCAGATCAACCTGTGTCTGCCAGATGTGTTTCTGGCTCTTTAGTTAATATATTACTACGCTACATATTTCATCATGAGTCACGAGCCATTAAAGGTTTGTTAATTTTTTTAAAATTGTAATAATTAATAATTGTACTTTAAGTTATGATGGTGGAAATAAAAATCAGTGATTGAATCATTTAGGTACTTTAGTCAAATTTTCAAAATGCCTTCTACACCAATAAAACCAGCACAGTTAGATGGCTGTAAACAATCTCTTTCCAATGGTACCTCATTTAGGCTTGTATGTCATTTCTGAGCTAAGATAAAAAGGTTTTTGTGGAGATATGTAAAAAACAGCTAACAGCTGTTGAAAACTTGCGACCCAGAAACAAGAAGTTTCTCTCTGCGCAACCAAACTGCGCACTTCTGTTTTGGCTTTGTTGACATTGGACTGTCATTGGACAAGATGGCAGACAATGGAGAGACAGCCACATACCGATTGCCTAAAAATGTCACTGTATATTTAAAAGCCACTCATAAGAAAGAAATTTTATTTACAGATGTAAAATTGGACGTAGAATTCAATTATAACTAGCATTACCAGTACGAGTAATGTTAAAGCCTAAAGCCAACCTCGAATACTTAACGCTATTTTTAATCAAACTGATGTAACAAAAAAACAGAGGGCATCCAGCTATCGTAGACATGCCCTGTTAATCGGGTTCGTTCCCCCTGTTTTTAGCCATTTATAGTGGGTGAAAATCACACCAATCGCAAAATTTCATGAGAGATTTGGGACCCATCCCGAAACCCCAGCCGACATTTCCAAAACAAGTTTCGAACGACCACAAATTGTCGAACAACGTAGTCGCTAGAATCACTGAGTGAGTGTTCATTTTAAAATTTAAATTCAGTATTCACCTATTTTAGTAATTTAGTCCTTATTTACCGTAGTAGCTAATTCTGGCTTTTAACTTTTAGTTTTAGGACTGCATGGTTACTCAAAAGTGCATACATAGTCATACACTTCAGGGCGGGAAGTATTGAAGAAGCAGCTTACCACCTGGGACAAAAACAATTGAAAAATGTTTATGCTGGTAGAATTTTCGTGATATGAAATGAAATTGAAACAGTTCGTTATTGAACAGAAAAGACAACCAACTCTGTTAAAAAGTTAGTTAATTGTGTATCCTTTGCAGAACCAACTCCATAATTTTTTGGTTGTTGTGGTTTTTTAGGCATATTTACGTCCAATATTGATTTATGGACATTTGGCTTCTCGATAACTACTGTCAAAACCGGTGCAAGGCTCTCAGCTTGGATTGAACCCGGCATTACGAAGTGCATTCGCATCGCCTAAGCCACAGACACCGACACCCACTCTGTACCTTCCACATATATTATTCTATCAATAATTCTCATCTGTATTTTTTTTAGCTAAGTAAAAAAAAAAGGGAGAGGGGGCGCCCAAAAACAACATGGAAACGAATGATGAAAAGTGACCTGAGTGTGGCATCTTCGACATGGAAAACTGCACTGAAGATTGCACAGGACAGGAAAGCATGGAAAGTACTCTCTGAAGCCTCATGTGCCACTAGGCATAATGAGAACTTGATGATGATATTAAGCCTTTTTCCACGCTTTCAGGTGTATAAGGCATATCATGTAGTGCTAGCCCTATATTTTATAGACCATTGGAACCGTGTGGGTGATATGGTCAGCATCATGTCATGCTATCATCTTTGCTTTCCAGGAATTTACTTGGCACCCATGTAAGAGGTAAGACTGTCACCTTTACTTTCCAGGAATTAACTTGGCACCCATGTGAGACTCAGTCTTAAAGGCTGTTAACCTGGAGGCCAAGTTCATAAAAAAAAGGCTATATCCTTTGCGTATGTAAACCTACGTCATTCAGGTCTGCAGGTGGATGTCTAGACGAGGGCTATTCAGCTAAATTTACTCAGGGACCACATTTTCAAAAAACGGGAATAGTCACGGGCCTAAGGCCAGAGTTTCATAATAAAAAGATCCTTAATACAGTAGGACTGGCAATGATCCGCGGGCCAATAGCTAGGTCTCTGCGGCCAGATTGTATCTGGAAACCACCAGGTATAGTCCTGGTCTAGATGCTACACCCCATAAACAGTTTGGAATAATTGTTTTCCTAAGGCTTTGGTTTCCAACTCCTTTTGAGCCATAACCCCATTTAATAAAGGCATATAGACCTTTGGCCTCATATATTATAGTAGGCTTTTTTGAATAGGGGGTAAATGAAAATACATCGAAATAGATTTTCCAGTAATAACTAATCAAAATAATGTTAACTTATGACATATTTAACATGATCGTTGAAATTAACAAGCATACACCGTACTATTAAGTTCTCCTTAATGTCAACTTCATGTCATTCTAAGTATTTAATCTGGTTTTTTTTTATTGAAGAAGCATCAAATCCACTCTCATAGAGAAATGTAAATATAAAGGGGGTAAAACTGGAAACGTAGGTATAACGTCGTTTGTTTATAACCGATACATAGCACACCGAAACTGAGTCTTTGGGTTTTCATCAGATAGTTTGCTTAAGGAGGAATCGTTCTCAGATCTATGACTTCATTTTGTAATTCCAGGGGGGATGCTGGTGACCTCAATGGAAGCAAAAAATATTTTGTTCGAGCTCACCTTTTTTTTTTTAGCTTAGGAAAATAATACTGATGTTAATTTTCAAGAGGATCTATATGGCCAGTTATCTCTTCTTTCAAATTGCTCTTTTTTTTTTCACCTTCCAATTTGTCCACCCCAGCGACTGGTGACAGCCCTGGCAGTGTTTCCTAATTTACTTTTATTTGCCAGTTCTGAAGTTTGCAAATACATTCCAAGAGGTTATCTTAAAATTAATTCTGTCAGTTCCTTTCCTTGGAGTTTTAGGTCCAGCCTATTTTACTTGTCTAATGTGCTGCTAGTTAAGCAGTTCTTCTAAGCCATGTTTCATTAAAATAGGTCACAACTCCATGTTTTCTATGCACCCCGATGAATAAATTTTCAGTTAGCAAAAAAAAAAAAAAACACACACCATTGGCTACATTTCCTCTTGGTAACTATTAACGCTTCCCATTGGTCTTTTGGGGTCAAGCAGTTAAAAAAAAATTGCACAAACATTTTGAGATAACCACCTCAGTAAAAATCACGATGGGAAAGAGAATTCTCTCTGTTTTCTTGTGTGTGTGTGGGGGGGGGGGGGGGTAGATAGATCCAGTGCCCACTAGCAAACATGCTGTCAAAGGAGACTAATTAATAATTCTTTGCTTAAATTAAATGTGGTCGTCTGAAAGGCACACATATCACAGCCTTGTTACAGTAAACCACAACTTCGCAGATCAGCAACCCGTTTAAAGGCATAAGAAGATGTGCTGAATTTTTTAGGAAGGAAAACAACCATAATTTGAAATTAGAATAGATATTCAATTTTGGATTATCGTGTCTTTTGTCACCTTATTTTTACTGACTAGGATCTTGATCAGTGGATCTAGAATATAAAGAATGCATTGTAAAGAAAATGCCCAATTGGAAACTGTATATAGACAGTATGATTTGTTTTAGTTCAGTATCTTTTTCTTGCATTTTTTTTAATGGCGTGTGTGCGCGGCATCCTGATTGCTGTGGTGCAGGTTCCAGCCTCCTGGCTGGTTGCCTCCGACTTCAGCACCTTGTTTTGCTAGGGTAGACTGATCATACTTGAGGAGAGTAGGCTCATCCTTTCGCCTTTACCTCGTTTGTTGTCCCATCCAGTTTCCTGCTGGGGGTTGAGACCCCAACCTTCAACTGGATTGCTGGGAAGAACAGGGTCCACCACGGTGAGGTAGGCTTAAACAAGATGTGCTAATAGAAATTAAGAGTCATGTATTGCACATCATTGCTCCATTAGGTCCCCTTAGTTCAGTATATTTTTCTTGTTAATCTATGTCTTTACATGGGTTCTAATGATGAGATGCATAAATGTGCTCTTCCCCAGACACTCTTTGAGAATGCCCAAACAAAAATGGATTCACATTTTCCTGCTAAACAAAAAGCAATGAAAGCATCTGGTGCTGCAGATAATGCTGAGCTAGATGGCACACTTGATTCAGGTAGGTCAACTTCAGTGTAGTTTTTCTCTGACTGATCTCTAGCTTTGCTACCATATTGTCTAAGTTACATGGATCTTTGCTGGTAATGAGGAGTAATTTCAACTAATTATTTTAGTGCAGTGGAACTGCAACATTTGTCTGTTTTTAAATGTGTATTTTTTCCTCTGTAAAAATGTTTGTTTGATATTTGTCTGAAAAGTCAATATTTGTCCATCCTCCGACATGGGCAGTGAATCACCAGATGAGAAACAAGATAATGATGTGGGCCGGGTTCCAAGTGCTGCAGTTACGGAATGTCTGTCCACTTGGCAAAAATCCCTATTGTTGATCGGCAATAATTGCAGGTTTTCATAGAGAAATGACACCCAGACATCTCTATATTTAATCGGTAAAAAATGCAGGTTCTCACCAAGAAATGACACCCATACATTACTGTAATTAACCTTAAAAAATGCAGGTTTTTACTGAGAAATGACACCCAGTAATTAATCATAAAAAAATGCTGGTTTTCATCGAGAAATGACACCCAGACATCACTATAGTTAATTGGCAACAATTGCAGGTTTTCATCAAGAAATGACACTCAGACATTACTGTAATTAACCTTAAAAAATGTAGGTTTTTACCGAGAAATGACACCCAGTAATTAATCATAAAAAATGCTGGTTTTCATCGAGAAATGACACCCAGACATCACTATAGTTAATTGGCAACAATTGCAGGTTTTCATCGAGAAATGACACCCTGACATCACTGTAATTAACCTTAAAAAGTGCAGGTTTTTACCGAGAAATGACACCCAGTAATTAATCATAAAAAAATGCAGGTTTTCATCGAGAAATGACACCCAGACATCACTATAGTTAATTGGCAACAATTGCAGGTTTTCATCGAGAAATGACACCCTGACATCACTGTAATTAACCTTAAAAAATGCAGGTTTTCCGAGAAATGACACCCAGTAATTAATCATAAAAAAATGCCGGTTTTCATCGAGAAATGACACCCAGACATCACTATAGTTAATTGGCAACAATTGCAGGTTTTCATCGAGAAATGACACCCAGACATGACTAAAGTTAATCATCGTTTCAATTCATTTGATGACATGTTTAGACAGCAAAATAAAAAACATTGGATGTCTTTTTAAAAAAAAAGGAGTACAGGTGAATCTCCTAGACATGTTGATGAATCATCATCAGTCATCAGAAGTGACATCACCTGATGCCATAAAGGGAGGCGACGAAAGCCGTTGTTATTTCTTGCTAAATATAAATTTCTTTTTAAATTTTTTCATATTTATGTAGGTCTCTCTCACATTGTTAAAGCAATAATAAATACAGTGGTTAATGTATAATTAAAAGGTATTTGCAATAATTCTCTATTGCAATTTTGTTGTTAAAGAATATTGAGCGTATGTTTTTGTTTGGCTGAATGTATAGACCGCTCAGTTCCCATATATATATACACATGTGTGTAATTTGTCTATGATTCTTTTCTCAAATAATGATTCATATTTTCGTTGAATTTAGTATTTTATTTTTCTTTCAATCTGTACTGTTTGTTGAAAAAAAAAAAAAACAGTTGGTGAACATGCAGCAGGTGGAGGCAACAACAAGAGAATGTCTGTGGAAAGAATCTATCAGAAGAAGACTCAGCTCGAACATATATTGTTACGTCCAGACACGTACATTGGCTCTGTAGAGACTGTTACACAGGTAATATATGTAATTCGTACATAACCACTATTGACTGTATTATTATGCAATTACCATTTATAGAAAGTTGTTCAGATCTGTGCCTATTTATCTGATCGTTTCCGTAAGCAGGTATCTTTTGTGTGTGGTCAGTATCTGCCTAGTGTCACTAGGCCTCTCCTTAAACTGATAATAGTTTGCTGAACTACAGCATGTTCAGTTGCTTATGTTTGCTGTGATATCTTAAGCTGTCGGTGACTCCTTTGGTCTGCTTTCTTATGGTTGAATATGGTTATGATTGCTTCCATTCTAGATAGGTCTATGATTGCTTGGCTTTCACTATATTTAGATCAGTGACTGTATTGTATTTTTGTTTCTTTATTGTTAAACTGATTTCCATTGCATAATAAATGTTAACAGCTTTGATACTGCAGTAGCAGCGTGCTCGCTATCCAGATGAACTGTTCAAATCATCTTGTGTGGGATTTTTGTTTGTGAGGAAATTAGCTAGGATATTGACTACATCATTCAAATACATCTACAGTAGGACTGGCACCATTGACTCAGTAAACCTTAGGGGTATTTTGATGTGTTCTTTTTCAGGACTCCGAACCCTAGAAGTTCCATTGCTGCAGATATAATCTGCCTTCCTTTATCTGTCTGACCTTCTCTTTCCACTTGGTGACTTGATGTATTTATAGGTCTACCTTGTGTTCTACTCACATTTAACTCTTTTCTGTACACCACTTTCGCCTCTCTGTTATTTGCCATCCTTTAAATGGCCCAACTGTTCATTGCATTCTATTAGACCTCATAAGGCCACTAAATTAAAATAGCGTTAGCTGTATTGTGCCTGTAGGGCTAGACTTGTATTTTATTTATAGACCTATCAGCACTTGGTGGGTGATATAGTAAGCATTATGCCTGCTGCCCTTACTTCTCGGGACTATTTAGGGCTGGGAGCCAAGGTCATAAAAAAAAATAAGTCTGTTCGTCTGAACCTAAACCCACGACGTTCCGATCTGCAGGCAAGCGTCTAGCCGCAACTCCCATGATGCCAGTAATTAGGGTTAATTGAAACAGCTTGTGAATTACTCATGTGTACTATGATAGAAGTTTTTTTTGATTGGCTGTAGCTGTCTGCAAAATACTAACATATCTGCTGTTTCATATTGGCAGTCAATGTGGGTGATGGATATTGAGGCGAATCAGATGGTACAGAAGGATATTACCTTTGTTCCAGGTCTCTACAAGATCTTTGATGAAATCATGGGTAAGCTGTTTAGCACATAGTTCTTCTTATAATCCATGTCAATGTGGCATTGGTAATCATGTCTCTCTGCAGCCTTCTTTCTTGTGAATTATCTCTGATAGAGATGTTTTTTTATTATTATTGTTATTATTGCATATAGTTGTGAATGCAGTTTCTTGATTCTGGCATATGTGTTGAAGTCAGCTGCAGACTAATTTGGCAGCAAACTGCCTTGCGCTGAATTTTTAAAGCAGGGTTAAGCTGATTAATGCGTAAATTTCCTAGTAAAGCCACAAGCATACATCAGTTGCTGGTGTTGGTTTGCAGCAGCCTGTAAATAATTTGCAAGTAACTTTTAAACTAGAGCTGATACAAAGTCCTGGCCGTTAGCTACTATTTAAAGTCATAAGCATATATGATATCATCTGTAAACTCCTGTGGATAGTTTTGTTTGTCAACTTCTGGATAGAGATCTTGTTCTAGAACTTCAGTTCTGCAAGATGGGAGTAGTAGGTCCATTTCCCCCCGTCCCACCAGAATGGGGCACATAAAGCCAAATTTGATATTCATCATTCAGTGACAGTGTGGGTTCTGGGAGCCTATTTTGGTGAACCCATTGCCCCCTAACAAGTGTGTCAAAAAGGTGACAAATAGGGGAAGTAAGTAAAGGACCCTTTTCCACACCTTCATGGTTGTGTAGGACTAGACCTTTATTCTGTAGACCAATCTGCAGTTGGTGGGTGGTGGGATCATCATCATGTCGGCTACCGTTGCTTTGCAGGGACCCAAACCCACAGCATTCTGATCCGCAGGCAAGCATCAAGCCGCTACACTATGTCGATTCCCTGACAAATTAGACGTGTTTTCTCTAAAGTCAGAGTACAACTGCCAGATATACCAGAAACCAACAGTCTGCATGCAAACAAACCAAATCAGTAAAACTGATGTGCATGCAAAAAAAAAGCAAATCTGAAACAAGACCAAAGTTCAGAAGTGAACAAACGACCAATATTTTCCATCATAGTTTACAGCCTGTAAATGCTAAGTGAAGAAGGTTTTTTATTTGACATTCTGTCTTGCAACAACCAACATACAGTCAGCCTCATGATCATCTTTATACTGATGTAGATATTTTCTTTCTTCAACAAACATTTCAGTGAATGCGGCTGACAATAAACAGAGAGATGCTAAAATGGACTGTATCAAGATAGAAATTGATCCGTAAGTTACTGTGTGTTTTGCATGTGTGTTAAATATAAGAAACAGTCGACCATATCAATCACAGCGAAAGGTTTTCCTGTTAGCTTTTGTCACAATAGAACAGGTAGAGAATTCATACATTGAAAGACTAATTTGGGGGAGGGTGTTAGAGGTTCACCACCGAGGTGGCTACTAAAGAAGGGCATGGAGCGCATGAGGGAATGACCTGAGTGCAGTGATGTGAATTCTTGATTCAATCATTCATTAGCTTTGGTAGTACTGTGATGTCTAGATTACTAAACTAACACAGACACCTTCACAAATGATTCCACAGATCTTTGTGAGAAGGAGATATGGGGGGGGGGGGGGGGGGCGCACCATCTCAACAGTTCAAGCCTGGATAGCAGTTCTGTGACATCTAGCTAAAAAGCTGTCTCTTTGTGTATTCTTGTTTGTGATTGTATAATCTGTTTGTATTATATGCTGATGAAGGCTTTCTAGCCAAAGTGTTTGGGTAATCGTGACACATCTGATACTCAAAGATTACGTGCATTTCTATGTTTGAAGATGTTTCAGTGATAGGCCAGCATGACAGTGGTGTGCATTCTCATGTTTAAAGATGTTTCAATGATGGGCCAGCATGACAGTGGTGTGCATTCTCATGTTTAAAGATGTTTCAGTGATGGGCCAGCATGACAGTGGTGTGCATTCTCATGTTTGAAGATGTTTCAGTGATAGGCCAGCATGACAGTGGTGTGCATTCTCATGTTTAAAGATGTTTCAGTGATAGGCTAGCCCAACAGAGGTCACAGGAGAAAAGGGACACCCTTGGTATGAAAGGCACCATGCGGGATACTTGGCAGAGGGCTGAGTGGTTTTCTGGCATGTGGTGATGAGATCGACATTCAGCAGAGGGTCCTTTACTGGCTGTTGTTGATACCCTTGTAATCCTGTGGTGGACACTATCATTTGGGTGTGGGGAAAGATAAAGGACCTTTGTCCTGTATTGAGTTTGCAGTTACATATTTTGTATAGATCAATGGCCATTTGATCTGTGATAAGTGTCTCATTAACTGCTTTTACTTCCTAGAACATTTCCTGGTACCCATTTTCGCCTGTGCTGACCTGGCAGACCAGGTCTTTTAAAAAAAAAAAAAGGTTTACACTGATGGATCTGTCGTTCGACATGTGGGTTTTTTGTCTTGACTACAAGTAATCTGATTTTGGAGGTGATGGTAGTAACAAAAGCAAATAATGTGGCTAGAGACACAGCACCCCATGTGTGCTTTCTAAGTGATTCCATGAGCTTGTCAGATAAGATAGAAACAGTAGGGATTCAAAGATAATGGTTGGAGTCACTGAGGAAATCTCATCTGAAAGGAATTTGTTTAATTTTTGTGCAGGGAAACTCGGGGGAGGGGGTAAACAGGAATGAATAAGCTGATTGGCTTGCTATCATGTCCACGGCAAATGTAGTAAAAGAAACAGACCAGGCTGACATTCTCAGTGCTCTCAGGGAGGCAGGATGAGAAGATGATTTAGGAGACGAAGTTGAATTGGCAACACTCAAAGAACTATGAGAACTTCAGGTCAAAAGAAATGTCGCCAACATGAACACTTTACAGGTAACCAACGAATAGTATCCCACGGCTGGTTGCCAGTGACAGAGATTGTTAATTGTGTAGTTATTTGCATACTGTAAATGTATGACTGAAGAATGGTATGCTGAAATAAAAACTAAGCCTGAGTTGGGAATGTTTGCAGAGAGAGCAACAAAATCAAGGTGTGGAACAACGGGAAAGGTATCCCTGTAGTTATGCACAAGACAGAGAAGATGTTTGTACCAACCATGATCTTTGGACACCTACTGACGTCAAGCAACTACGATGACACTGAGATGAAAGTTACAGGTCAGTAGTAATAGGTACCTCCATCATACTGTTCTTATTTGTGGTGTAGAAAACTTTTCATAATAATAGTAACAGCTGTGACGGTAGCACAGACCATAAAAGAATAAACCAGTGTTCTTCAACCTTTTTATGCCTGTGGACCAGCAAAACAAGGGGAATTGTTTCATGGACCACCAACAAGGAAAGCTGCTATGTAATTGGGCAGAAGTTTTAGGCAGCCCGCCAGCTCATTTCCTCCGACCACTGTACATAACACTGGGCTAGAGTGTCCTTTTAGCTAAGTCCTGTGGACCCTCTTATTGTTGGTCTGCTACAGACCACCCACACTTGTTAATAGTCACACAAGAACTTACACAACTTTATGAATATTAGTATTGCAAAAAAAAAAGTGTGCACTCTAAAGTTGAGGTTTGTTGTTGTATATGGATCCCTTACATTTGTTCTGTGGACCACCAAACTAGCAACCACTAGACTAGAGATTCTGTACTGTCTAGGCAGCTACAATAATACAATGGCTAGATGCTTGTCACCTGCAGTTATCTGATGTACTTTATCTATAATATTGGTTGTCTGATTGTCACCTGAAAATGATGTTCTTTTTTCTGCTTGCAGTCGCCCTTAAAAAGGGCAGTTGGTAAGTTGTATTGTGGTTTACAGCTAGGCTGTGTTATCAGATATTTTGACCTAACAAATCAGCAGTGGGTTTCTTCTCTCTCCTCTCTCCCTCTTTCTTCACCCCTCCACATGGGACCCCTGAACTCACATGAAAGCTAGGTTTCATGCAAGATATTTTGTATTAAAACTTATTATCTTTATGAGTTGTCACCTTGCAAGGAACATGTCTTATGTTGTTTGTGTCATTTGTTATCTGCCAAGGTGACTGATACTTGACATCAGGTTTACAGTCTGTCACATGTTTTGTTTTCAGGTGGTAGGAACGGGTATGGTGCCAAGTTGTGTAATATCTTCAGCAAAAAGTTTATTGTGGAGACCTCTTCCAACGAATACAAGAAAGCTTTTAAACAGGTGATGTATATCTAAGCACTGCTCTACCAAATGATGCCTCCTGCTTGGAGTGTTTATTATTTGCATTATTTACCATGTTGGCCCCCCCCCACCCACCCACCCAACCCTCCCGGGTCAGGATCCCCTGAAAATTTCCCACAAAATAAAAGAAATAAAAACTGCTTGACATAATTGATTAATATTTGTTTGAAATCTATTAAGGGAGTAATCAGTAAACATGAATGAGTAAAGCATTAAATGGAATACATTCCCTGACGCCATAAGAAACAAAACAGAATACCACCATGTTTTATGGGATTTATACCGTGATTCTGTGACATTGTTAGCATTCTGACTGTACACCACTGACACATTATAGTATCAAATGGCTTAAAAAGCTATTTTTCCCCCACTAGAAACTGCTAAATGCTATTATTAGAAATATATTCATATCCTGGCCTCCTGAAGGCTGTGCACAAGCAAACACAGCCAATGGTAATAACTGCATCTCAGGGATGGGTCAGTTTATCAATGTTGGTAAAGTGATATTTACAGAGGATTGGTTCCAACTGGAATTGTCAGTTTTCTGGCTTTTCACGAAGACATAGTTAAGCTAAAACCTGGAGAACAGCTAAAAGAGAAGGAGCTTTATTCGACTTTTTGAGAAGTCTTAAAATCCACCGAAGAGGCAAATGATGTGTGAAATTTATGATCTGTGAAAACTACCACTAATGACTGGCATCATGGTTAGGGCATAAGAGAGAATTATTAGATGTAAGAGAGAGAGAGAGAGAGAGAGAGAGAGAGAGAAAAATAGTGCACACAGAAAAGAATTAAATTGGAGCAGAGAGCTAGGCAGACCAAGAAGATGGTAGAGAGATAATATACAAGCAGATCTGCAGTCACTTGGCCCCTAAGTGGAGAGAGAAGTCCAATCACAGGGGTGAATGGAGGTGGGAGATATTTGCAGAAATGAACCTTGAAGGTTCAGAATACTGAGGAAGAATTGTTGACAGTGCAGAGAGTTGTAATGAGCTTTGGTGGGGGGCAGGAGGAAGGTTACAAGATTAGGTTGGGATTTAAAATGGGGTCAATGTTCGCAAATGCATACTGGCTGGTTTTTTTGTCAGGGCAAGAGGAGGTGTGTGAAGACTGACCAGTGTTTGTGAGGTGAGCGAAGTGTGTTTTACAGGGCTAATGTGAGGGGTGGTTCTGGATTAGTGTATGCAAAAGTGTCAGGAGTGGGCTGGAGTTTGCAGTGTCAATCTATAAGGATAACAGGGGTGTTTGAGGGTCAAAAGCATGGTATAGGTTTGGAGTGGGTGCAGAGTTGTGCATGGCAAATGTTGCAGTTAGAATAAATTATTTCTGTGGTATTGTTTGAGAAAAAGAAAAAAAAAACAGACGCGCTTCTTCTTAACAAGCATTCATAAAAGGTGACTAATTAAGGATTTGCTGAAATTGAATGTGTTGACCTGACGAGCACTGCTATCACAACCTTGTTGTAAACTTAACATGCCAGCATCATTTTATGAACGACTGCAGAAGAACGTGTGTGTATATATATATATATATATGTGTGTGTGTGTGTGTGTATAGAGAGAGAGAGAGCCAGTCAGTAATTGTGACTCACTAATATTTTATGAAGTTCTCACACGTTTGGGTTTACGGATAGGGAACCACTGTGACTGGACAATAACAGTGTAATCAGATATTGTTACTTTTGCATGGTCTCCACGGTCACAGAAAGTAGAGAAGAAAATCGACCGCCCGAGTTACTTGAGGCTGGAAAGGTAAACGGTACAAAACCTGAGGTTGGCCTGTGGTCAGTTGTGTACCAGAAGTTAAGGAGGACAGTTTCCTGTTTGAATTAAGTCTATTCAATGTTGTATGAATGGCTGTTGTCGTAGTATCATGAAAGAATCAGAGAAAATAAACTGACAGAATGTGTATTGGAAATTGAGCGCTGTTCTGCATTAGTCATTGTAGGAAGTTGTGTCTGTTCCCAAGCGAGCCAGATTTGTTACAAGTAGAACTGTATTACAGAGGCTGGAATTAGAAATTTGGCACTAATATAAAATCATGACAAATTCTAGCTTATCAAGAGGTTTGGATGGACCCAAAAGTGCAGATATTGCAGCCTGTCTGTAAACGACAGCAGTCTGTCAAAGTTCCTTTTTTAGAGTTATTCACATGTGCCAGTCAATACATTGTCTCTTTTTTTTTTAGAGCGAACACAGAAAAAGAAAAATGGAATTGGTATATGATTCTTTTGGAAAATCATGATGATGAAATGAAGCATTTCGGTGACCGATTGTTTTCTTTCCACAGACATGGTCTGACAACATGTCTAAGACCAAGGAGCCCACAATCACGGATTCTAAGGAGTCAGACTTCACCTCAGTGACTTTCTACCCAGATCTGGAGAAATTCAAGATGGATAAGCTGAATGATGATGTGGTTGCACTGTTTACTAGACGAGCCTACGATATAGCTGCCAGTTCTAAGGGGGTCAAAGTTTTTCTCAACGGCAAGAGGGTGCCTGTGAGTATTGAGTGTAATGCTTGGCTCTCATTGCATGCATTTGGTTGAGCGCATGTTATTGTTTGTTTCCCATCAGTGCAATGAAACTTTAGCTAGTGCATATATTTGTAACTTTTCCAGCATTGGCTAGCAAATTTGTTTGGCTACCAAATGTTTTAATGCATGCTGTGCTGACATAATGTGGCCGCCTTATGAGCTGAAATTTTCTCACTAAAGACATTTTAGCTAATGAATTTCTTTGTTAGCTGAAATATCACTGTATTATTTGGGGTAACCACACATCTCATGGATATAGTGGTTTGGTCATTTGTCTAGTTTCATGTATGTAGTATTTAGTAAGCAGTTTTATCTCATAGATATAGCACTTGCATTGACCATTCAGGCTTGGGTTGATTGTGAGAATTATGAATTAGGTTATCCATACGGCACTCCGAACACGTCCATAAGTTTTTCAGATTTTCCCATCAGTATGTACATCAGCATCCTGTGGTTAATGATGCTAAACCTCTGCTGGCGGACAAGAATTTTCATTTGTCTTATGTGCCGCTTGTGCCTGGTTGTGCTGATCTTTACTCCATTCTTGCATTCTTAGCAGCAGTGTGGATGGGCTGCTCCCCAAATCCTCTGTTCTTTGATTAAGTTGGGTAAATCATTCCACCTCATGAATAGTGTGGGTTGTCCCATCTCATGTGTATAGTACTTGGTTTGCGTTTTCTTATAAATGCAGTACTTGGGTTGTTCCATTATCCAAAAGTTATGATTTGCACACATTAGCACACTGTACTGGATATTGTGTAATTGGTTTATCTTATGTAATGAATACAGTACTAAGGTTACTGTGTCTCATATATACAGCACTGTGATTATCTCATCTCATGTATGCAGTACTTGAGTCGTCCCCATATTCTGTATGTTGTTCTTAAGCTGTCTTATCTCATGAAGTTGTGTACAAAACATGTTTACAGTCAGTTGTTAAAAGTGGTAACTTGAATAAGCAAATATCTGGTGTCTCCGCAGGTCAAGGGATTTCGAGATTACATAGACTTGTACCTGAAAGATAAAACAGATGATGCAGGGGCTCCGCTGAAAATTGTCCATGAGGTGATCAATGAGAGGTGGGAAGTGGCAGTAGCTCAGAGTGACAAGGGCTTTCAGCAAGTCAGTTTTGTCAACAGCATTGCTACAACTAAGGTAAGCCTGCCATGTCTTATTGCAGATAAGTAAAGGAGATGATCTCCTCTCCCCCCCCCCCCTCCCTCCATGCCTTCATGTGTATTGGGCATATAGGGCTAGACCTATATTTTATAGACCAAACGGCACTAGGTGGATGATGTGGTCAGTCATCTTTACTTCCCAGGACTGCAGCTGGTACCCACTTAAGGCTGGGTCGACATGGGAGCTAAAGTTATTTTTGAAGAAAGCCTGGTTCTGTCAAGCCTGAACCCATAACCTTGCGATTTGCAGGCGAGTGTCTAGCCGCTACACCACAGTGACTTCCTCTTATTGCAGATGTTGTCTTTTATTAACCCTTGCATCCCAAGAATGCTAAAAAAAAATGGAAGTCAACCTCACTTAAGAAAAGCTATTAGGACCGAAGAGAAACCACTCTTAATCTATATTTAGTTAATACATTTACATCTGGGTCTCCTAAACACTACGCATACATAGAACCAATGACATTTAATCCACTTTTTGAGAACAGGTCACTGAAGAAATGACCATTTATTGGCATTTATGGGGTCTATGTCAGCCAGATGTGATTAGATTTACCCTTCTTGAGACAGAAGGGGTAGAGTTAAGGACCCCTTTCATCTGTGGTTCTTAAGGTGTGTGTTACAAGATACTTATATTCAGACTTACCATTGCTTTTGCTTGTTGACTGGAAGAAAAAAACAGAGGTCTTCTAATAGTTGGCATTGTCCTTGACAGGGTGGTCGCCATGTTGATTATGTTGCTGACCAGTGTGTTACCAAGCTCATTGATGTTGTCAGGAGGAAAAACAAGGGAGGTGTCAATATTAAACCTTTCCAGGTGAGTGGATGTCTTGTTCTTAGTTTGTCTACTGTTTTCATTTTTGTTTGTTTGTTTGATACATTTAAAAAAAACACTTGCTATATATGTTTTGTGGAAGGCAACAATAACTATTAAAGGCTAAAACAAAATTTAAACCCTAAACTAAATAGTTCTTAAAAACCAAGTTATAGTTTAACATTATTTCAGTTTTAACATATACCATTGAAAGTTAGAGACAACTAAAGACATCACAAAATTGCCTGGGAATCGACAGTAATTTCCTGGGAAAACTGATGAACATTAAATGTGAATTTAAGACAGGCAAATGATGAATCAAAGAATGTCCTGACAGCCACTAGTATCACCAGTTATAAGCCGGAGGTGGCTAAACATTAAACACATCTTGACAAGCGATGGTCAGAGAATCAGTAAACAGACACTGAAATGAAAAACAATTGGGTTGAGGAAACTAGGATGAAACCCACCGGAGAATCGTGTTGGGAGTGACTAAAGTTGTTGTGCTGAAGTTTATTCCGGCCCTTTTGAACGTCTTCGTGTGTTGAGCATATAGCACTAGAGCTATATTATATAGACCAGTGTTTCCTAAACTTTTGCTCGCAGCGCCTTTTTTTTGCAATTAAAATTATTTACGGCGCTCTAATCTAAGTAAAAGTATGACTATTCGTGTCTGGGTTAAATTAATTATGAAGCTTTTACAATAGTTCGCGGCACACCGTTTGAGAATCACTGCTATAGACCAATCAACACTTAGTGTGTGATGTTTAAAATCATACCAGCTGTTGTTTCTTTCCAGGCTTAAAAAAAATACAAATAAATATTGTTTACTAAAACATTTGCTTTATTGTCTATTGTATTGATTGCTAGTATTGTGTTGTCTCTCTCCTAGGTCAAAAATCACTTGTGGGTATTTGTGAACTGTCTCATTGAGAACCCAACCTTTGACTCCCAGACCAAAGAGAACATGACCAAACAGGCCAAAGGGTTTGGTTCCAAATGTGTGCTGTCGGAAAAGTTCATTCAGCAGGTAGGTCACTGTCTGTTTAGTCCAAAATTGGTGCTTCAAGTTAGGGGGGGGGGGCCAAACTTTTTCTGGCAGATGATTAACTGAACGTAAGTTCAAACATTGCTGTTTATGTGTGACATTTACCCACACCCAGCACATAAATTCTCTTCTTCGCATTTGCAGATATTTGAAAGTAAATTAAGATGTGATCCTGACATATCTTGAACAAGTTTTCTCGATGATACGGAAGTATGCTCAAATGACATTGAACTACAGTAAGACCTCTTCCTGAAATCCCAGGGACAGTAAAATCAAGAGTGTTTAAAAAACAATTACATTCTGACCTGGGACTAATAATCATACATTGCTGCTGGAATCAACATTTTTTAAATGTTAAATGAGTGTTCTTCTTTAGGAATCTAAACTGAGTTGGCGTTAACCCACTGACTACCAACGTTGCACGTTATGCGACGAGGTGACGTTTACTTCCTGTCACCAACGTCGCACGCTTTGCGATTTTAGCTTTGGACGCTCGCCGTCATGTTAAAATCGCGATTTTTATGATGGATTTAGTTGAAACCTCTAGCTTATTCATTTCTGTATGGTTAATTAAGGGAAATAACTTCGTAGTGCTAGAAGTAAATATTTGACAAATTTAGTTAGCACCAAAGACGGTGAGACATTGACAAAAAATTCATCATGGCGTCAAATTATCGGAACCATCGTGGTGGCCATATCTCTCCTAATTTTTCTAATGATGCATTCGATTTTCTTGATTTTGCTTTAAAAAGTGAATTTGAAGACACATCTGAACAGTTTGGTGGCTATGACTATAATAAATTTAACGAAGTGCCATTCAAAACATCGTCGACTGTAAAACGACAGCATGAAGCTTCGAAGTCAAGTCTGACAAAGACAGTGTTGTTGGCTGCAAGTACTGGTGCCGCAGTTTATATGATGCTGATAGTTCTTGTAAGAGTATTCAGTCAAAGCCCACAGATTATAAAGATTTTGTGCGTGAGTCTGCACATGACGAAGATATCATTGCCGCTTTTGATTCAGAATCATCATCATCTGACGAGTCCAGGGAAGATGTGCCACGCCACCCCCCCCCCCCCCCCAATGGTTGATGACTGGCATTGTGATTTGGAAGGCTTTCCTGGTGTACCCCCATTTACTGGCACTTTTGGTTCATTTCTGCCAGCAGGAACAAATGAACCACTGAATATTTTCTTCAGTAAAGAAATTCTGGCTGTGTTTGCTAAAGAAACAAACCGTTATGCTGAGGCAAAGATTGGTGCGAAACCAGACACCTGTTTTCCCAAGAAGTGGAAACACACAACCCCAAATGAAGGAACATGGTTTCGTGTATTGTTGCATCACATGTGTTGTGAAAAAGCCGTCTATTTCAGACTGCCGGAGTCTATACATTTGCTGCCACCATCACGTCACGGGGGCGTTTTCTATATATTGCTGTCAGATAACAGATTTGTCTGTTGCCTTTTCAGCACCATATCTACAGCCACATGATGATGATGATATAAAACAGTAAATCTACATATGTCTTGATATTTGTTAATTTAATTTGGTGCAAACAATATCAGATAGGATAAGTGATATTGAACACTTGTGAAGCTGTGACATTTTTTGGGAGTCTGAATTATTGTAAGATAAAGGATTTTTCAGTTGCCTTTTTTGCAACAATCTACAGCCACATGATTATGATGATTATGGTAGACAAAGTATACCCCATTTTTAGTCTTCACATTGTTCTCGGTTCAATTTTGTGCAAAAATACAAAATGTAATATATGTTTGTTGAATTTTTTTGAAAAAAAAAAAATCATCACTTTCAGTCTTTATTGTTGTCAGATTTTCAGTTGCCTTTTTTGCAACAATCTACAGCCACATGATGATGATGACTATGTCAGAGTAAACCTTATTTTTATTTTCTTTAAATGGGTTCTTGGTTTAATTTTGTGCAAAATATACATTTCTGTTAAATATTTTTTGAAAATAAGACATTTTTATTAGTCTTTATTGTTGTCAGATAAAAGATTTTTCGGTTGCCTTTTTTGCACTAATCTACAGCCACATGATGATGATGCAAAACAAAATAAACAACTTTTTTTTCTTGAAATTTGTTCTTCATTCAGTTTGGTGCAAAAATACAAAATATTGTGAGATTATATCAAATAGTTGTGAAGCTATGGCATTTTTAGTAAACACTAAAGTACGTGGTATCTGGGGAAATGCAAGGGTTAATGGGCTTGGTAGTCAGTGGGTTAATGAGGTTTTGCTATATATTAACAGTTACTGTTAGTTACATGTTTTAGCATAACTACCCTGCTGTCGTAAAAATGTTTTAGTGTCAGTGTTTGCAGATGTCATCTGAGTCACTTTTAAATAACCTGTCACAGGTGAACAAGTGTGGGATTGTTGAGAGCATCTTATCCTGGATGAAGTTCAAGGCACAGGCCCAGCTCAACCAGAAATGCCACTCCTCGAAACATTCCAAGCTCAAGGGCATCCCCAAACTAGACGATGCCAACGATGCTGGCACCAAGAACTCGCAGTCCTGTACCTTGATTCTCACTGAGGGAGACTCAGCCAAATCTCTTGCTATGGCTGGAGTGTCTGTCATCGGGCGTGACAGATACGGTGTTTTCCCACTGAAGGGTAAAATGCTCAATGTGCGGGAGGCCACACACAAACAGGTGGGTTGCGTAAGCTCATTTGATAGTTCACTGATAGTACTATTTCAGGGGTACATTTGTCTCAGTATTATTTTTGCATTCTATTATTTCAGTGTAATTTAACCCTTTGGAGATGGAGCCTTATGGAGTTTTAGTGCCAAGAAGACGGAGCCCTCAGAAGGGGATTTTCTTAGATTTGCACACACAAAATTATTATAAAAAGATGAAGCATTTAACAAACAAATAAAACTATTTATACCCCTGTAAACAAAATTAAATGAACTAACACAGTCTTAATGAATCACATTGATTTTTCTTTTTACTATTGTTGAGCACAGGTAACGCACATTAAAAAATCCATGTAAAATTAGAGGACACAACAAACTTTCATAAAAGCTGTCACTGAACAGCCACATGTGCAAGAAATGCGAGGAGCAATCTGATGGGCTGTTACAAAAACCTGCTAGCCAATCTCAAGGCTTGTATTGTTGGGCCAAATGATCGGCACAGATGTAGTTTTTTCCATCATGCTGTTTATATAAATAACGCTATTCAGGTTCCTTCTTTGGTGGCAGTGTCTCCTTTAAAAAATAACTCTGTTTAGTTTCTTTTACCAGTGTAAGTTTCTGATACATCAATCAAATTCAAACAAAAATTATTATTTGGGGGTCATTATGTTTTTTTTGGTTTATATCATAACACCTTAGTCAGATTGTTTTTTTTTCTTTTTAATTAGTTTCAGCTTATAGTAGGCAACTGTCAGACTCTAGGGACCATGGTGCTGTGCCTCTGGTTTTAGAGGAATACATTCTGCTATGAAGTCTCTTTTATCAGCGATAGTTTTTCACACACGCACACGTCCATACCCTCACCCACCAGAAAGAGAGATATGATTCTTCCTTCTGTTATCTCACTGTTTAATTGAAACTTGCTCACACACACACACAAACACAGAAAGAGAGATATGATTCTTCCTTCTGTTATCTCACTGTTTAATTGAAATTTGCTCACACACACACACACACACAAACACAGTAAGAGAGATATGATTCTTCCTTCTGTTATCTCACTGTTTAATTGAAACTTGTTCACACACAAACACAGAAAGAGAGATATGATTCTTCCTTCTGTTATCTCACTGTTTAATTGAAACTTGCTCCTGCAGATCATGGACAATGCTGAAGTCAACAACATCATCAAGATTCTAGGTCTGCACTTCAAAGAAAACTATGATGATCCAGAGAAGCTCCGGCAACTGAGATACGGAAAGTTGATGATCATGACTGATCAGGATCAGGACGGCTCACACATCAAGGGACTCCTTGTCAACTTTATCCATCACTTTTGGCCCAGCTTGCTGCGGCACAATTTTGTAGAGGAGTTCATCACTCCCATTGTCAAGGTAAACAGTTAGTGTCTCTGTGTTGTTTCCGGGGTCCTAGAGAGGCTGTAGGGAGGTGATACCCCACTACTTCTTAGGCATGTTGTCAAAGGCGAGTGATTAAAGATAGCTAAAGTTGTGTGTGTGTTGGCAATAAAAGTTTGATATGCTAGTAGTAAAGCTTCAGGCACTATATGTGAGCATATTCGAGGATTTATTGGTAAAGTCACTACACTTAGTTGTGTATGTGTGTGCACATGTGCATGAGAGAGAGTTTGCCATTACAGTATTGTTGCTTTAAAAAAAAATCTTCCAGAGTAATTTATAGTTATTGTTTTTTCTGTTGTTTGTAATATTATGTTAAATATTGCAGGTTTCAAAAGCGAAGACGGAAAGATCTTTCTACAGTTTGCCTGAGTTTGAGGAGTGGAAGCGAGCAACCGACAATTGGCACACATACAAGATAAAGTATTACAAAGGTTTGACTGTCAGATCACTCTGTATTAGACTCCCCCCTCCCCATGGTGTTCTTTTTGAATGCTTCCTCACCTTAATCCACCAGTGGAGCACAGGCCCCCAGCTAACCCATACCAAGTTCTCCTATCCTTTTCCATCACCTGTAGCTCACACTATATCCTCCCCATCTTTTCCACCTAATTTTTAGTTCTCTTACAAGTATCCTTTTGGTGGTTGCCTCTATTCTTTTCTGACTGTAGATTCCAATGCAATGACTAGCTATATTGTTATGAAACTTCCTGTCTTTTCATCAATTTATTTGAGTTTTTTTTCCAAGTTCTCTCCAATAGTTCTACATTGGTGATTTCTGTGGTACCATTTCATCTTTTTCTTTGCATTCACCAGATTTAAACTCCAGTGGAAAGTTCTGGTTGTTGCATCACTTCAAGACTTTGTTGGTTTTGTTCCAGCAGTTGAGTTTTGTGTGTGCATCTTATTTGTATGCAGGCTGGTCGGTTCCTTGCCTTGCAAGCAGATGCACTGAAAACACCTGTATAAGTGATCTGCAATGATATGCTTGTTAGGGTCGCAGTTGTCTGTTTCTAGGGTTACCCAGCTGCTAGGGGTTAATTTATTCTTCAGCATAGAATTTGTCAGTAAAGGTCCCTTTCCCACGCCTTTAGGCATATAGGGCTAGAGTTATATTTGTATAGACCAATCAGCACAAGATGGGTGATGTGGTCAGCAACACTCCGCCACCTTTACTTCCTTGGACTGCACCCTGTACCCACTCACGGCTGGGTAGACCTGGGAGTCAAGGTGACCTTATTTTTGAAAAAAAAAGTCTGGCTCCACTAGGGAATGAACCCACAACCTTCAAGTGTCTAGCCGCAATGCCTTGGCGACTCCCTTAGAATTTGACTGGACTTATAGGTTGTCTTTTCAATATTACAGAAGGTTAAAGGAATTGTTTTAGTCTAAAGTAAAACTGGAATGCTAGAAATCAACATACCCTTCATTAATACAGCATACAGTTATGGGGGTGTCTGTCTCAAAAATATGTCTGCAGTGCTGTTGAATGTTGACAAATCACGTTCCTTCTGTCAGGTTTGGGCACATCCACAGCCAAGGAGGCCAAGGAGTATTTTTCTGACATGCAGCGGCACAGGATCCCATTCCATTACGCTGGGGGCGAGGACGACTCTGCCATTGTTCTGGCTTTTAGCAAGAAGAAATGTGAAGAGAGGAAGGAGTGGCTGACTAATCACATGTTGGAGAAGAAGAGGAGATTGGAGTTAGGGCTTCCAGAAGTGAGTTTTTATGTATAGGGATATCATATCAATGAGCGAGTTTGCTGTTTTGTAGCCTATAAGTCTGTTGTTTGACATGGATGACATGTCTGCATTTGTTGTTTTGTGTGGATGACATGTCTATGCATTTTGTTTTATGTGGATGATTTGTGTGTGCATTTTTAAATATGGATAGCATATTTGTGAGTCATCAATTGTAGCTTAGGTCTTGCTGATGCAGTTTGTAATCTTGAGTTGCCTGGTTCGATTCCAGGTGTGGGCAGTAGTTTCAATTGATTTTGACAATGATATCCAGAGATGACCATTCAGAAAACTGGCAAACTATTGTAGTCAAATCACAAATAGCCAAAGGAGAAAGGCTAGAGTTGATTTTGCATTGTCGTGAAAAGGATACAGAATAAACTTGTTTTTATTTTTTTATTTTACTATTTATTGGTTTATAGACACTGTGTCTGTAAGTTTGGTTTCAGAAAGTGATGTTGTTTTATAGAGAAGTGTGTCAGAAAAATGATGTTATATATGGATGTTTTGTTGTTGTTGGTAGAGCTGTCAAATAAAGAATTGATGTTTTTTTTTTTAGAAACAGCTATCATGTCAAAAATTGATATTTTATCAGAGTTGCTAGACTAAGAAGTATATTTCTTTTGTAGAGATGTCATATCAGGTAGTGATGTTTTTTCAGAGATGTCATATCACACAATGTTTTATAGAGATGCCATGTCAAGTAATGATGGTATTTTAGAGTGATAGAGAGATGTCATGTCAAGTAATGATATTGTTTTAACGAGATATAATATCAAGTTATGTATAAAATAGATGTCAAGTAGTGGTATTGTTCTAGAGATATGTAATGGGAAGTAGTGATGTTGTTTTAGAGATATATCGTGGCAAGTAGTCGTGTTATATGTAACATAGTTTTATATACAAAATTATCATAGAAAGAAGCATTTACAATCACATTTATATAGTGTACTAACTAAAAGCATAACATTTTTTAAGAAGTATAAAGGATTCTGAACCTGCCTTAAATATTACCATACAAATCGGACTAAACTATATTCTTTCTCTACTAGCTGTACCTCTATGGCAAAGAAACACGCAGTATCTCCTTCAGTGACTTTGTCAACAGAGAGCTCATTCTCTTCAGCAATGCAGATTTGGTTCGCTCCATCCCTTCTCTCATGGATGGCCTTAAGCCAGGTCAGTGATTATATGTTTTGTGATCTTTGTTAAACATGCTAATGTTTCTCATAATGCTAATGTTTCTCATATGCAAATTTAGCATAGATGAATATATTCGATATCGGGTTTTCTTCAAAGACATTGAGTGTGGACTAATTATTAGACAGGTATGTGTCTTAAAATTGTTAGGTCTTAAAATATTTTTTTTTCTTCAGTGTGGTAGGGTGGGGCATCTAATGTCACAGGTATTTTGTTCTTTGAGTGGGGTGTGGCATCTGATGTCACAGGCACCATCTTTTTGAGCGGTTTGCTGCCTCTGATGTCTCAGATATTTTACTTGTTTGAACATTTGAAGGATAAAAAGCCTTTCTATATATTGAAAGATATTGTATTGCACTATAGGGGCTTTAAATAACATGCAAAGTGTGATCAAATGAAATGCGTCCATTCTGATTTCGTCATAGCTTTTTTCATAAGAACACAAGCAGGCGTTCATTCTCCAGTTGACAATGTTGTCTGGGACTGTCATAGCCCTGTAAGAAGGGTATGGGACAGAGTAAACACGATACGACTTGTGACTTCATATGTTTGTGTTTGACGGACTAAACGGTGCACCAGGGGTCAGCCAGCTAAATTGACGATATGGGGGAAAACCAGAGATGGCTTGAACAATGGTACCACATGCACGTTTTACCCGAAGCCGATTGAGGAGAGAAGAAGAACGTTGGACGTGTGAGGCTGAAGACATATAGAGACGTAATAGATTGTATTGTGTTAAGAGTTGAAAGATAGGGACTGTTAGTGTTATTAAATGTGTTGGTTAGCTGTTGGTATTCCTCGTGTGCTTATGGTATTCTAAAACAGTTGTGTTTGTGTTGTGTCATGCATAGGTAGTTGTTCTTGGCTATGGGTTATTAGTTGGCTATGGGTTATTAGAGTTTAGCTGTGTTTGGTGTAGCTTTAACACTGACCGCTAATACTTGAATCACTCATCCTGCCTGTGCCACTGAGCTTCCTCTGGTACATCCATGGGAACGGCTCAGGGTGGATAAGTAAATATTAATGCTGCCACTGCTGGCGTTTCAGATTGGGGACTGTCCATAGCTGTTGACGTTGCTTTAGGTTGAACTGCTCTTTGTGCATTAAATATTATGTGTGTACTCAATAGGTGTGTGTTCTAATATAGTGTGTCTGTCACAGGGCCGTACAACGAGCCGTAGTTGAGTAGCATAGATACAAGGTCCTTGACAGTGACACTAAATATATCCATAGGGGATTAGAATGGTGACATAGCTGCTAACACTAGAAAGCTGTTGACCAGTAATGATCAAATTTAGGCTTTGTGATGCGGTTAAAAATGTACACAACAACAATGGAAGGACACATGAGTGCTTCAAGAAGGGCTTGAAGATGCAAAAGTTCTTCAATCATGCTAGAGGTGGAGTAAAAATGTTTCTTTTGTCACCTGGTAGGTCAGAGAAAGGTCATATTCACCTGCCTGAAGCGAAATCTCGTCAACAAGGAACTCAAGGTGGCACAGCTTGCAGGTTCTGTTGCTGAACAGTCTGCCTACCATCACGGAGAGGTGAGATCTTTGTTAGACTAGTTACCATTACAGTAGGTCAGATCTTTGTCATTGTTGAATTAGTTACCATGACATGTTGAATTAGTTACCATGACAGTAGGTCAGATATTTGTCTTTCTTAAAGTAGTTTCCATGACAGAAGGTCAGATCTTTGTCTTTGTTGAATTAGCTACAAAGATAGCCGGTCAGATCTTTGTCTTTCTTAAAGTAGTTACCATGACAGTAGGTCAGATTTGTTTCTTTCTTAAAGTAGTTACCATGATAGTAGGTCAGATCTTTGGTTCTTTTAAACAATTTTTTTCAGTGCCATCAGAACAATGAAGATATTTGTTTTCTTGCTCATTTAATGTGTTACTGTCACAGTGAAGAATAGTGGATTTGTAGAAGCAAAAGGTAAAAACAGTGCCATATACATCCCCGCAGGACTCTTTTGGAAAGAGCTACAGGAGTAAAAAATGATCTTTAATTATGCTTCAGTGACTGCAAAAGCATTTTACTGTGTGAAAAAGTACATAATGAGATTTGTTATGCTGATGACATCATCTTGTCAGAAAGAACTAAAGGAATTGATAGATGTGGTGCTGGTAGAAAGTGAAAACATGGGCCTCAGATTGATAATAGGAATAAAGAAGTAATGGTTATTTCCAAGAAAAGAATGGTGCCTAAATGTATTATAAAAATTAAAGGTGTTACAGGTACAGAAATTTAGGCACATGGATAACATCAGATAGAGGATGTGTCACAGAGATAAAGAACAGAATAGGACAGGCTCTGTGTTATCTTGCTCATTTAATTGGTTGCCACCACAAGATAAACTCTTGGGTTTCCTGCTTATTTAATTGGTTGCCATGACAAGATAAACTCTTGGTTTTCTTGCTCATTTAATTGGTTACCATTACATTAGATCTGTGTTTTCTTGCTAATTTAATTAGTTATTATCACATTAGATCGGATCTCTGTTTTCTTGCTTATTTAATTGTTAACATCACAGTAGATCAGATCTTTGGGTCCTTTCTTTTAAAATTTATTTTATTACTACCTGTTTGGTGTTTTCTTGCTCATTTAATTAGTTATATCTGCGTTTTGTACATAACAGGACTACTTCTTCTTCGCGTTCACTGGCTGTAAACTCCGGCCGAAAGTTCTGGTTGTTCGTCCACTTCAGGACTGCAGTCCTGTACCAGAACCTGAGTGTTGCGTGTGCATCCGTTTGACAGATCTGTATGCAGACTGTTGGTTCCTTGCCTTTCAGGCAGATGCATTCTGACTTCGAAAGAAGCCTCCAATTAGTCGACTCTTACGACATGCTTTTGGGTAAGCAGTGAGTCTATTCTTGTTTTCCCCATAGTAGGACCCCGGAACCCACATGGGGACATAGCAGGACTGTTAGTCAGGAAGATATTTGGGCTGTGTTTGTATTTTCTGCCCAGATATCTGCATATTGACACTGTCCTTTCTGTTCCCCCAGAATTCTCTAATGAGCACCATCATTGGCTTGGCACAGAACTACGTGGGCAGCAACAACTTGAATTTGCTGCAACCTCTAGGTCAGTTTGGAACAAGATTCCACGGCGGCAAAGATGCTGCTAGCCCACGTTACATTTTCACAATGTTGAGGTGAGTACATTGACATGGTTGTGATAGAAGAACAAAATAAGGCTGTTAGCAAATAAACAGAAGTAATGGTGATTACAATGAAATAATGCACTGTCAGAGAAGGTTGATATGTTTCACCCATCACCCTGTGAATGAATTTTAAAAAAAAAAGGGGGGGGGGGGAGAGAAGAGAGGAATGAACCTGAACCCTGAAAAAAAATTTTTTTTTGTTTGAAACACAGGTCACTGATAAAGATTAATTAAAACTATTTGTATTTTATTTTGTAAATATTTTTTGTTATGGGATATTTATGAAAAAAAATATTGACTACAGAGTCAAGCAATAAAATGAATACATCCCCAGGGCCTTAAAATACAATGTGAAACATGTGACCTCCGTCAATGAGGCAGAGAGGAGCAGATCCACTGCCTTCCTAATAAGCATGTTGTAAGAGTAACCTGATTACAGGTTTCCTTTGATGTAAGCCGATAGCAAAAGAGGAAAAGATACAGTGTGCTGGAGTAGATAGACTACAACCACAAATTAACAGTTTTAAAGAGGCACAACAATGAGAAATCAGGCGGAGACCTTAGTGAGAGCTGGATAGAGCCAGTCATAATATACTAAAGTGAATCATGGACAGTTAGCTGATTAGTGAACAGTTATTTGGAAGCTACAGAGATCTGATTTTTTTATGTTTGATGAGAACATCAATAGTAGATTTTGAAAAGCTTAACGGAGGTGCGTTGAAAAAACTCATAAAGAGACAAGACAGTCTACATCAGTGTTCAACCTTTTTTACACTCGTGGTCCACAAAAACGTGGGAAATTGTTTTATGGCCCCACCTGACAGCTGTTTAAAGATAGAAGCAAAAACAAATGTATGTAGCAGTTTATTTGTTAAATCTGATGTCTCAAAGTTGACATTTTCAGCTGATGTGACTTACTTTGATTCTCATCCTTGAGGTGTTAATCCTACAGACTGCAGTTCTGAGAGAGAAAAATTACGGTCCTGACCCCTTACATGATTGGGCAGAATATGTTTACAACCCACCTGGACTTTCCACCGGGTGAAGACAAGTGATCTGCATTATTTGGGCACGTAGTTAGACGAGGGAAATTTGAATATATCCTGAGAGTGGGGAAAGTTGGAGAGATGGAAATGAGAGATGATGATGGGGGTTTGGTATGGGATGATATCATGAAAGATTGACACTACATAAGCCAGACAGAGACATGATTAACCAATGTCACAGGGTTTGGACTAAGAAAAACAAACCGAGTATTGCCATGTTGACATGTGTTCTCTGTAGCTGAACTTGACACTTGACAAATGCAGAAACAGGTCTCTGCCTGATTTCTCATTGTTGTGCCTCTTAAAAACTGTTAATTTGTGGTTGTAGTCTATCTACTCCAGCACACTGTATCTTTTCCTCTTTTGCTATCGGCTTACATTGTGTGGTTCATTGTTTATGTTGGTGTTGATGGGAACAAATATAACTGAGCCAAAGTAAGTCACCACTCAGGTCTAACATCTAAGCTGATATCCCAGCCCGTACTTACAATTCAGCTTTAACAAATTGTTCAGCAGTTGTCACTTGGGTATATACTGTTTTAACTAATAAAAACAAAATCATTATAGTTTTTACCTTCATAAAATAGCTGCACCCGAAGTGTGTGAGAAGAAATGTCTAATCTTCATGTAATTGTGTCTGTGAACCAGCCCGCTTGCACGACATATAATGAATGCCAACGACGATGCCTTGTTGACACACTTGTATGATGACAACCAGAAGATTGAGCCAGAGTGGTACTGCCCTACCATTCCCATGGTGCTGGTCAACGGAGCTGAGGGTATCGGCACTGGCTGGTCCACCAAGATTCCAAACTACGATGTCAGGGAGATTGTGGCAAACATTCACAGAATGTTGGATGGTCTAGATCCGTTGCCAATGGTGTGTAACCTACTTTTTTTGGCCTTACATTTGTATATTTTAATGCTTTTAGTGTCCAAGGCGCTGTAGGAATTAATGTTTCCTACTTTCAACATCTGTTTTTCTTTTCAAATAAAAAAAATTAGTTTTAAATTAATATTCGTCTAATAATTATTTTTTGTTTGGGCATCAGACACCCCTGAAGTCTGCTGCTGTTCTTCTTCAGCATTTCAAGCAGCAGGTTTTTTTGTCTCCTTGATTGGACCTCTCTCTCCACGTGATGACACCATGTTTTTAGATCTACCCATCATCTTCTGGTTTGTCACATGGTCTTCTCCCACTCACTTTTTTTAATACAGTTTTTGGCTCTCTCGTTTTCTCTCTATTAGTTGCTATTCTCCATATACCCAAACTATTGCAGTCTGTTTTTTTTTTTTTAAAGCCGCTCTGATGCCATTAGTCAGTAGTGATTTCAACAAATTATGAACATGGTCAGTTCTGGTATTTTATTTGTATCCTGAAAAAATATCAGTCCAAATATGAGAAGTAGAACTAGTCTTCCACAGCCATGAATGTCAAAATGAGTACTGCGGCTAGAAAGCTTTCTACAGCACAACCAAACAGTGATACAGTTACCATCAAGAACACAGTCACTTAGCAGCACAGTGATTCCTGTCACAAAATACCCATTAACGCTTGCATAGTAGATGCTCTGTATACTGTGCCTCGTCACAGGAGCCTGTTATATTTGCTGTTATTTTTTTTTTTAATTTTTATTTAGTATTAGTATCTTGTATTGTTTTTAGTAACTGTTTTTTTTTTTTTTGAATTTACTTCTATTGATTATTCTTTTTTTGTTTACTCTGTTCTCTATTTGTACTACAGCTGCCCTCCTTCAAAAGACTTGAAGATTTGTCTTTAGATATTTCAAGAAGATTTATTTATCTTCTTTTCCTCAACTTACGCTGGCTGTAAACTCCAAGAAATTCTTGTTGTTCGCCTACTTCTTGACTTTGGTATTGTTTCAAAATTTGTGTGCGCATCTCATTTACAAATATGGTTTATTTGTATACAGAATGTTAGTACCTTGCCTCTCTGGCACTCTGATTTGGAAAGGAAACCCCTAATTAGTCGCTGTTTACACCTATTTTTCACTTACCCTAAAATGGAACCCAGAAACAACATGGAGAGATATATTAAATGAAACTTACTTGCTTTTACCCCGTTCTCTATTTTTGTTACAGCTGCCTTCTTTCAAAGGATTTAAAGGTGTCATTGAGGATGTAGGCACTGGTGATGGCCGTTACGCCGTACATGGAGAGATTGCAGTTATTAACGAGACGACTTTAGAGATCACAGAGTTACCTGTTCGAACCTGGACCCAGACATACAAGGAAGATGTTTTAGAGGTTATGTTACATGGCACTGAAAAGCAACCACCTATTATTACGTAAGTACAGCATTTATGTGTGTTGCCGTGATTATGACCTGTGATTGTTTACGTACAGAATTTCCATGTATTGTCTTTGATTGCAACCTATGATTATTTATATGGAGCCTTTACATGTGTTTATTTTGGTTGCAACACGATTTTTTACGTACATCATGTCCCTGTGATTATCAGGAATTAGATTTGTGTGGGGTTTTGATCACTTTAGGTCATGAGTGCAGGGACTGGCCAGCTGGTGCTGCAGAATTAGTTCAACTTGCCTATGGCTAGAGAAACTGGCTGATTGTAATGATCAAGATTCATACATATACTGTAATTGTAACAGACTGAAAGCATGCTGAGAAAGGTGAAGACATTTCTGCTTCGAGCAAAGTGCAGGCTTCACTTGGAAGGTCACAGGTAGTGAGCATACTTTGAATCTTTTGAATAAACAGGCAGACCGATTGGCTAGATCTGCACCACTAAGTGGTGAATGGATGCATGACAAGGTCAAAGCCCTTTGGGAACAAGTAATGAAGGCAGAAGAGAAACAAGATTATTATGGCCTGGAGAGAATTGTAATGATGTTATAAATAGGGATAATGTCAGGGGATGATTGGCATATATGGGGAAGTCCTTGAGAGCATGGGTTACACGGAGATATGGTGAAACGACAGGAAAGAGTGAGTCACGTGTGAATGAGGAGATCTGGGGGATTGAGAATCAGGCGGGCATTCGGTGACTGGGCCCCAGAGAGAAAGGATGGGAAATGAAGCTGTGAAGATGAATGGAGAATGACTAGAGCATGTGGATCTGAATCGGCGAGGAATGAATGATCGAGAAGGCCAGCTGTGATGGTACCCTGTTTGATTGTCAAAGCCAGCTGTGAATATGTCAACGTCTATTGTCCGAATGCTGTAAGTGGATTCACCTGTGATTTGTATATTGAGCTAACGTGTAAATAAACTCGTGAAATGTGCCGCTGGTGTTAACCGTTGTTAGACGTTGTGTGACCATGAAGAGGATCATGTCTGCTTTGATTGAGTTGTGAACCTCTAGACATCAGAGCCAGTGTTAACTCTGCACCACATATAGCCAGTGTGGAGGAGACACAAAAGGGCAGTCATTACAAGAATGATGCACCTTTGTGTGACCAGAGGGTCTGGCTGGCTCACTACACTCAAAGGAAAGGCATGACGGACGAGAACCAGACTATGACTGTTAACATTATTACTGGAACTCTGCGCTGGCTGCTGAAAATAGGGAAGGAGTGCATATGGGAATGTTTCCCCCATGCTGTGATGTCAGTTTTTGACTTAACTCAACTCAGTCAGAAGTTCAACTATTTATCACAGTTCCCGCCCATGTGATGTTGTCATATATACAGATGGCTCTGTGTTGAGAGGCAGAACGAACAAAGGAACAAACTTTTTTTTCAAGATTAATATAAAAAACATGGTGGTCCATAACAAAGGCGAATGGATGTTGCTTAGTGCAACAAGGCCTGGCATATGATATGACAGTGCAACAAGGCCTGGTATATGATATGAAACCGTCTAGTTTGAGAATGGAGGTGGAGGCAGTCACGGCTGCCTACCACTCGCTTGGGAATCAGCTGTACACAAATGCTGTAATTGTAACTGACTCACAGAGCATGTTGAGAAAGGTGGAGACAGGCATGCTCCAGGCAAAGGTCCCCAGTGGTTGGCCTCTTTTGGATATTTTCTCTAGGTAATCCCTGTGTGTAGGGAAACAAGCAGGCAGATAGACTAGTCGGTGGTGAATGGATGTATTACAAGCTAGATGTTCTGAGGCTCTGTTGGGAACAAATGAACAGTGAGGAGGCTCAAATAAATCATTACGGTCTGAGGAGAGTGGCTCTGCGAGGAGTTATCAGGGGATGTGACTGATACTTAAGAAAAAGGTCAGATGGATAACAGTCAGACAGTTACCAGTGCCATCAGAATTTGAACTCCTCGCATACTGCTGAAGACGGGGATTGAATGCTTAAGGGAGTGTCCTGAGTGCTATGATGTCGATGCTTAATTCAGCATTCAACCTGTGATTATTTATATGCAGCATTTGTGTGATTGTCTTTGATTACTCACAGCATATCCACCTGTTGCCTTTGCTTGCGGCCTGTAATCATTTATGTATGTTTGCTTACTACCCAAGATTAAGTACTGTAGGGATGCATACTTTTTTCCTCTCTATTGTGGTTACCTTACTGCAACAGCCTTGTGTTTCATCTTTCGCAAAGTGTAGCTTTTTATTCATCTTTCGCAAAAGGTAGCTTTTTGTTTTTTTATTCTAATTTTTTGTCCATGGCCTTCTAACGGTTTTCATATGGGACAGAATAAGTGGAAGTAACAATAGGGATATAGTTAATATTAGAAATCTGATAAGGGCATACGAAGTTGATAAATACCTCATGTAAGGGAGCCATTAATACACACAGGGTGCTTGCCTTACTTATATTAAGACATATGTTTGATTGTGGGTTCCGATTTTATCAGTGAAAACTGTCCACCCTCAGTACATGTTTACTTTGTGTTTCAGTGACTACAAGGAGTACAACACAGAATCTTCTGTGAAATTTGTAGTGAAAAATGCCTGCAGACAAACTCGCACAATATGAAATTGAAGGACTTCACAAACTGTTTAAACTGACCAACTCAATCTCCACAAACACAATGGTAAGTGAATAGTTACACAGTCACTGCATTTTCATTGAGATGACTGTTTCATGTCTGTGAGCTGGAAACCACATTTTGTTTGGAAATGCCAGACAGATCGAGGTGTAGAGTTCTGACACTGGGGCTGACACTTTCACCTATATAAAACCCCAATCAGTGAATTCAGATGGATTTAAATGGAGAACCTAAATACCCATCAGAGAGGCAGTTGGTGGAGAATGGAGATTGAGAAGCACCAACGAAATTTATAATTTTCTAAAATTCACTACTAGTTATGATAACCATGAGGGGCAGTAGACTGCAGTGGTTGAGGATGCTAAATAACAGAGAGACAAAAACTGCATTCAAATTAAGTTTCATTGGAGTAGACAAGATGACGGAACAAGAAGACAGTGGAGAATAATTATATATATAGTCAGAACTACAAACACCTGGAATCGCCAGCTAAAAAACAGAAGACAAATCACGGAAATGAATAGAGGCAGTTTACACATGCAGCAGTGAACCTCAAGAACTGAGAAGGGAGAAAAAGAAGAAGCATGTGGAAGAAGTTGGCTCTTTTCTCTTGCTAGGTTTCAAACACGAAATGTACAGAAAGCAGCAGCAAACAAAACTGCTGAACGAAAGTGTCTCAAAAAAAAAAAAAAAAACTATACATCAGCCAAACAAATCCTGTTTTTTTTTTTTTTTTGGCAACGTCAAGTAAAGCATATGCAACTTAATTTACTTTGCTACTCTATTTCTTAGTTATCTTTTATGTTAACCAATGTAGTGAGTCGAATAGAAGTGTATCTTTCAACAAATATACAGTTAAAATAATGTGTACAGTTAAAATAAGTTGCGACAGTTAAACAGAGTACGACAGTTGTCAGATCTGACAAGTGTACAGTGGAAATAGGGAATTGCAGTTATGTACAAGAAGATAATGATTATATCATTATTGCTTTATCATGATTATATTATATGCTTAAAAGTTAATTGCAGTAACTGTATAGTTTAAACAGCAACTTGTAGAATATTTAGTTACATTTGAGTTGCAATAATTGCTTATTACAGTTAAAAAAGAGTGCATACATGTTGTATAGCCCAGACTACAGAGAATAATGAACTATAAAGATGGTGTCTCAACAGGGGGGGGGGGGGGGGGGGCCCTACAAAGTATGACATGCAGTGAATACAGTTCTCTCTTATTTTCACCAAATCTGCCAGGATTAATTGTGTTGTATCCACATACACCAGTGGCCGTAAGGTCTTGGGTTTGAATCTGCATGGTGTTAGATCTTAAATAAAAAAGGGGTATTTCAGGGGGATCCAGCTGAAAAATGGGCGCAAAGAAGTTTTGGGAAAGTAGCTTTTGGGGCGATCTAGCTTGAAAAAAAATGGGTGCGAGGAAGGTTTTGGGAAGTAAGACTGGCCAGCACGATGTTGACTGCATCACCCACTGAGCTCTGATATGTCTAAAAATGGGCTGAGCACCGTATGCTTTAAGTGTCACTTGCTTAGGGGAGGGGAGAACGGGTTCTGTAGACAGAACATATTTTATACGGCTAAATGTTTTGTGCAGGTGCTGTTCAATCATGAGGGCTGTATCAAACGCTATTAACCTGAAGGAATAGTCAGCAAAGTTGCTGTGGTTGAGACCTGAAGTGAATAGTCAGCAAAGTTGCTGTGGTTGAGACCTGAAGGAATAGTCAGCAAAGTTGCTGTGGTTGAGACCTGAAGGAATAGTCAGTTGCTGTGGTTGAGACCTGGTTAGAGACCTGAAGTGGTTGATACCTGTCAGTCAGCAAAGTTGCTGTGGTGAGAGACCTGAAGGAATAGTCAGCAAAGTTGCTGTGGTTGAGACCTGAAGGAATAGTCAGCAAAGTTGCTGTGGTTGAGACCTGAAGGAATAGTCAGCAAAGTTGCTGTGGTTGAGACTGAAGGAGGTTAGTCAGCAAAGTTGCTGTGGTGAGACCTGACCTGAAGGAAGGAATAGTCAGCAAAGTTGCTGTGTTGAGACCTGAAGGAATAGTCAGCAAAGTTGCTGTGGTTGAGACCTGAAGGAATAGTCAGCAAAGTTGCTGTGATTGAGACTGAAGGAATAGTCAGCAAAGTTGCTGTGGTGTAGACCTGAAGGAATAGTCAGCAAAGTTGCTGTGGTTGAGACCTGAAGGAATAGTCAGCAAAGTTGCTGTGGTTGAGACCTGAAGGAATAGTCAGCAAAGTTGCTGTGGTTGAGACCTGAAGGAATAGTCAGCAAAGTTGCTGTGGTGTAGACCTGAAGGAATAGTCAGCAAAGTTGCTGTGGTTGAGACCTGAAGGAATAGTCAGCAAAGTTGCTGTGAGACCTGAGACTGTGGAATGGTTGAGACAGCAAGACCTGTGGTTGAGACCTGAAGGAATAGTCAGCAAAGTTGCTGTGGTTGAGACTTGGAATGAGACTGTTGGTGAGACTGATAGGAATAGTCAGCAAAGTTGCTGTGGTTGAGACCTGAAGGAATAGTGTCAGCAAAGTGTTGGTTGAGACCTGAAGGAATAGTCAGCAAAGTTGCTGTGATTGAGACCTGAAGGAATAGTCAGCAAAGTTGCTGTGGTTGAGACCTGAAGGAATAGTCAGCAAAGTTGCTGTGGTTGAGACCTGAAGGAATAGTCAGCAAAGTTGCTGTGGTTGAGACCTGAAGGAATAGTCAGCAAAGTTGCTGTGGTTGAGACCTGAAGGAATAGTCAGCAAAGTTGCTGTGATTGAGACCTGAAGGAATAGTCAGCAAAGTTGCTGTGGTTGAGACCTGAAGGAATAGTCAGCAAAGTTGCTGTGGTTGAGACCTGAAGGAATAGTCAGCAAAGTTGCTGTGGTTGAGACCTGAAGGAATAGTCAGCAAAGTTGCTGTGGTTGAGACCTGAAGGAATAGTCAGCAAAGTTGCTGTGGTTGAGACTTAAAGGAATAGTCAGCAAAGTTGCTGTTGTTGAGACCTGAAGGAATAGTCAGCAAAGTCTCTGTGATTGAGACCTGAGACACAAAGTTGCTGTGGTTGAGACCTGTAGTCAGCAAAGTTGCTGTGGTTTGAGACTGAAGGAATAGTCAGCAAAGTTGCTGTGGTTGAGAGACTGAGAATAGTCAGCAAAGTGAGACTTGAAGGAATAGTCAGCAAAGTTGTGTTGAGACCTGAGACAGCAAAGTGAAGACCTGAAGGAATAGTCAGCAAAGTTGCTGTGGTGAGACTGAGACCTGAGACTGAAGAATAGTCAGCAAAGTTGCTGTGGTTGAGACCTGAAGGAATAGTCAGCAAAGTTGCTGTGGTTGAGACTTGAAGGAATAGTCAGCAAAGTTGCTGTGGTTGAGACCTGAAGGAATAGTCAGCAAAGTTGCTGTGGTTGAGACCTGAAGGAATAGTCAGCAAAGTTGCTGTGGTTGAGACCTGAAGGTCAGCAAAGACTGAGAGTCAGCAAAGTTGCTGTGGTTGAGACCTGAAGGAATAGTCAGCAAAGTTGCTGTGGTTGAGACCTGAAGGAATAGTCAGCAAAGTTGCTGTGGTTGAGACCTGAAGGAATAGTCAGCAAAGTTGCTGTGGTTGAGACTTGAAGGAATAGTCAGCAAAGTTGCTGTGGTTGAGACCTGAAGGAATAGTCAGCAAAGTTGCTGTGGTTGAGACAATGTCAGCAAAGTTGCTGTGGTTGAGACCTGAAGGAATAGTCAGCAAAGTTGCTGTGGTTGAGACTTGAAGGAATAGTCAGCAAAGTTGCTGTGGTTGAGACCTGAAGGAATAGTCAGCAAAGTTGCTGTGGTTGAGACCTGAAGGAATAGTCAGCAAAGTTGCTGTGGTTGAGACCTGAAGGAATAGTCAGCAAAGTTGCTGTGGTTGAGACCTGAAAGGAATAGTAGTCAGCAAAGTTAGTCAGTTGGTGGTGTTGAGACCTGAAGGAATAGTCAGCAAAGTTGCTGTGGTTGAGACCTGAAGGAATAGTCAGCAAAGTTGCTGTGTGGTTGAGACCTGAAGGAATAGTCAGCAAAGTTGCTGTGGTTGAGACCTGAAGGAATAGTCAGCAAAGTTGTGTGGTTGAGACAAAGGAATAGTCAGCAAAGTTGCTGTGGTTGAGACCTGAAGGAATAGTCAGCAAAGTTGAGACTGTGGTTGAGACCTGGTGAGGAATAGTCAGCAAAGTTGCTGTGGTTGAGACTTGAAGGAATAGTCAGCAAAGTTGCTGTGGTTGAGACCTGAAGGAATAGTCAGCAAAGTTGCTGTGGTTGAGACCTGAAGGAATAGTCAGCAAAGTTGCTGTGGTTGAGACCTGAAGGAATAGGGTGCATCAGTTTACTAGCCAGTCTACTTGCTCTGAAGAAAATATTCACAGGACGCTAACAGCTGAGGATATCTGAAGTCAAGCTTGCCCCTCTGCATGGTGCATGCCTATCTTCACTGCTCGCAACATCCTTTGTGAGTCTGTTACAATCACAGGATGAGTGTGTATCTGGTTTTCAAACCGTCATAAGGGCGCAGTGAACGATTCTGCCTCCATTCTCAAACTAGATGTAGTCTTATTTCCCAGTTCCTCGTGTTGAGTAAACATAAAAAAAAATTTTTTTGTCTCACATTTTATCAGGATGATGTGGTCGAGTCGGAAGAGGAAGCAGAGGACACATCAGGACCAGATTTCAATTACATTCTGGGTATGCCACTTTGGAACTTGACCAAAGAGAAGAAAGATGAGCTCTGCAAACAGAGAGATCTCAAGGTGGGTCTGTATTTTGAAAGTGGGAGGAGGGAGGGGGGGGGGGGGTGTGTGTGTGTGTGTTAAACAAAAAAGGTAATGGCTCTCTGTCATTGTAACCATGTGTTGAATTCGCCTCAGGCACCGATGTTTTTGTAGCCACATTTGTTAAATGATTTCATTAGGTCACATTATTTGTTCCCAGAACATTCACAATGCAGTAGTTGTAGATATCGAGATTGCATTGTAGTAGTCCTAGTCTGTGATATTGCATGACTCAGTCTTGAAGATAATTGAAGTTAACAAATGTGTATTCCTGTCTGTGACATCACCAAGAATAAGTGATTTGTGAAAGCTAGAGGTTCTTTTTTTTTTCTTCTGCCCTTCACCGCCTGTGATACATAAGCAGACGATTCACACCAATAAGATTTCATTTGCATTGAAAACACACCAAAAGTGTTAAAGGCCAAATAGCAGAATCGGTGTTATTATATACATGTGAGACATGGACAAAACATGGACAAGCTATTAAAAAAATGTTTACTTGTGGCAGGGATGTAGTTTTTGAGATGAGTGCAAAGAACATCATGGAGGGATGGAAAAACAAACAAAGCAGCCCTTACCGAGACGAATGAAAGTCGTAAACTTATCAGAACAATTAGCTATAGATTGGTTTTTTTTTTTTGGTGGTCATGTTATTAGAAGAAAGGGGCTTGAGAACTTGGGAATAATTGGCAAGACTGATAAAAAGAGACCAAGGAGAAGACAATAGTTAAATGTCCTTAGCTTTTCTTTTAAAGCTTTATATCAACAGATGTGGATGACATTTGTTGTTTTAAAAAACTCATATCACTTGCCTGACTGTTTTTACAGGCAGAAGAACTGAGGTTATTGAGAACGAAAACCCCGAAAGATTTGTGGAGGGATGACCTGGAAGCCTTACTAGTGGTTCTTGATGTAAGTACACCTTGTAACAACTCTTTGATAATGATGTTTTTATGGTTGAAGTAAACAACATTAAAAGTCTCTGGGTAAGCATCCATCAGCAAGCAAAACAAAGACGAGTTTTGAAAGCAAAAGTATTTTTATTTTTTATTTTTATGTAGCAACATGGATGTGAGTCTTGGGCGGTCTTGCAGTCATTAATCAGCTTTTGAGCTGAAATGCGACATAGATTCTTAAAATACAAATAAACTGAAATATTTTAGCCATATCAAACGACACAAGTTGCAAGCTGTCACAGTAGGATACTGTTTGTATAATTACATGCTGACTCAATATAATGTTTGTATGCTTACAAGCTGCCACAGTATGATAATGTTTGTATAGTTACAAGCTGACATAATATGATTGTTGAAACAATATTTTGTATGGTTACAAGCTGCCACAGAATGATAATGTTTGTATAGTTACAAGCTGATAGAATACGTTAAATTTTGTATGGTTACAAGCTGTCACAGAATGATAATGTTTGTATAGTTACAAGCTGTCACAGAATGATAATGTTTGTATAGTTACAAGCTGGTACAATATGTTAAATTTTGTATGATTACAAGCTGTCACAATATGATAATGTTTGTTTTGTTACAAGCTGACACAATATGATAATGTTTGTATGGATATGAGCTGACACAATGTGATGTTTGTATGGTTACAAGCTGACACAGTATGATAATGTTTGTATAGTTACCAGCTAACACATTATGATAATGTTTGTATGACACAGTATGATGTTTATATGGTTACAAGCTGACACAGTATGATATAATATAATATTTATATAAATCATGTTTGCAGGAAGTGGAGCGAATGGAAAAGGATACGGGAACAGCTGAGAAGCCAGTCAAGTTGGGCAAGACTGGGAAGCCACAGAAAGTCAAGAAACCACTTGTGGATGTCATGCCATCACCCATGGGCAGGAGGGTGGTGCCAAAGATCAGCTCGGCCCTCAAAGCCAAAGGGGAGAAAGATGCCGCTAGGAAAACTTTCAAGGACAGGGTAAGATTTGTGTCTCAGTAAACAGATATGGGATGAGATTGGTTTTTATTAAACAGGTTTTATGTGATGTCATTAGTTTATATAAACCTGTTGTGTATGATGTTATTCATTTTATAGAAAAAGATGTGTTGTGATGTCATTAGTTTAAAAAAAAATAAGATGCTATGAATATAACATAGATATTTTGTGATGTCTTATTTCAGGTTTAAAAAAAAAATTAAACATATATTATTTTATGTCATTAGCTCTATATTAACAAAAAAAGTGGTGTTAGTAGTTTATTAAAACAAATATTTGAAGATATAAGTTTTATATAAACAAAGATGTAATGGCATTAGTGTTTTGTAAAAAGATGTATGATTACATAGATATGATATATATTTTATATAAGTAAATCTATGATGGTATTAGTGATATATAGAAAGATATATGATAACATTAATTGTATATAAACCCATATATGATGTCATCATTTCTTTAACAAATGTATGATGTCATCATTTCTATAAACAAATGTATGATAACATTAGTTTTCTATAAACATGTATGATGAAATAAGTTAAATGTTAACAAATGGTTGTGATGACAGCATTTTTTTTTTTTAAAATCAGAACAAGCGTGGTGACATAAGTTTTATATCAAAAGATGTGCGAGGACTTTTTTTTTAAAATCGCGGAAATGAGATGACATTAAGCCTATATAATAAGCATGCTAAGGAAGATCAGGACAGGCATGCTTCGTGCAGAGTGGCATGCCTCGCTGTGGAGGACACGAGGGAGGAGTATTGTTTGGATTTTTATTCACTAGGTATGCCGGTGTGTTGGGAAATGAACAGATGGACAGACTGGCTGACTGCACAGCTTGGTGGAATACTTATGCATGATAAGGCAGACGTGGTTAGTGCCTTGTGGGAGAGCGTGTACAGTTCGGAGGAGCAGATGGATCACCACATTGATGAGATTGATGCAGCGGGGATGTGACGAGAGGTTCTGGCAGATGCTCAAAGCTAAGAGGAAAGGCAAGAGGGACGTTTAATCAGAATGCTACTGGCACCATTAGTATCAGAACTCTTCGCTGGCTGCTGAAAATGGGGAAGGGGTGCTTATGGGAATGCCACGAGTGCTGTGATGTCGGTTCTTAAATCAAATCAAATAAACATGTTGATAATAGTTTTATATAAATAGGTTTTTAAATGACTGGTTTATATAAACACATGTCATGTGATGAGACTGGTTTAAAAACAATCGTAAGTTGGTGAATACTTTATATTAATTGCCAGCTGTTTTCTTGTCCAGATCAAAGAGGAAATCAAGACTGAGATCAACACTGAGGAAATGGAAGATGGTGACACTAGAAGCAGTAGTTTTGATGCTGTCAAAGTGGAAGAGGATGGGGTTTCTGTCACCTCAGCTCGAGGTAGAGGAGGAGGTAGAGGTGGAAGAGGCAGGGGTAGAGGTGGAGCTTCTGGAGTGCGTAAGTAGAAATCAGAACTCTTAGCTTTGAGATGTCAGGATGATCACACATTTGTTGTGAAATCACACACTAATATTGCACGATCAGCGTGATGATGTTTCTGTTGTATAATGATTATCTTCTTCTTCTAGCTTTTAGATGTCAGAATAGTCATGATTTCACAACTTAACTGTGGACGTAAATATACAAAAATATGCTCCAACAGCTAAAAGAGGTTAAAGAAAAAATTATTGATGTATTTTCTAGTCAAAGGTGCAAAAACTCAGATGTTCGTATTATATAGGCTGACTTAAATGCTAAAATTGGAAACCAACAGGATGGCTACACAGTTAGTGAAGGATGAGGAGAGCGAAATACAAAAAAGGGACAGGCGGGCACAATGGGCACAGGAGCATGATACGATTGTCAGAGAAACCTGGTATCAGCAACATCTGTGGATGTGGAACAGTCCTTACAGTAAGACCAGGAATCAAAATAATTATGTCCTTTTCAATCAAGGATTTGAAATGCTTTAAAAGTTTCAAAAACTGGTACCAGAAGCAGAATGCTACAGATTAGACATAGGCAAAGTACATTGAAAGTTAAAGCAGACTGAACTGAAACCAAGAATAAATCAGATCTAGTCGGACGTATTGACCGAAAGGTGCAAATAACACAGCCAAGGTGTAAACGTGCATAACCATGTACATCTTCGGAGGAATTCAGAAGAAGAAATTTAGATCTGTGTGCATTAAAGAATGAGGATGTTAAAGACAGTTTCAATATAGAAATACAGAATAGATTTGATGCCTTGTTAGATTTAGAGATTATGTTTCAAGATGGAAATGACCAATGGCAAATATTGAAGAGCTCTATCAGTCAAGCTACAATAACATACATTCAGCAACAGAAGTTGGTAGGCCGTAGAAAATGGACAAGACAACAAAGAAGTGAAATAATAATAAATGCATTACAAGAATGCAGAATAAATCAGATCACCAGGCCCACTGAATACAGTACCATGGTACCTCGACGAACGAACTGCTGTTCCCAAACTTTTTCAGATACAATTTAATTAAAAAAAATATCATAGTTTGACCTCAACATAAGTACCTAGATTCGAGATACATGCCGTGATGCACTGTGCAGGTGCACGTGTTGTTATTACTATGTGACATTGATCTGAAATAGGATGCAGCCAGTAGTGTGTGCGACGCTTGCTGCATGTACTGTGTCTGAGGTACTGCATCCTGACATTGTAGATAGTTGTATCCCATGGCAAGACCATACATTTGAAAGTTGACGAAGCAGACATGGAGAAGCAAGCTGGTAGAGGAACATAACACTGAGCTGGATTAGTGAAGAGCTACAAAAGTTAAAAACCAAACAGAAAAAAAATAAGGCAGGAGGAGAAAAGCAAATGTTTTCATAGAACAAAGACAACCAAAAAAAAAAAAAAAAGTTTTTTTTTTAAATCAAGCAATTCCAACAAGTGACATAGAGAATTCTTCAAGCATTGGGGTGAAATAGAAGGAGTGTATACATGGCATCAAAATCAAGTTGTAGTTTCCAGAGCTACCAATATCTTCAATGACAATGTCATTAATAATTTTAGAAGGGTCTTAAGGAGGGGACAGATGCAGATGTTAGATCTGGCTTGCCAAAGAAACATGGAGGCCATCAATGAATGACAAGGAGTTTTTATTATATATATATATATATATATATATATATATATATATATATATATATATATATATAACATAATATATATATATATATATATATCATATATCCATATATATATATTATATATATAATATACATACATACACACATTTTAAACAGTGTATTGGAAGGTGATTTTTATACTCCATACATATCTCCTATATAGCCAATGATTTTGTAAATAACAATTTGTAATGGTGTAGAGAATGCATATTTATTGCCTCAAAATACTCCTCCTCACACTTGATCCATTTCTTTGTATTTTCTTAATTTTGGTGAGCATAGTTCTGTTTAATAGTCAACATTGTTGGAATTGTAAGAAAATAGAAATAATAGTCATCACAAAGAAGAAAGAAATACAGAAGTGTGAAATACTTACAGATGGCAGGAGTCATTTAGATAACAAACTATCTTGGAACAGTTGTTACATCTGATGCAGGAGATAGTATAGGACCCTTTTCCACACCTTCAGGCATATAGGGCTAGACATATATTTTATAGACAAATTCAGCATAAGATGGGTGTTGCGGTCAGCATCACTCCGGCCGCCTTTATTTCCCAGAACTGCACTTGGTACCCACTCAAGGCTGGGTCAACCTAGAATTTAAGGCCATTTTTTTTTTTAAAGTCTGGCTCCACTATGGAGCGAACCCACAACCTTCCAATCTGCAGGCGAGCGTCTAGCAAGAGATGCCTTGGAGAAATTAGAACAAGAAACGCTATGGCAAGTGGCCTTTAGCAAGATTCTCTCTAATAAGAAAATGTCAGCTGCAGTGAAAATAATAGTGTTAGAGTTGTATGCAGAACCTGTGTTTGTTGCATGCATGTTATGAAAAAATGGACAATAAGCATATAAGCTGAAAAACAGAGATGTGGTTTCTGAGAAATATGCAAAGAATATTGAAGGATAGAAAAACAAACGAATCAGTCCTCTCGTCAAGACGGACAAAATCACAAACTTATTAGAATAATTAGACGTAGACAGTGAATGTGCTTTGGGCATGTTTTGAGGATTGGACTCGAACTTTGTAACATTGGCATGAGGGATGGATAGAGAGCAAGAGGAGGGCAAAGAGACACATGTGAATGACATGGTCACATAGATGGGCAAGACGAAAACATTGAACTGATCTGTGATTCTGGTGATCGTGTGAGATAGTGAAACATGACAACCTACTCTTACGGACATGGCATATGATGATGATGATGACAAAACAGACACGTTTATGTAAGTTGGGAGTATGGGGAGGGAAGCAACTTAGGCTCCTTGTAAAGAGCCCATGTTCCGGGACATGTCAAGCACACTTTAGCTCACGACTGCTGCACCATACACACGTACATACCTGGTTTTGATGAACTGCACATATGCCCTAGCATATTTACAAATTATGAAATCATTTTACTTTAATACACTTGCTACACTTGTATAAAGAGTTAACATGCTGGCACACATAGGCACTAAAATATGCATTGTGAACTTGATCAAAAACTAACTATTGTTTTCTCTTGCAGCCCGCGAGAAAAAACCTGCTGCGCCCCGAGAGAAAAAAGCTGCTGCACCGCGGGAGAAAAAACCGGCTGCAGCTCGTGAGAAAAAAACCGGTCACCAGCAAAATCCAGAAAACAGAAAAAGAAGAACCCATGGTCTGACAGTGAGGAATCAGACATATCAAACGTCAGCGACTTGGATGATACTACAGGGTTTGGGTCAGATGTTGTCATACCTAGAGACACAGCTCGCAGGGCAGCAGGTGAGTGCTGTCACATTTGTCACTTCTGCCAAGCATGCCTCTGTAAAGTTATCGGCTATCTCATGAGACATCTTTCTTGATATTTCTTCTTCTTCTTCTTCTTCTTCTTCGTCGTGTTCAACAGCTGTAAACTCTGATGGAAAGTTTTGGATGTTCGTCCGGCTCTGTACTTTGGTCCTGTTCCAGAACCTGAGTTTTGCATGCACATCTGTTTTATAAATCTGGCTTATTTGTATGCAGACTGTTGGTTTCTCGTTATCCAAAGCAGATGCACACTGTTATCAAAGAAAAATCAAATCTTGTCATTGTGTAGTCTTCTCACTGGATAAATCTGTTGGCTCTATCAGTCTTCTCACTGGACTGTCTTCACCAGATAAATTGTCTGACAGGACATATCTTTTTACTGGGTGTGTTTATCACTGGATATGTCTTTATATGTCTTCTCACTGGACCATGTCTTCACCAGATAAATTGTCTGACAGGACATATCTTTTTACTGGGAATGTCTTATCGCTGGATATGTTTTCTCACCACTAAACCATGTCTTCGCCAGATAAATCGTCTCACAGGCCAATTATTTTACTGGGTATGTCTTATCACTGGATATGTCTTTTCACTGGACCATGTCTTCGCCAGATAAATCATCTCACAGGCCATATTATTTTACTGGGTATGTCTTATCACTGAATGTGTCTTCTTATCATACATATCTCCTCATAAGATAAATTTTCTCACAGGACATCTTTTTACTGGGTATGTCTTATCACCTGATAAATCTTCTCATCAGATAAATCTCACAAGATAAATCTTCTCGCAGGACATATCTTTTTACTGGGTATGTCTTATCTCTGAACATGTCTTCTCTCTGGATATGTCCTTTCTTCGTAAATATCTCCTCACAAGTTAAATTGTCTCACAGGACATATCTTTTTACTGGGTTTGTCTTATCATTGTCTTCTCTTCGTACATACCTTCTCACAAGATAAATCATCTCACAGGACATATTTTTTACTGGAAATGTATTTGGAAATATGTGTGGTGTGTGTGCGTGCTGCTTTTTTCCCCCCTGGACTTATCTTTTTCACGAGAATTTATTTTTCATTGGGCATATCCTGTTATTTTACATATATTCCCAGCAGACACATTTCTCTCTTGCATGTATCTTCTTACTGGACACCTCACAAAACATAGCATTTCAGTCATACATCAGGAAAAACCAACCACATATACTAAGTACTTTATAGATGACTTATCAGACCCATATGTTACTAAAAAGTTACTGGAAGAGAGAAAATATCTAGAGGTGTTTTGAAAGCCACATCTATTAGGAGATAGAAGGTTATCAGCAGGGAAATTATAATGTGCCAGTAGACTTGCAAGATCCAAGGAAGCAAGATCAACACTCCAGTCAGCAAGGCATAGTGATCTCTTTGCCACATATACTCACCATTTTATAGCTGACTAGTCTCGCCTACACATAATCAATGTTTTGTTGGTGGGATATTGTCACTCATGTAGATTTCTCCTGGATATATGATTTGATAGGTTTCTTTTTTTAAAAGCTAGGTCGTTGCACTGACTGTTCACAAGAGGCATGTTTTAATGCTCTCTGGAGATTGTCGCTGATGTTCTAGTGTTTGTGTCATCCTACACTTTTGGCAGATTTTCACTTCTGCTGCGAGAGGTCGTGCCTTGTAAGATCAAACTTGTGCAATAAAGTAGTCCTCAACTTTGAACCTTGTGACCTAGATTTAAACGTTATGACTGCAGCAGGTTTTGAATGAACATTTTTAGCCTGAAACATTATGTTGTGGCAACATAGAGCCTGCCTTAACGTCTAATAATTTATATTGTCTTTGCAGCTAAAAAGGTCAGTTACACCTTTGATAATGAAGAGGAAGTGGAAAGCGATGAAGATGTTGGAGGTTTTGTTGCTTATGATCCTGAAACAGGAGTTATGGCGAACGAGAATGGAGCAGCAGAATATTTAGATGCAGACCTTTATGATGATGATGGTGAGGATAATCCAAAGCTATCCATTGAAAGGGAAAAGCCTAAACCCAAGCCTGAGCCCAAGCCTGCGAAGGCAGCTGCTAACAAGAAGACAACTGCGAAGTAAGAATGGGTTTTTAGTGTTAGCTCAGTAATTGTTGGATTGTTAGTTATTGTGGGATAATCTTTTATGGATCTTCTCTCCAGACCATGCCCACGTCGGGGGTAATGAACAGGCAGACAGATTGGCTGGATCTGCACCACTGGGTGGTGAATTGATACATGACAAGGCAAATGTGGTCAAAGCTCTTTGGGTACAAAGTAGTGGAGTCATTAGAGAAACAAGATTATTTTGGCCTGGAGAGAGTGAGGCAGCACCAAAGGGTCTGGCCACCTCACTATACTCAAAGGAAAGGCAAGACTGGACATAAAACAGGATTGTGGCTGGTACCACCAGTATTGGAACTCTGTGCTGGCTGCTGAAGATGAGTATGAAGCACACATGGGAATGCCCTGAGTGCTGTGATGTCAATTGTTTCTACTCAGTTCAACTTGTTAAATGAATAGTTGATAGAACAGATGCTGAGGGAGAAACAGCTGGTATATAGTTTTTGGATAAATAATTAGCAGTGGTGCTGCACAGTTAGTTTTGATTATGGATAAATTAGGGAGGGGTGTGTGTGTAGGTATATGTGTGCTGTTAAATGTTATTTGCTTGCCAGGTTTTTTTCCCTGTGTGTATTCTGTGTGTATTGTATTCCAATTTTTTGGAGTGGGTGGAAAAGTCCCCGGCCCCCCTCCACAAACACAAGAATATCATAAAAGGCAACTAGAGGTTTGTTATCAGATGTTGAGCCAAAGTTAAACCACAACACACGCACGCACGCACACCACCCCCCCCCCCTTCTGAATGTAAATGCAGAAGAATTAGCCAGTTTGTCAGGGTATTAATTGGTATTGTCAGATAATCAGCTGTTTATGTGTTCAGGTAAAACTTGTGTGAGGGAGAAGACAAACATAAGGTTGCAGAAATAAGTGTACAGTGGAAAGTTGCACAGGTTCGGCAAGCCAATTCACCCCTTACACGGTTCAAGCTGTTCTTCCACCGCTGCTATGTTTAATAAAGATGAAACTTGTGTTAAGATAATAGACATGTGGTGGAGATGTTTTTACAAAGTTGAAGCCATTGAATCCAATTGTAAACTGCTGCTGTACAGTATCAGGGTATGCAGTATAGTTTATGGGAAGTTTCCAGATTCTGAATAGTCCCTTCTGTACATTGTAGGACATGCTTGTTAGGTAGCAATGGGTCTATTCTCTCCCTCCCTTGAAATACATTTGTTCATAACGAATAGATTTAAATTAGGGCTCTTACTACTTCCACTTTACTTCAGATTTCACTCTTTCTGATCTTCTCAATTCACTGACTCTTTCTTCTTAAAAATGTCACTTCATTTATGGGGGGACACCACACTACTGCCATTGTTCTGGTCGGGCATTTGTTAAAGAGTGGGTGAGAAGATTATGTTTTAAAGTGCTCGATTGGTATCCTTATTCCTATACATATTAATATCTCAGTGTTGTTGTAATTTGCCTGATTAGTTGCATGTTATATGTAACCAAGTGAATCACAGCAGTGGTAATACAAACTGAATGATTTGATGTCTCCCACAGGCCGGCAACCAAGAAAGTTTTGGATCTGTCAGATTTGTCAGGAGACAGTGGAGATGAGGACAAACCTTCCAGGGCAGGTATGTGACTTCTTGCAACTTCTGTTGATTACACATTCCACACAACTTATTCTGTTTGCATGCATTTGTTACAGATAAAGGGCAAGAAATGCAATAGTTACCTGTCACTGGCCATAAAAAGGCAATTACAGATGCAAAAGAATTTGTGTTTTAAAGAAAAAAGATACATGCAAGAGAGAAATGCTTGGAATATATGTAAAATAACAGGATATGTCAAATGAAAAAAAATTCTGGTGAAAAGAAGTCCAGGAAAGAAACAAAAGCACGCACACAATCCTTTCTTCTAGCATATCTGTATTACCCATCTCTTCTGGTCTGTCAGTATTTATATCCTTTCTTCTTCTCCTCTCTCTCTCTCTCTCTCTCTCTCTCTCTCTCTCTCTCTCTCTCTCTCTCTCTCTCTCTCTCTCTCTCTCTCTCTCTCTCTCTCTCTCTCTCTCTCTCTCTCTCTCTCTCTCTCTCTCTCTCTCTCTCTCTCTCTCTCTCTCTCTCTCTCTCTCTCTCTCTCTCTCTCTCTCTCTCTCTCTCTCTCTCTCTCTCTCTCTCTCTCTCTCTCTCTCTCTCTCTCTCTCTCTCTCTTCTCTCTTCTCCCCCCCCCCCCCCAATGTCTACATTATCCTTTTATCTAACCATGCTAACAATGCCATGATCCATTTCACTGCTGGAATAAGACATGCTCACACGTGTGAGTTTACACACTCTCCAAGAGTGTCAGTAGTTAACATACTTTGTATGTTTTCTCCAGGTCTTACGTCTCTCTCTCTCTCTCTCTCTCTCTCTCTCTCTCTCTCTCTCTCTCTCTCTCTCTCTCTCTCTCTCTCTCTGTCTCTCTGTCTCTCTGTCTCTCTCTCTCTCTCTCTCTCTCTCTCTCTCTCTCTCTCTCTCTCTCTCTCTCTCTCTCTCTCTCTCTCTCTCTCTCTCTCTCTCTCTCTCTCTCTCTCTCTCTCTCTCTCTCTGTCTGTCTGTCTGTGTTATTTATAGGGAATAAAGAGACACAAATGTATGATCAATGTTTTACCATTGTTATAGAAAGGATGATATGCCTAAGTAAAAGAAAGGATGATGTCCTATATAAGAGAAAGAATAATAAGCCTGTGTAAGAGAAAGAAGCCATGGAGAAGGAAATATATGTTAATGAGGAAAGATTGGAAGTGGTGGAAAATTTCGAATATCTTGGGTCACTGGTTACCAACAATGGTGACACAATGAAAGAAATTAAACGGCGACTATCAATTGCTCTTCAAAGACTAAAACAACTGAATAAATTATGGAATTGTACAGATAGAATTACAAAGGTCAGATTTTTAAGAGCATGCATCTTTCCCATTGCAACATACGCCTGTGAGACCTGGACACTTACTAAACAAGCGAAACAGCGCATAAATGCATTTGAATATAAATGTTACAGACAGGTTCTAGAATATCTTGGGTAAAGAAAAGAACAAATGCATCCATACTTCAAGAGCTGAATATTGAAGAGGGTTGGCTAGTAAAGACAATAAAACAAAGAAAATTGAAATATTTTGGTCACTTGAAACGTCATGGAAGTCTAGAGAGAACAATAATGGAGGGGTATATGCCTGGGAAGAGAGGAAGAGGAAGACCAAGGAGAAGATGGGTGCAGGATGTGGCAGATGATCTCCAGATGGGTTTATCAGACGCAGGACATCTTGCTCAGGATAGGAAGGTTTTCTGGAGGGTTGTTATGGCAGCGAGGTTCCGCGAGGGACATGCTACTGAATGAATGAATGAAGAGAAAGAATAATGTCCCATATGAAAGAAAGGATAATGTCCTATACGAGAGAAAGGATAATGAACCTGTGAAAGAGAAAGGATAATGTACAGATCTCTAGAGGATACTCTACAATTGCAAGTGTGTCCTGTAACACCCCCTCTCCTCACTGGAGCTCGGGAACCCATGAGAAGAATCCGAATATCAAATGAAAGAGAAGATTGGAAAAGCACATTGCTGGTGTCCTAATGTTTTTAGTAGGAAAGAAAGAGCCACAATTGTATGACTGCCTGTACTTGTGTCTGTATAATGTGTCATAAAGGAGATCTGGAGATTCCCACTATTGTCATCATGTTTGTGGTAAGTCTACAGGAACATGATCAGTAATAGGTGTATGGTGGATTTAAGGCTTGCAGCTAACATTGCTGTTTTTCTTCAATTCCCCAGCACTTAGCAATAAGGAGTTGTACCCACTTACTGATGATGACGACGAGGATGACATATTTAAACCTAAGCCGGCGAGCAAACCATTGGCCTCAAAAACTGAGGGAAAAGGTTTGTCTAGTTTATTTCTACGTTCATATGAAATCTTTTTTCCTTTCTGGACACACTTCAGTGCATTAACCTTTTGAATGTGGAAAAGCACATTGGGGGAAGAGGGGGGGGGGGGGGGGAAGGAGAATACTAGCCTTAGCCTCGGAAGAGGAAATGCAGATTCAGCACAGTGGGAGAGGCGACTTAGGTTGCTTCAGATGCTGTTATCATGTTGACTTTTCATTGGCTGCTGAAGAAGGGGATGCAGCATGTGTGGGAATATTCTGAGTGCAGTGATATCAATTTTTGAGTTTTGCATGCCTATCACAGATCTCGCTTATTTGTATGCAGACTGTTGGTTCCTTGCCTGTCAAGCAGATGAACTGTGACTTTGATGGAAGCACCCTTAATTAGTCGCCTCCTACAGCTATACAGTTAGAGGGGTGCTGGTTCTACTCTTAGTTTGCTAAAATAGGGCCATGCAACCCATTCGGGGGATTCTACATAATGGTACAGTACAGGTGGATGTATTCTGGTTGACTTTATGGTCAAAGTGGCATGAATAGCTTTGGCGCAGTGAACAGTTTTACAACCCTGACATAATAAGGTTCAAAATCAGCTGCAGGTGACTTGGTAGGTGGTAACACAGCACGAGCTGTGTTGATGGTGACAACAAAGGTATGAGTCTTTTAAAACCAGTGTCAAACTGCTCTGTATATAGTTGCCTAGTAAAACCACACAACTAATAAATATCAGGGTTATTTGCAACATTGTAAAGAAGATATGCTTGTAGACTTTCTTTTCTTAGATTTGTACATTATCCTGTCTCTTACATAATGCATAATACTCTTACATAGTACATTGTTCTTTCTATTACATTGGCACAGTATCCTTTCTACATTAGTAGAGTATCCTATTACATAAATCTCTGAATAGAACAGACCGATGGAATAAAATAAGATGAACAGAGGTCACCATCCTTCACTTATGTACTGGAGACTGTAGACTGAACAGACACTCATATAAATTAGCTACGAGACAAACAGCTATCTCTCAGTGTCTTGGTGCTGAACAGACCCCAGAATATGCAAGACTGTCCTTTCCACAGGCACTGGAGCTGTAAATCAACATGTGGCCACACACTGTAGGCCCGACACAGCTAGGTTTTAGGGGAAACCCTAGAGACCTCAAGTCGACAACTCAGTTTATGGCCCATAGTTGATTAGGCGCATGACCAGAGTTAACTGAAGAAGGCATTGGTACATTATTCTGTTTCTTATATTGATACGTTATCTTTTTGATCTCACGCAAATTTGTACAATAACCAGTGAGGGCCCCCCCACCTCCTGATTCGCCATATGCTTAAACTGAGCAACTTTTCTCCAAGCACATCAGCATTACATTTACTTCCCCTAGCACATCAGTATTACATTTACTACTCCTAGAACATCAGCATTACATTTACTTCTCCTAGCACATCAGTATTACATTTACTACTCCTAGCACATCAGTATTACATTTACTTCTAGCATATCTGCACATTTACTTCTCCTAGCACATCTGCATTACATTTACTTCTAGCACATCTGCATTACATTTACTTCTGCTGGCACATCAGCACTACATTTACTTCTGCTGGCACATCAGCATTACATTTACTTCTCCAAGCACATCAGCATTACATTTACTTCTCCTAGCACACCAGCACTACATTTACTTCTCCTAGCACATCAGCACTACATTTACTTCTAGCACATCCTTTCTTCTAGCATATCTGTAGTACCCATCTCTTCTGGTCTGTCAGTATTATCCTTTCTTCTTCTCCTCCTCCTCTCTCTCTCCCCCCCCCCCCCCCCCTAATATCTACATTATCCTTTTCTCTAACCATGCTAACAATGCCATGATCCATTTCTGCATTGACTGACTCATGTTTTCACCCACTTAAGGTGCAGGTCCCAAGAAAGCAGTTAAGAAAATACCAGCTCTAGCATTGGATGATAACGGAGCCAAACCAGCCAAGAAGGCTCCAGCCAAAAAACGTGCTAAAGAAATTGTTATTGATTCTGATTCAGACAGTTTCATCCCAGCTAAAAAGGCAGCCAAAGGAAAAGTATGTTTTAATTGGTTTGTCTGTGTCAGCATTACAGTTATAATAATTTTTGTTAACTTGGTAAATAGTATCCTTGGTAACCTTAGAACTGCATGCTCAATTTGAACATTATCTTGGTGTGGGTTCCTAGGCCCCCATTATGGGGGGAAACAATAATAGACTCACTGCCTCCCTTACAAGCATGTTATTTAATTGAAGGCATTTTTCAGTCTGCCTCGAGTGCATCTGCCTGAGTAGCAAGAAACTGCTGCATACTAGCAAATAAGCCAAATCTGTTAAAACACAAGTGCACACAAAAGTCAGGTTGTGATACATGATTAAAGTCCAGAGGTTGACAAGCAACCAGAACTTTGCGCCAGAGTATACAGCCTGTGAACATGAACAACAACATAAGTCACCAGAACAACAGAGTCGATTAAGTCAGCTTCCCAATCAAATGCAGTAATGAATGACAGTTGTAGCTACATAAAACAACTATTATAAATGGCGTATCAATTTAAAGACCGCAGTCGCCCGGCTCTCTAGCGAAGTTGGCTAAACCGGATTGCGCTGTGACTGGGTGACAACTCCTTGTGGTCTGGGTTCACTCCCGGGGGTAGGCAGAAAAGCCACATTTCTCCAAGATTTACGTTATTTGCAATGGAATCAAGGCCGAAAGGTTGCGATATCCATAATACTGAGCCTAAGGGTTTACAACTCATGGCTTCTGGATACTAAAACAAACAAAGACTGCAGTCCGCTCCTGGTTGAAATATTTGCCCATGCTTGTTAAAAAAGAGATCTTGCAAATGTGGACCCTCTCTAGATGGAAGGAACTGGTTATTATGGCCTGGATGGACAGGAATTGACCCAGAAAGATAGGTTAGGCAAGAGTTTAGGGCTGGGGAAAATTGCATTATATGAAACTGTATTAAACGTTAAGGCGGTGTGGCAATAGAAAATCCAACTGAAAAATGAGGCGGTATTAACATTAGAAACTCATTGTATTTGGTAATATTCATAACATCTATTTCTTAAAAGTTAAAACAAAATTGCTTTTGCTAGACACTTTTGGAGTGCATATCTTTAACCTACTCTCTTACGTTACAGAAAAAAGTAACCAAGAACATTGACTCAGATGATGAAAATGACATGATTGCAGCCCCGCTAGAGCCCAGAGCACCCATAGGCAGGGCCAAGGCTGCGGTCAAGTATAACTTCTCCAGTGACGACGAGGATTTTGAATAGACAGAATTGTGTTAATAGTACATTTGTGTGGATACCTGTGCCACTGTTTTCATTAACAGACGACAGATATGATGGCTGAACCACATTTCATCATCCAGGATTGTGTTCTTTCAACTTGTATATTATCATTGTGTTCATTTAAGTAATGTGACACTCGACTGAAATTTTAAATGACAGTGTATGTTAATGGAATCACACTTTTTAATACAATTTTTTTTGGGGGGAGGTTTTGTTGTTTTTACTTTAGAGTTTTAGCCTGTGTATTCTTTGATGTTTTCTGATGTTTTTACCAACCAACAGTGGCACAAAGATATTATTTTAAATTAAATAAATATTTGATTTTGTGCAATTTGATTGGTTCTGTGGCTGCTGTCTTCCAACAATTCTCTCTTTTATTTAGAACTAGAATTGTCTGGTTTCGCCCCCGGGACAGTGAAAGAAAGATTCATTCTCCCGTCCTCAACTTGATTGCATGTGGTTATCAAAGGAAATAACAGCAATTTTTTTCTTTTTAATTAGCTCTTCAAGAGATGTAAGAGAAAAAACTCAAAGGGATATAACAGTGAAAGTTTGTGTAATATTATATAGGTGTTGATGACTCTAATAGTGTGTTGTGAATTTACAGACAGTCCTAAAGGTGTTTTGTGTATACTAGCAAGTTGTCATAATGTTTTTTCGGTGAACAGACAATGAGGTGTGTTTTTCTGACATTTACTCTGTGTTCTATACATATTTGATATCCTGTATGTGTTGACAGGCAGATATTGGTTGTCTTATATCTTTTAACACATAAAGTTCAGCGTGTTTTTTTTTTTTTTTTTATATGTCTAATGAGAATAAACAGACAGTTATGTTGTGTCTGATGAGAGTTAACAGACAGTTGTGGATTGTCTAATGAGAGAATTAGACAGTTGTGGATTGTCTAATTAGTTATCAGACTTGTGGGGTGTCTGATGTGAATTAACAGACAGTTGTGGGTTGTCTAATGAGAGTTAACAGACAGTTGTGGGTTGTCTGATTAGTTATCAGACTGTCATGGTATGCCTTATGTGAATTAACAGACAGTTGTGGGTTGTCTAATGAGAATTAGACAGTTGTGGATTGTCTGATTAGTTATCAGACTGTCATGGTATGCCTGATGTGAATTAACAGACAGTTGTGGGTTGTTTAATGAGAGTTAACAGACAGTTGTTGGTTGGCTAATGAGAATTAAATGTGGGCTGTCTAATGAGAATTAACAGTTTTGTTGTGTCTAATGAGAGTTAACCCTCTGGAGACGGAGCCTTTTTGGAGTTTCAATGCCAAAAAGATGGAGCCACCAGGAGGGGATTCTCATAGTTCATACACAAAAAAATTATTAAAAAATAATAGTATTTTAAGGATTAGAAACAGTCACCAATCCTGGAAACCCTATTCAGCCACACAGAACAGTTGTATTGGGGCACCACTTAATGGTTACAGTCTGTAGTCCAGTGTGGGTGGGATGAGTGGCATACACAATAGTTTGAATCAACTGTTAAAGATCAGCTGTCACTTTCTCTAGACCAGCTAAAGGGCTTGTCCTATATCCTATATTTCCTATATCTCGTGGACTTGTAGTGACAGCCTGTACCATCACATAGACAGTCACATGGGCTTAGTCTTTGTAGTGTATTTCTGCTGTTGGTAGCCTTCTTTTCTTGTTTGGTACTTGGCGAACCACTTAGGATTGTGGAAATAACAATTCAAATAAATTTTTTTTTTTATATAGGACCTCATACAACAGAAATGTTTTAAATAATTTGCACCTGTGTCTTAGACATATGCTATCCTTGTTTGCACTTGTAAGATTAAAAAAACAAATTTGTGTTCATTTGTTTGTGCCCACACACAACATACACACACACACACTCATGACCGCATCATCAAAGACTAGGCAGTGTAAATCTCCACAGTGACTGCTATTTCATTACTTGCCTTGTAAATGACATTTTGAAATGATATCACACACAAATAAAATGCCTTTTTGCCAGCTGTTTTGTATTTACTACATGGCTGATGTGTTTTCCTTACTTATAAGTTCTCATAAGTGTCAGTTTTCGTGCTGTTTTATCACATGGATGGATGTTTACCGGGGTTCGATCCCGCAGTGAGCAAGCAGTTAAGAAAAGAAAGAGACAATTCTTATGCACGAGATTTGTGACATGAAAGAAAGATTGTGGCCTCCTTTGACAATCTGTTGGCAGCACAAATCCCTTTTTTTTTTTTTTTAAACTGTTGAGCTTCAGCAGATTTAGGTAACTGACTGGTTTGGATGCAAAACACAAGTGGTCTGTCAAACAAATAAATGTTCTGATAAACGCAGCAAAATGGGGGGAAAAACCCTTTATTGTGGTTATGATGTAGCAGTCTCCAGGGGGGAAAACAAACATTGTAAATAAAATTGTACAAAATCTGCAGGAATAAAGTAGAAATTGTGCATAGATCAGCAGTTTCTTTTGCACCTGGCAATATTGCTGTGTCAGGTGACCTATTAGGCCCAGTCATGCACACCGGCACTCACACACAATCTGTTCCTTGAAGTAAAAAATTTATATAAGCCTACAAACATTCAAGTGAAAACATCTGATCCAGCAAGCCCACACACATTTTCTTTCACAAATTCTAAGTGAATTTAAAAGTCCCCATACATGTGGTCCGGTAATTAATGTAGCTATGGCTCCTGACATTCATCCACTCTCACCCACCCTCAGAAGCTGCAAACCAGTCAGTGCCCAGTTACCCATAAATGAGACTTCAGTATTTTTGTTTTAAATTATCCAGTTGCAGAGAAGCATTCTAACCGGTTTTGGACCAGCATGTAATTTGCATGTGTGTAAAAATGATGTACAAAGGATTCCTGTCAGTAAGAACAGTATCTTGGCCATTGTTATCCATCTCTAGAACTCTCTCTCTCTCTGGCCTCTCTCCTCTCTCTCCGCTCTCTCGCTCTCTCGCTCTCTCTCACTCTCTCTCGCTCTCCCCTCTCTCCCTCTCTCCTCTCTCTCTCTCTCTCTCTCTCTCTCTCTCTCTCACACACACACACACACACACCACACAAATTGTGATAATGAAAGTATACTAGAAGATTGTGCTTCGGACAGACCAACTGGCACTCAATGGGCGGTGTGGTCAACATCAAATCAACCACCTTTACAACCCAGAATTTTATCTGGTACCAACATTTGGCTTGATTGCAATGGCCGATTCGATGCAAATCACACCTGTGTGCAGACACAAACACGCACATACTTCCATTTTTATTCTATACTGTAAGTAATTTTATTTAAAGTTTTATAACTGACTTTAGGATTCCCGTAATTTTTAAATGGCAACTAATTAGAATTTCTTCACACTGATGCTAAACTCATAATTTCTGTGAAGTTACGGGTTCCAGGTTTTCTCATTGTGATCTTCCGGGGTAAAATTAATGTGCCTGGAGACATTCATTAACGCTGACACACTGGTTAGGTCATGTGACTGCCACCATATTAGCTCTTAAGACACAAACCTGGTAAATGCCTACAAACATTCGTTCTCACACATCTGGTCCAGTAATTGAAATGCGTACAGAAATTTATTCTCATTAAAGTAGTCCCTTAAGTAATGTTAAAACTGGAGGCATTCACTCGGCCAATGTGCTTCAATGATATTACTGTCACCCTTTTAGCTCTCACGCACTTACACACAAACATATGAGAGATCTTTAAGTCTACACAGTCATTCTCACAAATTTATTGTAATGTACCTTAGGACTTGTACACATTTGGTTCAGCACTCGAATGCCTACAGACATTCACTTTCATACATTTGGTCCAGTAAATGAAATGCCCGCAGACATTTGTCCAGTAAAAGAAATGCCTAAAGATATTTGCTCTCAAACATCTGGTCCAATAAGTTAAAGTTGCTATGCTTCCACACACCCAGTCATTCACACACATTTTTCATCTAAGTAAAAGTTGCTATGCTTCCACACACCCACCACTTACACTTGGACCAGTAGATAGAGCTGCTATATCCACAGTTCTAACTCAAGAAAACATGATCTACTGATGTAGAATACATAGGCATGATCCAGCAATAATACAAATCAACAGCAGGCACAGAACACACAGCTGTGGCATGTTGGAAGAGATCTGTCAAACATTTTGATTTCAATACATGGCAGGCACATAACAAGAACAATTCTAACATAATAGGGATGCACAGCAGAGATTCAGTGAGTAAAAACCAAAACCTTGTTAACAAGAACTCACTTAGGATGAACACTTGGTTAACATGAACAAAATTTAGGGTCCCAGCAGGAACACATTACTGTTATTAATCCCCGGTTAGCCTAAATTTGTTTTACTATAAACTCTCGACTGTTCAATCCTTTGGAATTTGTTGTTAAGGAGGTTTTAGTGTATCTATATTCTGCCAAATAATAGCAGACTCAAATATAGATAGCAAACCTCCAGCTGGCTAGGATTGTATACATTATTATCTTTTCTGAAGGTCTTGGGTTCAAATCAGTGACAAAACACAACACTTTCACATGAATGGAGTCTAAAATCAAACCCTAAACCTTTCAAACATGAGGACACCACTCCCCCCCCCCCTCAAAGGGCTTAACCCCTGCATAATGGAGATTCCCATACAATGACAGTCAAGACTGGTTCATTTACATTAGTTCTTCTCTTTTTCCAATTACCTCATTGTGGGTGGTTAATTAACTTGAGTGTTCTTCATAATGCACGGTAAGTTGATCTTTATTCATTTAAGGCTGTTGCTCCATTATTTGGGTGGTGCCCCTCTTGCTTTGTTTCTTCAGCAGGGCGCTCTTTGGCACCAGGGTATATTCTCATCAGATGGCCAAACCATTTCATCTGTTGTTTACATTAATCTTTATAGTGAACCCATCAACTATCAATTATCTAGAAGAAAAAAAGTATTAAGCTACCACTATATGTCCAGAAAACCTCAAGGTGTGGGACCTAATAAAATCCAAAAATAAAAGTCTCAACTGTTTTCATAATGGAAGTTTGGCTGCAGTGCATATCCACAGCCGTTACTATCTCTGAAAATATTAAATGGTGAGACCCCAGTCTCTCCCATGGTGCGACTCTCGTACCACTGGTCTAAAACTACGAGACCAGTATTTGTCTAGACCACATTTCTCCTGGCTTATTTGTGTGCAGCTGTTGGTTGTTCCTCGCCACTCGGACAGATGCACTCCTACTTAGAAGGAAGTCCCTAGTTGATTAGCTTCTACGTCATGCTTGCTTGGAAGGCAGTGGGTCTGTTCTTGTTCTCTCCACAATAGGGGGCCCCGGAACCCACAAGGGGAGAAATACATTCAATAACCTCCAATCCAGTGAACACAAATATCAGTTAAGTCCTACTTCCTGTTGGATTCAACATAAAAACACCCTGGTGCATCCCTGTCACTACACAGCAGATACCGTAATTCCCCAGGTAAAAGATGATTCTATATATAAAAGACGCCTTGATTTTGGGACTGGAAACTTAACAATAATATGATTACATAAAGTACTCGACAACCACTCTGTAAGAGGCACAATGTTTTTAGACCCTCTAGATATTTTTAAAAATCTGTGCATCTTATATGGGTGGGGGAGGGGGGGGGGGGAATACAGTTTTTATATATAAATATAAGGCACTAATAATAATAACAATGTGATCAAGGCACATTAACAAATAAGTTTTGCTGCACAGTCAGTGCTTGGAAGAGCATAAGAGAGCACAATGGATCATTTGAGGAACAGATGGTCTTCACACTTGCCCCCCCCCCCCCCCCCCCGTCTCAAAGATATTAGGTTTAAACACGGTCAAAGAAGATTTTCCCCCCTCAATAATAGACCTTGGCTACCCAGGCTAAAATGAGATGTGAGAAGTCAAGGCAGCCAGTGTGATGATGGGCACATCAGTCATATGGGGAAAAAAGTGGCTCTACCACCACATGCCCGATGCATCACCAGCAGGAAAAAGGTCCTTTACTTTTTACTCTAATAGATGGTCTATAAACAGGGGGTGTCCCAAGAGTTTCTAACCATAGGGAAAATAAAAACTGTTTGCATGAAAGCCATTTTTATTTGTATAATATGCTCTATATGACTACCATAGTTTTGAAAACAAATTTAGATGTGTGTCCTCTAGTGCTGAAAAACACATAAAGGCACAACCAAAGTTATGCTTGTAATGGCACTAGTGACTTTTTAAAATTCCTATGTAAGTAAACTTTTGGGATACCTTGTCTAATCACTATTATGTGCCTTGCTGACTGGCATGGGCGATCATGCTTCTCACCACCTTGTGATCTCCAAAAAAAACATGTACCTTTTCCAGAAACACAAACACAGGTATAAAATAATTACAGCAAAATGTGACAGTCGTCTGGTGTGTGGAGAGCCTTGTTGTTAGGAGATTCAGCTGGGAGGGCCACAAGCTGCATCAGATACACCAGGGGTTCCCAAGTAGCTAGGATCTGCAGACCCTTCTTATTTTTTGGTCTATCTCGAACCTTATGACTTTTAATCGTCACACTGAAATGCTTATTACAATTTATAAATATTAGAATCACAAACAGGATTCGCATGGACCCCTCACCTCAAGTGTGTTCAGCAGTCCACTGAATGGGAAACACTACATAAATACAGGAAGACTGGGCTATCAGATCAGTTGTGGAGAAATATTTATGCTTGTAGCTGTCATGTTTGTATTGGGAGGGTGGGGGAAGCATGTGTCTTGTTGTCAGTTGGGACATTTCTGTGTTGTGGGTACTAGTTGTGTGATGTGGTGTGATTGGGGGGGGGGGGGGGTGTTGGTATCTGTATTTGGGGAGAAGGGTTTCTGTGCTATCAGCTAAGCAACAGGGTTTATCTGCTGTCAGGGTTTGTTTTCTCAGATAGGAAGAAGTGTTTCTGTGTTAGAAAGGGATTTTGTGTGTGTCAGGGTGTCTGTGTTATGGAATCTGGGATGTGGGGAGAGTATCTACAATTGTTAGAAGAAATTATAAACAGTCAGTAAATTTAAAACATGTAACAGGGCCATTAAGCAAATATGACATCAGGGATTGTACATTCACACAGTGCCTAAATACAGGCAACCTGTTAATGAATTGAAAATCATGGGGAGGATAAAAGAAGAGAACAAGTGAGACTTCCTAATGGTTTATAATCGTCAGTGTGCCGGAGACTTAGCTCTATAGTGAAAAGGATAGTAACTCTTAGCGCAAGAGACTAGCAAACTTACAGCTGTACAGGCAAGGGGAAGCTGAATGGTTAAAAAGATAGGAGAACTATGACAGTTACACTGGCAAGCGAAAATATCAGAACATACATAGTGGAAAATGATGTTGGCTAGCCGGGCATGAAGTTATCCATCACTGCTATAAAGAAGGAAATAAATCTGTCCATTATGACTTTGAAGAAATAAATAAATCTATCACACTTACAGATAGAGAAAATATCTATCAAAGTTCAATTCCTAAAAGAAAAAAATTATCACAGTTACACACGAAAAAGGGAAACAATCACAGATTCAGACTCAACAGTCTATCAGATCTAGGCAGAAATGACAATTTATCATTACATCTACACAGACATGACAATTTATCATTACATCTACACAGACATGACAATTTATCATACATCTACACAGACATGACTATCATATTTCTACATAGACATGACAATTTATTATACATCTACACAGACATGACAATTTATCATACATCTAAACAGACATGACAATCTATCATACATCTACACAGACATGACAATCTATCATACATCTACACAGACATGACAATTTATCATACATCTACACAGACATGACAATCTATCATACATCTACACAGACATGACAATTTATCATACATCTACACAGACATGACAATTTATTATACATCTACACAGACATGACAATTTATCATACATCTAAACAGACATGACAATCTATCATACATCTACACAGACATGACAATCTATCATACATCTACACAGACATGACAATTTATCATACATCTACACAGACATGACAATCTATCATACATCTACACAAACATGACAATTTATCATACATCTACACAGACATGACAATTTATCATACATCTACACAGACATGACAATCTATCATACATCTACACAGACATGACAATTTATCATACATCTACACAGACATGACAATCTATCATACATCTACACAGACATGACAATCTATCATACATCTAAACAGACATGACAATCTGTCACACAACTACACAGACATGACAATCTATCATACATCTACTCAGACATGACAATTTATCATACATCTACACAGACATGACAATTTATCATACATCTACACAGACATGAGAATCTATCATACATCTACACAGATATGACTATCATTTTTCTACATAGACATGACAATTTATCATACATCTTCACAGACATGACAATCTGTCACACATCTATACAGACATGACAATCTGTTTAGTGGCATTGTCTGTGTAGTTGTGTGACAAACAATGACGGCTCAGACAGAGGAAAGCATCTATCAGTTATACAAATCTAGACAACAACATCAGTCCAGAAAACCAGATTACAGCTCAACACATTTCAGCAGTCAATTGACTGAAGTCATACATCTGTTTCTTGTGATGATTTTCCCCCAACACTAGACCTGCTGGACACCCTACATGACCTGGAGACTGAAGATCTTGGAGTCCACTTCCGGGGCTGGGGATCTGGTGTCTGTCGAGATCTAGACACCAGCTGTTCTTGAAGTTGCTTGATTTCCCGATCTTTCTCCTAGCAAATGATCATAAATACTGCATTTAATTCACTTCAATCTGGGGTGTCAGGCAGGGAGGCAAGTCTGCATTATTACTAGAGCTGTACCGAATAGGTGATTTTTAACTATTCGGCTGAATACGAATAACGGGATCCACTATTCAGCCGAATATGAATAGTGTATAGTGTATAAAATATATCTATAAAAAAAAAACATTCATAATGTCAAAAGTACGCTGAACTTTTACTTCACATAATGTACATTATAGTCTTCTTCAGCATTCTGAGCCCTTGAGGTTTATTGCTGCAGATATCACTCGTCTCCATTCATCTCTCTGGTTGGCCTTCTCTTCCCAATTGGTGACACCAGTTGTTTGCAGGTCTCTCTGGACATTATCTCTTCAACGTCTTTTTGGTCTGCCTCTTGGTCTACAACCATTCCTCTCTCCAGTGCATACAGTTTTTACTTCTTTGTCATTTGTCATTCTTTCAATTTGCCCCAATCATTTCAGTCTATTAGCTCTCATGATGCCAGTGATCAATGGTGATTTAAACAGATTATGAATTTCATTGTTGCTTCTCACTCTCCATTCCCTGCTGTTTGCATCTTTGATGGGTCCAAAGATTTGTCGTAAGACTGTTTTTGAAAACTTGTAATAAGGCCTCATCTCTTTTAATTGTGCTTCAAGTTTCAGAGCCATATAAAACGACTGGTCTTATCAAAGTTTTATATATTTTGATCTTGGTGTTGCCAGACTGTGACTTTAGCAGATGTTGAAGGGCATAGTATACTACTTTATTTTCAGATTGTATTGTATAGATTGTATAGATTGTATTTCTTCTCTCAGCGTGTTGAATCACTTGCAAATATTCGGTACAGCTCTAATTATTACAAAGTTAAAGACATGTAAAGTACGGTGTGAAACAATCTTAGTGTGAAATATGAATACCTGCCTTAAGTATTACAACCCTGAGGAACTACATATTATAATTATAGTTGAATGTTGAATTAAGAATCAACATCACAGCACTCATGACACTCCCATAAGTGCTCAGTCACCATCTTCAGCAGCAAGCAAAGTTCCAATTCCGACGGTAAAAGTAACCGTCTGATTGTATATTCGTCTCATCCTTTCCCTGAGTGTTGAGCGTCGGCAAGATCCCCTGGTAACCCCCTCGCAGCGCCATTCTTCTCAGACCGTAATGATCTATCTGCGCTTCCACACTGTTCACCCGCTCCCAAAGGACCCTCACAATATCTAACTTGTCATACATCAATTCACCACCAAGTGGTGCGAAGCCAGCCAGTCTATCTGCCTGCTCATTTCCCAACACACCAGCATAACCTGGATGAAATATCCAAAGGATGCTAACTATCTGGGACCTGTGAAGTGATGCTTACCACTCTGGACAAAGCATGCCTGTTTTAACCTTTCTCAACATGCTCTGTGAGTCAGTTACAATCACGGCATGTGTGTACAACTGATTCTCAAGCCAGTGGAAGGCAGCAGTGACTGCCTCCACCTCCATTCTCAAACTGGATGTGATATAATTATAACAATAGTTATACTGTAGCTGTATGTATCTGTCTTGTGTCCTGAGCACATTACTGTACGGTTGCGAATCCTGGACTCTCTATGCTCCACAGGAAAAAAGACTGAATACCTTCCATATGCGCTGTCTGAGACGCATCCTTGGTATATTATGGCGAGACCTTGTCTCCAACGAATGTGTGCTCACAAGAGCAAAAATACCATCAATGTATTGTATACTGAAGCAAAGACGTCTGCGCTGGCTGGGACATGTCTCCCGCATGGAGGATGGTCGTATTCCAAAAGATCTCCTATATGGTGAATTGGTAACTGGGAATAGACCTACAGGAAGGCCAAAGGTGCGCTATAAAGATGTATGCAAACGTGACCTAATAGATACCAACATAGGCACAGAGACATGGGAAAAATCAGCTGCAGATCGACTACTATGGAGACAGAAAGTGAAAGATGGACTGTCACATTTTGAAAGAAACCGAACACAATGAGCTGTGGAGAGGAGGCACTGGAGAGTAAAACTGCCTCACAACGAGGGAGTATCTGCTTTTGTATGTATCCTGTGTGGCAAAGGCTGCCATTCCCGCATCGGACTTTACAGTCACAGCAGATGCTGTTCCCAAAGCCAGCGGCACATCTCCATAGTCCCCCGGGACTGACGGATGCCATTAAAGCTGTATGTAACCACCTTACAGTAACACAGCTGTAATAACAACTGTCATACAGTAACACAGCTTACAAAACAATTATACAGTAACATGGTAGTATGTTACAATGATACAGTAACACAGCTGTTCGTTACAATCATATAGTAGCACAGCAGTATGTAACAAATATACAGTAACATGGCAGTATGTAACAACGGCTGTATGGGAGTGAAACATGTAATGTCAGTGAACAAATTAAGAAGAATTTGGAAGCAATAGAGATGTAGTTTCTGAGACGAATGTTACAAATCCCTTAGACAATTAGAGTAACTAATGATTGTTTGAAAAAAAGCTAATGAAAATAGATCTCCATATACAACAATAAGAAAGAGACCAACACTGCTCTTTGGCCACGTAATGAGAAGAGAGGCATTGCAAAACATCGTGACAACTGAAAGATCTGTGGAAAGAGAGATAGAGGCAGACCAAGAGAGATGATGCTGGATGGGCTGAAACGATGGCATGGAGAGATAACATCAAGAGAGCTGTTCCAGGGATCATGATCTGTGGGGATGCAAGAGTGTCTATGCCAACTGGCAGATCACATGATGATGACGATGATGATGTAACAACAATCATGCAGTGACACAGCTGTAGATGACAAGTAGCATAAAGAAGCACATCAGGTTACACAATAAAATAATTGGGAGCTTCCTTCGAAGTCGGAGTGCATCTGCCTGAGAGGCAGGGAACCAACAGTCTGCACACAAATGTGTCAGATCTGTCAAACAGGTGCCCATGCAACACTCAGGTTCTGGAGCAGGACTGCAGTCCAGACGTGGATGAATAACCAGAACTTTCCACCAGTTTACAGCTGGTGACTGCAAAGATGATGATTCAGTGACACATTTGTGTGTAAAAGAGAAATCCATCAGGTCTAAGCACTAGTTTGTACATAGCAAGAGGCGCTAGCACCTCCTGGCTTAGGCACCTTCATCCCTCCCTCACTGTACCTTGATTTCCCCACCCCCTCAACATACCTTGATTCCCCATACACCCTCAACACACCTTGATTTCCCCACCTCCTCAACATACCTCCCCCCCCTTACATACCTTCATTCCCCCACCCCCTTTAACATACCTTCATCCCCAGAACATACCTTCATCCCCAGAGCTTACCTTCATTCCCCTCACCCCCTTACTATACTTTCACCCCCCCCCCCCCCCCCCCGAACCATATATGTAGCTAACATTCAGCTCTAAAAAGACTACCGTATATAGCATTCTAAGCTCAGAAACTCCTCTTGTGGGACTAACCTGCAGATCCTGTTCCAGTCTTTTTGTGTTCTCTTGAATTTCATGCTTGACCTCTGACAGGACTGAAGATTTGATCTGCAGACAATAAGTTTTGTGGAAATGCTCTTACAAGTGTATAGAGTAAACACAAGTTATTTCATAAAGGAATCTGACTTATTTCTAACTCTGAATCTCTATTGATAAATTCCTTGACTTTTTCTCCAGTCACATATGTTTGTGTACTGTCTCTAAGTACTGGCCCTGCCATAACACTGCAATCATCTTTCTTTAAAACAACTCTCTGCTCTGAAGGTCATAGGTTCATTTCACGGCTATGCCCTTCAGTTCACGAGTGTAATATTTATGCAAATGTCCGGGGACAGTTGTCAGAGCTACAGAGTTCGTGCTTTGTGGATGCTCTCGGCAGGCAGCTAGCTGTTTTGCGGAGAGAGACCGAGCCGAATGGGATAAACTTGATGCAGTGAAGTCGATCCATTCAACTTTAACCTTTAAAAAACAATTATTATAATCCTTAAGTACTAGGCCCCTCCCCCACCCCACGTGATCGGTTTAAAAAACACCAAACCTTTTCCACGGTTTTTGGACAATGGTATGAAAACTGCACTTGCAAGAGACTGAAGCCTCACCAGATATTACTCTCAAAGACAAGAGTGGTATACTGTAGCCAACAAAACAATCTTTTATTTTCTCAAGCAATCATTAACAGCAAGCGCATATTAACTTAACTTGTCCATCATTTTATCACCTACAGTCAGCTGCTGTTTCTTTCAACCATCTCTCTCCTATATCTTTATCACTATTTTATTTTCCTACAATCAATTTATCACCAGTCATCTTACAATCTACATATCACCATTACTCCCTCCCCAACCTTCCTTTTCCAATAACCTATCTATCGCAAAAATGTCCCACTACAATCTAGGTTTTTTTGGGGTCTGTATTTTGTCATTAAACTCAGTGGATTTCAATGCAAGGATATTCTGTTTATTATCATGTTTTATCATTGTATGCCCTATTCAACACCAGCATCCTTTCCTCACCTCTTGTTAACCATTATTGCACAATATTATTAGCTAGAAACTTGCTCTCCCAGAGCTCTCTCACTTCTTCTGTTTGACCTTGAAATAGCACAATGTGTTGTGGTTTACAGCTAGGCTGCAATATCTATCCCTTTTGGCTCAACAGATCAGATTTAAGAAAACTCCTAATTAGCCACTTTTTATGACATGGCTGTTGAGGGGAGAAGGTCTAATCTCCCATCTCCCCAGCCTTCTTCTCTAGGGGAAAAAGGTCTATTTTCCCATCTCCCCTGAGGGGAGAAGGTTTATTCTCCCATCTTCCCAAGGGGAAGAAGGTATATTCTCCCATTTCCCTAGCCTCCTCCCTAAAATGGGGCCTCACAACCCACAAGGGAATAGCTCTCTCTCTCACCTGTTCTAAACTAATGTTGAGGTCCCGTGACAGGTTTGATGTCGAGGAACTATGGATCCGGCGGCCGGATCTAGGGGTTGACACGTGACCCACTTCTGCCACCCAGCTCTGAGACAATCTGGGTCTACTGCTACGAGAGATGATCTCATCAAGCATGTCAAGGTCATCTAGACTTCTGTCTCGTCCCTCATCTCCATCGGATCTGGCCAGTTGCTGCTGACATATTTGCTCCTTCACCAACTCGACTGCCTGCCAAATCAAGACATTAATCACAGTGAATAAAAAAAAATGCCATTAAACCCCTACACATACAATCAGAAACTATTTGAATGTGACCTCATTACAGGCTACATGCTCCCTTAATAGATAAAGTAAAGATCCCTTTTCCCGCCTTAGGTGCATCGGATATATGGGAAGAGCGTCCCATATTTTTACAGACCAATCAGCACTGGATGGGTAATGTGGTCAGCATTATTCCAGTCGTCTTTCCTTCTTAAAAATAAACAGAAGGGGGAACCACTTGAGGCCGTTAAATATTATGAATTAATCAAGTAACAGAAAGTATTGTGAACGGCACTCATAGAAAGAAGTAGAAAGATAGAAGAACACACTAGACAACATAAAAATCGAAAGCTATAGTTACCGTGCCGGAAATTGAACCTGTCACCTCCAGACGGCGTCTGCGCCTCGCCATGAATATAAGTGCACTAAGATACATGGTCAACTAGGCACCCCCCAAAAAAAAGGTGTCTCATTGGCCATGTCTATCGTACAGCTTGAAATCCACGACTATGGAATACGGACATAATTCATTTCAACCCATTGAAACGGCACCATAGGTTACAGAAATTTATATTACGAAGCAAATGTTGAATAACAATCACAGTAACAATTTACGAACACAGTAAGACCTAAATGCTTTGTCTAGAATACAAAAACATTTAAGAAAGGTATTTGATTGGTAGGTTCCGCCGGTGTGTATACGTCATTCCTATAAATAACAGAAGGGGGAACCATTTGAGGCCGTTAAATATTATGAATTAATCAAGTAACAGAAAGTATTGTGAACGGCACTCCTTCCTAAGGATAGCCATCCTGGTATCCATTTTAGGCTGGGTCAACCTGCGACGCCCCATACCATGATAAAAATCCACACAGCCAGCAGAGGGTTTTGATTATGGTACGTTGGATTACGAGCCAGACTCGCAACATCTAAGCCATGGACGTCGTCCCCTTAAAAGATAATACTTTTTTAAAGCATTTTGTACAATTCACCTAGAATTTATAACAATTACTATACAAAGAGGGAGCTGATGCGGTGTTGTGGCTAAATGATCGCCTGCAGATGTAAAGGTCCAGATGGAGCCGGACTTTGTTCAAAAATGACCTCAGCTCCCAGGTCAACTCGGCCTTAAATGGGTACCCTCTGCAGATTCGTAAAGTCCTGGGAAGTAAAGGTGACCGGCGTAATGTTGTCCACGTCACCCACCGAGTGCTGACTGGCCTGTATAATATAGGTAGGTCTAGCCCTATATGACCAATACCCTTGAAGGCGTGGAAAGGGATCCTTGACATTTTGTGAAAACTATACCAAGGCTCAACTACCACATGCATAAAATAAAGATTGTACAGTCCCCCCAGTGTGCCTGTCAAATAGGACCCCAAACAACTCAGTACATTCTACAGACAGACCTGCCCACTCTACCTGCAACTTCGAAAAGACACCTGGCCTCAAGAGCAAAGTGTGCAGAGCAAGCTATGGGGAACCATGCATGACCTGCAGCTGACATGCGAGTTCATAGAGGCAACCCACCTGATCTGAGCATACGAAACCGAATGCAAAAGAAAAGAAGAGATACCAAGGATTAATATTGTTTAGAAATGCAGGTGTAATGACAGCACACTCCAGCACTTGTCTTCTTCTTCGTGTTCAATGGTTGTAAACTACAGCAGAATGTTCTGGCTGTTCATTCACCTCTGGCTTTTAGACTTGTTCCAGTTGTTCTAGAACCTGAGGGTTGCATGCACATCAGTTTGACAGATCTGACTTATTTATATTCAGATTGTTGGTTCCTCGTCTCTCAGGCAGATGCACTCTGACTTCGAAAACTCCCTAATTAGTCAACTCTTACCACATGCCTTATGGGAGATGCAGTGGGTGTACCTTTGTCTTTCCCATAATGGGGTCCCAGAACGCACACAGGGATCAAGCGTTTTTAATTTAGACTTAAGACGTTGTATGGAGGGGGGAAAAATCAGGAAGGGAAAAGGGACGAATGAAAAAATGGCTGCAGACAGGTTACGAGCTGAGCAGCTGAAAAGAAGCACATAAAGGACATGCTGTGGCAACAAGGGTCCTGAAAGCTCAAGCTCTAATTATGGAAGATGGAAGACTTTTCTTAACACAAGCGGATCTTGCTAGTCGCACTTCCCATCTCCACGGTCTAGGCTTTCCATGCCTTCCTATAATAGCCCAATATAACACTACTGTCTGGAAAGTTACTAACGATTTTGCTGATGATGTTTTTGATTTATCATCATCATCATAAACCATTTCTGCCATTAAGTACGTTGGAGGAATAATTTGCGATCCAGTGCATGCTGGGTGCCACCAGCTATTTTCATGCCGTGAAGGTGAAGAGTCTGTAATGTTGTCGATCCAACTTTTCCGCGGCCTTTCTCTTGTAGCTGATTTTCTGAGATGTAGTGCTTGTGATGGCAATTGATCTTGCTGCATTCTAACGCAATGGCCAAACCTGGTGATGTTTTTTATTTTTACCTGTTAAAAAGTGTATGAAAGAAATAACACAGGTAAGGAGTGGGAGCAGAATGTCAGATTGGCTTGCCACTCAGTTCTCAACCCTTTAAAAAATGAAGTTTGTTCAGTGGACACATAAAGATGAAGAACAAACAGAACCGATCAACTTACTTTCCTGATGACTCCAAGACTGGACAGCAGGTTGCAGAATTCATTCCCACCATGCACAGCCTTGACCCTGGCCATCAACAAATGTTCCATGTCCACGACCTCGCTTTTGACCTGGCCCCAAAGCCATTCCAGTTCTTGTGCTTCCTCCCTGGGGACACACATTTGTGAGTAAATATACCAGGTGTGAACCGGACAAATGATGCTAGTTTCACACAGTAGCATATCTTTCAACAAGATCTGATGATAATTACAGGACAAAACAGACTTGAAACGGCAGCTGCCGTAGTGCAAAGGCTAGATGCCAGCCTGCCAGCCTAAAGGTCGTGAAAAGAATCTCATCAATGATGTCATTTACACCTAGAGGCACTACTGCACTGTGATCACATTTTGAACATCTATCCCTGAAGATTTTCTGGTTGCTTCTGACACAAAGAGGTAACAGTGTGATTGATCAACTCTAGTTGCATGACCCTACATTAAGTTAACAAACATCTCCTGACTGATTATATCTAGGAATGTAACCCTACAATTACTCTTTCTGGATGTTTAGGTGGCGGCAGAATTAGTCATATTTAAACATAACGAAAAATTTGAGTGGTTGCCGACATAGACACTCTGATATTATTTTGTTTGTTAGGAAAATGAATTTTGTATGAACATGTTTTGAAAAACTAGAATTAGTGAAACAAAGAATTTTCATTTTTGAAGCGTGGCCTAGCGAGTGTATTACTGTTTGATTTGTTTTAAATTAAATCAGTCTGATACAATTTTGTGTGATGTTTATAAAAGAGCAGTTTTCAAACCTTCAATAGCCACAGTGGAAGAACTCAAAGAATAACCATAACCCCGGCTTTTTACATCTGATGAAGCAGATGTTACATGAAGAACAAGCTGATTACAGTGAAAACTTTAATTTTGAAAATATGGATTGGGACGAAGTTTGAACAAAATGTTTCAATCGGATAACCCCGATTCTGATCAGCTTTGTCTGGCTGTTGATAAATCTGATATATCACACAAAAATTGTCATAAAATCCACAGTATTTAAGTTAATTATTTGAAATAAAGACTAGCGCAGGAACAACTGAGTAAAGAAGGCATGTGAATTCTTAGAAATGGATAGCAGTATTGCTGATCAAGTTAAAAAAAAAGATAAGTACACAATTTTATGTGTCAAAAATCTTCATGTATTTCCAACATCCTTGAATGTGGTGTCATTTTAATATTTTATTGTTGCAACAGCTAGTTAGTCAACAGATAAACCTCACTGCACATCGAGCCATTCACTCCAAAAGTGCTTGTATCCCCTACCCCTAATCCAGTGTTTCCAAAACTGTTCTCAGGCACAGCCCCTTTTTTCAATTAAAATAAACTTGACCCAGCATTAAATAACATATCTCTCCTGATCAGTCATCTCTAGTTGTGCGACCCAGCACTAATTAAGTTAACATATTTTACCTGATCAGTCGTCTTTAGTTGTGTGACCCAGCATTAAATAACATATCTCTCCTGATCAGTCCTCTCTAGCAGTGTGACTGAGCACTAAATAACATATCTCTCCTGATCGGTCATCTCTAGCAGTGTGACCCAGCACTAAATAACATATCTCTCCTGATCAGTTGTCTTTAGTTGTGTGACCCTGCATTAATTAAGTTAACATATCTTACCTGATCAGTCGTCTTTAGTTGTGTGACCCAGCATTAATTAAGTTAACATATCTCTCCTGATCAGTCATCTCTAGCAGTGTGACCCAGCATTAATTAAGTTAACATATCTCTCCTGATCAGTCATCTCTAGCAGTGTGACCCAGCATTAAGTTAACATATCTCTCCTGATCAGTCATCTCTAGCAGTGTGACCCAGCATTAAGTTAACATATCTCTCCTGATCAGTCATCTCTAGCAGTGTGACCCAGCATTAATTAAGTTAACATATCTCTCCTGATCAGTCATCTCTAGCAGTGTGACCCAGCATTAAGTTAACATATCTCTCCTGATCAGTCATCTCTAGTTGTGCAACCCAGCATTGAGTTAACATATCTCTCCTGATCAGTCATCTTTAGTTGTGTGACCCAGCATTAATTAAGTTAACATATCTTACCTGATCAGTCATCTTTAGTTGTGTGACCCAGCATTAATTAAGTTAACATATCTCTCATGATCAGTCATCTCTAGCAGTGCGACCCGGCATTAAATAACATATCTCTCCAGATCAGTCATCTCTAGCAGTGCAACCCAGCATTAAGTTAACATATTTCTCCTGATCAGTCATCTCTAGTTGTGCAACCCAGCATTAAGTTAACATATTTCTCCTGATCAGTCATCTCTAGTTGTGCAACCCAGCATTAAGTTAACATATCTTACCTGATCAGTTATCTTTAGTTGTGTGACCCAGCATTAATTAAGTTAACATATCTCTCCTGATTGAACATATCTGCATTAGGTTAACATTTCTTTGCTGATCAACCATCTCTGGTTGTGTGACCCAGCATTGGGTTAACATATCTCTGCTGATCAACCATCTCTGGTTGTGTGACCCAGCATTAGGTTAACATATCTTTGCTGATCAACCATCTCTGTTTGTGTGACCCAGCATTAGGTTAACATATCTCTGCTGATCAACCATCTCTGGTTGTGTGACCCAGCATTAGATTAACATATCTCTGCTGATCAACCATCTCTGGTTGTGTGACCCAGCATTAGATTAACATATCTCTGCTGATCAACCATCTCTGGTTGTGTGACCCAGCATTAGATTAACATATCTCTGATGATCAACCATCTCTGGTTGTGTGACCCAGCATTAGGTTAACATATCTCTGCTGATCAACCATCTCTGGTTGTGTGACCCAGCTTTAAGTTCACATACCTTTCCTGATCAGTCATCTCTGGGTATGTGGTTTGGTAGTCAACCATGAAAGAGGCCTCCATGATGGTTAACTCTGTCTTGTACTTCTGGACAGAATTCTGGAGTAGCTGGTTTTCTTCCTGCAGTCTCTGCAATACAGTCACAATAAGAATAACAATAATGATAAAGTGTAACTTACAACTCAACGGTCATCTCCTTTATGTACAACTTACAATTCAAGTCACCAACTTTATGTACAATTTACAAGTTAAGTCATCATCATCATGTGCTGTGCCGGTAAGTAGAGTATGTAATGTTTTGCCCATACAATCACAGGAAATCATGGATCAGTTCAATATTTTCACTTTGCCCCATCCATCCATTAACTCAAGTCATCCACTCTATGTACAACTTACAACTCAAGCCGCCCACTCTGTGCATAAGTTACAACTCAAGTCACCCCCTCTATGTACAACTCAAGGCATACAATCTACGCAAAACTTACAATTCAAGTCACCCACTCTAGGTACAAATTACAACTCAAGTCACCTACTCTATGTACAACTCAAGGCATACAGTCTATGTAGAACTTACAACTCGAGTCACCCACTCTATGTACAAATTACAACGTCAAGTCACCCACACTATGTACAACTTACAATGTCAAGTCACCCACACTATGTACAAATTACAACGTCAAGTCACCCACACTATGTACAAATTACAACGTCAAGTCACACACACTATGTACAAATTACAACGTCAAGTCACCCACACTATGTACAAATTACAACGTCAAGTCACCCACACTATGTACAAATTACAACGTCAAGTCACCCACACTATGTACAAATTACAACGTCAAGTCACCCACACTATGTACAAATTACAATGTCAAGTCACCCACACTATGTACAAATTACAACGTCAAGTCACCCACACTATGTACAAATTACAACGTCAAGTCACCCACACTATGTACAAATTACAACGTCAAGTCACCCACACTATGTACAAATTACAACGTCAAGTCACCCACACTATGTACAAATTACAACGTCAAGTCACCCACACTATGTACAACTTGAGTCACACACTCTATGTACAACTTGAGTCACCCACTCTATGTACAACTTGAGTCACCCACTCTATGTACAACTTGAGTCACCCACTCTATGTACAACTTGAGTCACCCACTCTATGTACAACTTGAGTCACCCACTCTATGTACAACTTGAGTCACCCACTCTATGTACAACTTGAGTCACCCACTCTATGTACAACTTGAGTCACACACTCTTATGTACAACTTGAGTCACACACTCTATGTACAACTTGAGTCACACACTCTATGTACAACTTGAGTCACACACTCTATGTACAACTTGAGTCACACACTCTATGTACAAATTACAACTCATGTCGCCCACTAGACATGTAATTTACTACGATAAACACATTTAGCTGGCCAAGATATAATTATATGATCAGAGAACTGCGCTTGTGGTGAGGTAAAGAACTACCCAGACAGTGAATGGTGTAGTGAGGTAAAGAACTGCCCAGACAGTGAATGGTGCAGTGAGGTAAAGAACTGCCCAGACAGTGAATGGTGTAGTGAGGTAAAGAACTGCCCAGACAGTGAATGGTATGGTGAGGTAAAGAACTACCCACCAGTGAATGGTGTAGTGAGGTAAAGAACTGCCCAGACAGTGAATGGTGTAGTGAGGTAAAGAACTGCCCAGACAGTGAATGATGTAGTGAGGTAAAGAACTGCCCAGACAGTGAATGGTGTAGTGAGGTAAAGAACTGCCCAGACAGTGAATGGTGCAGTGAGGTAAAGAACTGCCCAGACAGTGAATGGTGTAGTGAGGTAAAGAACTGCCCAGACAGTGAATGATGTAGTGAGGTAAAGAACTGCCCAGACAGTGAATGGTGTAGTGAGGTAAAGAACTGCCCAGACAGTGAATGGTGTAGTGAGGTAAAGAACTGCCCAGACAGTGAATGGTGTAGTGAGGTAAAGAACTACCCAGACAGTGAATGGTGTAGTGAGGTAAAGAACTGCCCAGACAGTGAATGGTGTAGTGAGGTAAAGAACTGCCCAGACAGTGAATGGTGTGGTGGGGTAAAGAACTACCCACCAGTGAATGGTGTGGTGAGGTAAAGAACTGCCCAGACAGTGAATGGTGTAGTAAGGTAAAGAACTGCCCAGACAGTGAATGGTGTAGTGAGGTAAAGAACTGCCCAGACAGTGAATGGTGTAGTAAGGTAAAGAACTGCCCAGACAGTGAATGGTGTAGTAAGGTAAAGAACTGCCCAGACAGTGAATGGTGCAGTGAGGTAAAGAACTGCCCAGACAGTGAATGGTGTAGTGAGGTAAAGAACTGCCCAGACAGTGAATGGTGTAGTAAGGTAAAGAACTGCCCAGACAGTGAATGGTGTGGTGAGGTAAAAAAATGCCCAGCCAGTGAATGGTGTAGTGAGGTAAAGAACTGCACAGACAGTGAATGGTGTAGTGAGGTAAAGAACTGCCCAGACAGTGAATGGTGTAGTGAGGTAAAGAACTGCCCAGACAGTGAATGGTGCAGTGAGGTAAAGAACTGCCCAGACAGTGAATGGTGTAGTAAGGTAAAGAACTGCCCAGACAGTGAATGGTGTAGTGAGGTAAAGAACTACCCAGACAGTGAATGGTGTAGTGAGGTAAAGAACTGCCCAGACAGTGAATGATGTAGTGAGGTAAAGAACTGCCCAGACAGTGAATGGTGTGGTGAGGTAAAGAACTACCCAGACAGTGAATGATGTAGTGAGGTAAAGAACTGCCCAGACAGTGAATTGTGTGGTGAGGTAAAGAACTGCCCAGCCAGTGAATGGTGTAGTGAGGTAAAGAACTGCCCAGACAGTGAATGGTGCAGTGAGGTAAAGAACTGCCCAGACAGTGAATGGTGTAGTGAGGTAAAGAACGTCCAGACAGTGAATGGTGTGGTGAGGTAAAGAACTGCCCAGACAGTGAATGGTGTGGTGGGGTAAAGAACTGCCCAGACAGTGAATGGTGTGGTGAGGTAAAGAACTGCCCAGCCAGTGAATGGTGTAGTGAGGTAAAGAACTGCCCAGACAGTGAATGGTGTAGTGAGGTAAAGAACTGCCCAGACAGTGAATGGTGTGGTAATGTAAAGAACTGCCCAGACAGTGAATGGTGCAGTGAGGTAAAGAACTGCCCAGACAGTGAATGGTGTAGTGAGGTAAAGAACTGCCAAGACAGTGAATGGTGTAGTGAGGTAAAGAACTGCCCAGACAGTGAATGGTGTAGTGAGGTAAAGAACTGCACAGACAGTGAATGGTGTAGTGAGGTAAAGAACTGCCCAGACAGTGAATGGTGCAGTGAGGTAAAGAACTGCCCAGACAGTGAATGGTGTAGTGAGGTAAAGAACTGCCCAGACAGTGAATGGTGCAGTGAGGTAAAGAACTGCCCAGACAGTGAATGGTGTAGTGAGGTAAAGAACTGCCCAGACAGTGAATGGTGTAGTGAGGTAAAGAACTGCCCAGACAGTGAATGGTGTAGTGAGGTAAAGAACTGTCCAGACAGTGAATGGTGTAGTGAGGTAAAGAACTGCCCAGACAGTGAATGGTGTAGTGAGATAAAGAACTGCCCAGACAGTGAATGGTGTAGTGAGGTAAAGAACTGCCCAGACAGTAAATGGTGTAGTAAGGTAAAGAACTGCCCAGACAGTGAATGGTGTGGTGAGGTAAAAAAATGCACAGCCAGTGAATGGTGTAGTGAGGTAAAGAACTGCCCAGACAGTGAATGGTGTAGTGAGGTAAAGAACTGCCCAGACAGTGAATGGTGTAGTGAGGTAAAGAACTGCCCAGACAGTGAATGGTGTGGTGAGGTAAAGAACTGCCCAGACAGTGAATGGTGTAGTGAGGTAAAGAACTGCTTAGACAGTGAATGGTGTGGTGAGGTAAAGAACTGCCCAGACAGTGAATGGTGCAGTGAGGTAAAGAACTGCCCAGACAGAGTGAATTGCCTAGGCTGACTGTTACTGATGGATGTCCTACCTTTCTTTTATTCAGCAGATTCCAGTCCTGAAACTGCCGGTTGCAGTGAAACTGGGAGCTATGTCTTCTACCCTGTGAGATTAGACATGTATAGCAAGTCAGTTCTACGCTGTCAAGTTGCTCTGATAGATACGTCAAGTCATATATCATCTCCAAGGCATGATGTGTGCAAGTTTATAAATATACTTACACATCACAAGTCAGCAGATCTACTCAAACATCATAAACATGTATATATATATATATATTTATTCAAAATATCATCAATATATAAATATATTCTAACATCACAAATAAATAAATCCAAACATCAGAAGTATAGAAATGTACCCAAACACCACAAGTATATAAATCTACCAAAAGATCCCAAATTAAAAAAACCTACTAAAATAACACAAGTACATAAATCTACTCAAAGAACATCACAAGGAAAATAAACAAACTTGACAACATGAACAGAAATAGAATAAGTACATTCAAGCATAATAAGGAAATAGGCCTCCTCAACCAGGATCACAAGTGAATAAACTTCCTCAAGATCGCTATGATATCACTGCATTCAAAAGGGCTCAAACTCAAAAAACATAAGGAGAAAATCTGATAGACAAAAGTAACAAAACCGATTCAAACAAAACAAGAAAACAAAACTTAAAACTACATGATACAATTTTTTTTTTAAACTACATGAGAAAATAAAAGCAAAACAACAAAACTTAACCCAAAACTACATGAGAACACTTTAAATTAAACTCATCCTCATCATCATGTAGCAGGTCTTTTGCAGAACGGCGCTCTCATCACGGTCTGCCTGAAAGAAACTCAAGTCTCTCGCCAGCTCTCCCGCCTCAGGTACTTACTCAAGAAGTCTCTTATATCCTGTGCTCATCTGTGTGCTGGTTGGTTATTTTCCAATCTACTGTGGTGTTTAATATGGAAAAAATATTCAAGCTTCCGTGACAAGATGCTGTTTATTAGCCAATCTTCCTTGATGTTCAGATCTTTTAGAATGTAAGCATTTATTCTGTTCTTTGTCCATGGTGTTCTGAGAATCTGTCTATAGCATTTCACCTTAAAAGGCCACATTTTCACCCTTAACTCTTTCAGTCCCAAGGAATACATCATACGTTCATATGTTCCTACCTAGAAGCCCAATGAATGCAAGATAGGTTTATTTTACATCTTGTTACCACCAATTGGGCCTCTGATGCTCAACCCCCTGGGACTCAAAGAGTTAAGGACTAAAACTAAATGAGGAAACTTGAAACTAAATGAGAAAACTCAAACAAAAACTACATGAGATTTAAAATGTACTGACCATGAAGTGCACTGGTTGGCTGATGAGCCTGGCTAACTTTTGTGCATCTAGTAGTCCCGATTTTGTGCCCCCTTCCGGCAAAGACTGCATGGAAATGTCAGAGATGTTTTCTGGCACCTGCGAGCAGAAGTCCAGGTCATCTGACAACCTGGAATGCATCGACTCAGTTAATTTGTCTTCGTCATCGTCAAGAATGTCACATGACCGTTGCCTGGTGGTGGAATGAAAGGTTTGGCCTCTCGTGCCGGCAGGTGGTCGGAAACCCGGCTGCAGACCGCTGATATTGCCTGCCAACGGAGGGTAGTGAAAGCCTGCGTCTGTCTTATAGTGAGCTGGTGTTTCCACGGCAATGCTGTCATGGATATCCGAGCCGCTAATCCTGCTAGCGAATTTACTGCTGTTATTTAGTGATGGTGCTGTTGTGTTGAATGAGGCTGCTGTTATGACTGGTTTCGTACCGGTGTATGGAGAGTGTGGGGGCAGTGCTGCTTTGGTTCCAGAACTCCTTGCCAGAGCCAGCTCTACAGACAAGGGTGTGGTGTTTCTGCTCTCTAAGATTCCTTCATCTGAATGTCGGCGGGGACTAGGCACTGGTGAGTTGGCAGGCAGCACCTGCTTTCTGCTAAAGCCGCCCTCATTAGCGTACAAGTCTATCTGTGATGTGTACTTCCTTGCAGACCTGCTGGTATCTCTCTCAAGACGTTCACCTGGAGACCTTGAATACCAACTGGAGCTACCAGACTGCTTTTGTATATACCCCTGTTTACTGATGTACTCTGTGTTGTTATCATGTCCGTCTCTGTGTGAAAATCTACCACCTTCATGCAGACCGTCATATCTCAAACTTGGTTTGTCATACTGGCTTACACTCTGGTGAAATCTCTGGCCATGATTTCTCAATCCTGGTGTTTCATATATACTTTGATGAAATTCCTGACCATCATATCCATGACTGTAGAGGTGAGCTGTGCTACCAGAAGTAATGAACTCTGACCTAGGAGTGGTGTTCAATCGAGGCCTAGCATAGTCATGGTCATCTCTGTGAAGCAAGACAGTATGTCGAGGCTCACTCCCTGACCTGGCTCGGGATGCGGGGGCAGAATTATCTTCATTATGATCCTCATCACCAGACGCAGCGCCGCCCCTGTGTCGCAGTTCATGCGAGTGCCCAAACTTGGAGCTCACGGTGGGAATATAACACATAGTCACGTAACGACTGCTTTGATCATCCAGTTTTGGGCTTTCCTTGACATAATCAAAGCCTGGTCTGACTTCAACGGTCACATCTCTGGAAGTCTTCACCTGCGAGAACACAAGATATCAGAATAGACTCAATGAAATATCTACATCATAGGCTAAACACCTGAACATCTAGGACTGGTTTGAAGAACTTTTACATTTTAATCTAATATGTTCCAGACTAGCCAAAAGAACATTTGAATTATTATCTAATATGTTCCAGACTAGCCAAAAGAACATTTGAATTATTATCTAATATGTTCCAGACTAGCCAAAAGAACATTTGAATTATTATCTAATATGTTCCAGACTAGCCAAAAGAACATTTGAATTATTATCTAATATGTTCCAGACTAGCCAAAAGAACATTTGAATTATTATCTAATATGTTCCAGACTAGCCAAAAGAACATTTGAATTATTATCTAATATGTTCCACACTAGCCAAAAAAAAAAAAAAAACATCTGAATTATCTAATATGTTCCACACTAGTCAAAAAAACATCTGAATTATTATCTAATATGTTCCAGACTAGCCAGAAGAACATTATTATCTAATATGTTCCACATTAGCCAAAAGAACATCTGAATTATTATCTAATCTGTTTCAGACTAGCCAGAAGAACATCTGAATTATTATCTAATATGTTCCACAATAGCCAAAAAAAACATCTGAATTATTATCTAATCTGTTTCAGACTAGCCAGAAGAACATCTGAATTATTATCTAATATGTTCCACACTAGCCAAAAAAAACACATCTGAATTATTATCTAATATGTTCCACAATAGCCAAAAAAAAACATCTGAATTATTATCTAATATGTTCCACACTAGCCAGAAGAACATCTGAATTATCTATGTAAGAGGTTCCAGACTGGCTTGAAGAACCTCTGAATTATCAACTATCATCTATGTAACAAGTTCCTGATTGGCTTCAAGAACCTCTGAATTATCAACTATCATCTATGTAACAGGTTCCAGATTAGCTTCAAGAACCTCTAAATTATCAACTATCATCTATGTAACAAGTTCCTGACTGGCTTCAAGAAGCTATGAATTATCATCTATCATCTATGTAACAGATTCCAGATTAGCTTCAAGAACCTCTAAATTATCATCATCTATGTAAAAAGTTCCAGACTGGCTTGAAGAATCTCTGAAATATCAACTATCATCTATGTAACAGGTTCCAGATTGGCTTGAAGAACCTCTGAATTATCAACTATCATCTATGTAACAAGTTCCAGACGCTTCAAGAAGCTTTGAATTATCAACTATCATCTATGTAACAGGTTCCAGACTGGCTTCAAGAACCTCTGAATTATCATCATCTATGTAAAAAGTTCCAGACTGGCTTGAAGAACCTCTGAAATATCAACTATCATCTATGTAACAGGTTCCAGATTGGCTTGAAGAACCTCTGAATTATCAACTATCATCTATGTAACAAGTTCCAGACGCTTCAAGAAGCTTTGAATTATCAACTATCATCTATGGAACAAGTTTCTGAATGGCTTCAAGAAGCTATGAATTATCATCTATGTAACATGTTCCAGGCCAGTTCAAAGATCTTTTGCGTGTCTCTGAATTATATATTTATATATATTTTGTAACCCGCTCAAGACTGACTCACAGAATTGTGTTTTTCTGAAATATCACCTATATAACAGGTTCCAGATTGGCTTGTAGAACCTTTGTGCCTGTGATTGGCTCGAAGAACCTCTGTCTCCGAATATCGTCTATGAAACTGGTTCTTACAGGACTGGGGTTCCTAAACATCATCTATACAACCTGTATCTATATAAGGAGCAAAGCAACTGACCAGTATTGCACAACTGCGCGGATGTACAGACAAAAGTGATATCAACAGAGTTAGATGTATCAGGCTGGCAGATGACGGATCTCTGAAGCTAACATCATTACATGACCTTGGAATGAAGGCTGGTGAAGCATGTTGGTGCCATCTTTGAGGCCAAATTAGAAGACATTGTAACAAACTTCTCATAGGAACAATCAGCAGGACTCAGCATGCATGGGAATGCCCAATGTGCAGTTACACTGATTAGATAACACAGCATAAAATTTAACTCGTTCAAGATCGGCTTAAAGAACCTCTGTGTTTACTAAGTAACACGCATATTATCAATTTATTAACAGCTCATAGAATGCTTCTCCAAAATGTCATCATCATCATCATCATCTCTCTCACACACATACATAGAACTGACTTCCAAATTAGCTTACAGAATGACTGTGTTTACTAATTATCATCTGGCAGAAGTACTATATAATAGTAAAGCAAGAAATAACTATAGATTTATGTGAGCTCCTCACTTTTCCTGCCCTCTCGTACTGTACTTAACTAACCTGACATGAGGAGATTTCCACCTGGCTGGAGTCCAGGGAGGTCTGCGTGGCTATCTCCTCCCTATTTTGCTTGGAGGGAACAGCTGTAACAGAACTACTGGCCTGTGTCCTACAGCTCTCATTGCTGGACCCGAGACTGGTCAGTTGCTAAAAAGAGAGAGAGATAGAGAGAGCGTTTATCTTAGCTATTAAACATTACCCATACACAGTCTACCAAAAGTTACCAAGCATTAACCTTACATGGTATATCAAAAGTTATTACGCATTAACCATAACGGTATATATAAATTTATTGTACATTAACCATACACAGTCTACTGAAAGTTTTTATGCATTAACTATATTTGGTCTACTAAAAGTTATACATTAACCATACATGGTGTACCCAAAGTTATTATACATTAACCATACACTGTTTACACAAAGTTATTATACATTAACCATACACTGTCTACACAAAGTTATTATTCATTAACCATACACTGTCTACACAAAGTTATTATACATTAAGCATACACGGTCTACACAAAGTTATTATACATTAACCATACACGGTCTACCAAAAGTTTTTATACATTTACCATACACCTTTCCGTGTGAGTTCCGGGGCCCTATTGTGGGGAAAAGAAAAATAGACCCACTGCCTACCCAACAAGCACGTCGTAAGAGATGACTAACTGGGGGCTTCTTTCGAAGTTGGAGTGCATTTGCCTGAGAGGCAAGGAACCAACAATCTGCATACCTTTGAGTCAGATCTGTTAAACAAATGTGCATGCAACACTTAGGTTCTGGAACAAGACTAAAGTCCAAAAGTGGACAAACAACAAGAACTTTCCGCTGGAGTTCAGAACTTTCCGCTGGAGTTCACAGCCAGTGAACGTGAAGAAGAAGAAGATTAACCATACACGATTCTACCCAAAGTTATTATGCACTAACCATACATGGTCTATTAAACGTTATTATATATTAATCATACAGTCTACCCAAAGTTATTATATATTAAACATACAGTCTACAAAAAATTATTATACTTTAACTATACAATTTACCAAAAAATTGTATACATTAACCATACAGTTTACCAAAAATTATTATACATTAACAATACAATTTACCAAAAAATATTATACATTTACCGTACAGTTTACCAAAAATGATATATACATTAACCATACAGTTTACCAAAAATGATTATACATTAACCATACAGGTTATGAAAAATTAGTAGACAGTAACCCGGGCTATTAACAAATATTATACATAAACCATACATACAACTAAATATCTGACTCTGTCTACTCAATACTTAACTCTGCTGTCTATATGATGTTTAACTCTAACATCTACTAAATGCTCAACTCTCCAGTTTTCCAATGATTTATTTGGTTATATCTGTGCCTATCTTTTGTATCCCCTTCGCCAAGCTTTCTAGTCACATTTTATGCTGTATTTAGTATGACTCCTAACTAACATCTACATAATTTTCATCTCACCTAACTTATCAATGGTTAACTCAAACAAACAATTTAGTCATTATTATTATCATGTGCCATGCTGAAAGGTGCGCACTGCCAGGTTTTGCCATCTCAGATGATCACCAAAATGAGGGATAAGTTCAGCGTTTTTGTCTCGCCCCATCCATCCGTTAAAGGCCATCTAGATATTTATCTCTTTGTCTTCCTCTGGATCTCTGTCCATCAACCTTGCCAGTTGTTACCAAGTTCTCAAGTCAATTTCTTCTCACAATATGTTCAGAAAACACTGACTGTCTACATCTAGCCGTTCTTACACGTTTATGGCTTTCATCTGTCTCGGTAAGGAATGCTTCATTTGTTTGTCTATCCTTCCATGATATTCTTAGCATTTTTTTTCCAGAAACCACATCTCTGCAGTGAGTAAATATATTTAAACTCAGTGTTCAAATCTACTATCTAATAACCCTCACATCTACTTAATGCTCCATTTCATATCTATCAATATCTCACCACTGTGTGAATAATGAGCCTTGGAAAGGGCCAAATGGTAGATGAGCCTGTGTGCCCAATTTGTGACCCTTTAAAAATAAAATCTCTTGTTCACTTTACCATACTCAAAACTTCTATACATACATCCCTATGTCATTTATCTAAAAAGTCTGAACCCTTGTCCACACACTCGCAACGCCTGACACAGTGTTTGATGTCTCACCTTCACATTGTCTGACTCCACGGCTGCTGACTCCATGACCGGATCTGCATCACCAAACCCACTGCTGTCAGACTGTACACTGCCCATGCGTGACAAGTCATCTGTAGAAGAGGTATGTGTTGGTAGATTTATACATTTCTGATGTTCTAGTAAATGTATGCTTTTGATATTTGAGTAGATTTATAAACTTCTGATGTTCTAGTAAATGTATACTTTTGATATTTGAGTAGATTTATACACTTCTGATGTTTGCGCAGATTTATAAACTTTTGATGTTTGAGTAGATTTACACTTTTGATGACCAAGTAATTTATTCACTTTTGATGATTAAAGAGAACTATACATTTTGATTTTTTAAGTAGATCCATAAACGTTTGTTATTTGAGTAGATTTATACACTTGAACTTTTTGAGAAGATTTATGTTTGTGAGGTTTTAACAGATTTATATACCTGATGTTTAAGTAGATTTATACAAGTGTTGTTTAAGTAGATATATGAACTTGTGATGTCCAAGTAAGGTGTTTCTGTACTGAGGTTATCATTCAAGGTATTGCACTTGTACTGTCTGAAAAGAATTACTTATTAGTAATGCTTGAGTAGATTTATACACTTTTGAATCTACTTCTTCTTCTTCGGCATTATGAGCCCTTGAGATTCATTGCTGCAGATATCACCCACCTCCATTCATCTCGGGTTGACCTTCTCTTTCCAGCTGGTGAAAATATACTTTTGAATACATTTATTTACTTTGTGATGTCTGATAAATATAAACATAAACATTAAATAAATATGTAACTGTTACATTTACTTCTTTGAGATATTTCAATTATATTTACTTATAATATTTCACTAGATTTATTTCCTTATAACTGTTTAGGTTTATATATTTGTGACATTTGAATAGATTTATATATTTTTTTTTATATACATTTGTATACTTGCGACGTTTAAGTAGATCAGAGGAGTTTGGTTAAGTGCAGAGTGGCACTGTACAGCTGATAATGTTACTAATGTCAAACTTTTGCTGGTGAGTGCTGTAACAGATGTTAATGTTTCATAATGTTATACTTTTGCTGGTGAGTGCTGTAACAGATGTTAATGTTTCATAATGTTATACTTTTGCTGGTGAGTGCTGTAACAGATGTTAATGTTTCATAATGTTATACTTTTGCTGGTGAGTGCTGTAACAGATGTTAATGTTTCATAATGTTATACTTTTGCTGGTGAGTGCTGTAACAGATGTTAATGTTTTCATAATGTTATACTTTTGCTGGTGAGTGCTGTAACAGATGTTAATGTTTCATAATGTTATACTTTTGCTGGTGAGTGCTGTAGCAGATGTTAATGTTTCATAATGTTATACTTTTGCTGGTGAGTGCTGTAGCAGATGTTAATGTTGCATAATGTCACACTTTTGCTGGTGAGTGCTGTAGCAGATGTTAATGTTGCAGAATGTCATACTTTTGCTGGTGAGTGCTGTAGCAGATGTTAATGTTGCAGAATGTCATACTTTTGCTGGTGAGTGCTGTAGCAGATGTTAATGTTGCATAATGTCACACTTTTGCTGGTGAGTGCTGTAGCAGATGTTAATGTTGCATAATGTCACACTTTTGCTGGGGAGTGCTGTAGCAGATGTTAATGTTGCATAATGTCACACTTTTGCTGGTGAGTGCTGTAGCAGATGTTAATGTTTCATAATGTCACACTTTTGCTGGTGAGTGCTGTAGCAGATGTTAATGTTGCATAATGTCACACTTTTGCTGGTGAGTGCTGTAGCAGATGTTAATGTTGCATAATGTCACACTTTTGCTGGTGAGTGCTGTAGCAGATGTTAATGTTGCAGAATGTCATACTTTTGCTGGTGAGTGCTGTAGCAGATGTTAATGTTGCATAATGTCACACTTTTGCTGGTGAGTGCTGTAGCAGATGTTAATGTTGCATAATGTCACACTTTTGCTGGTGAGCGCTGTAGCAGATGTTAATGTTGCGTAATGCAATACTTTAAATGACAAGTACACATGCATGTATTAATGTAATATTTCATCTGGCTAGTGTTGTAACATATGTGTATATTACGTGTATATGATGAGAAAGATGGCGAAATAACATTCCGTTCACCACCTGTAAAATCTGGTGGGAAAAATTCAGGCTGTTCGTCCACTTCTGGACGTATTCCAGAACCTGTGTTTTGCATGCATGTTTGTTTTAAAGACCCATCCCTTTCGTCGAAAAATTGTTGGTTCCCAACTTCTCAGGCAGATTCTCTCCGACTTCAAAGGATACGCCCCTAATTAATCTACTTTTATTATGTGCTTGTTAGGGTAGCTGGGGGTCTATTCCCCTCCCCCCCCCCCCCCCCCCACCCCACCTCCCTCCCACAAATGAGGTTCCAGAAATAACACGGGGAACTGAGTATAGTGAAGAAGTTTGTAATGTGATTTTGTGCTGTAAAGAAGAGGCACATTTACTATTTATTGTCAATAGGTGGTAAACTATCTGCACTGACTGTAAACATAATAGATGTTTAGACCTTACTGTTCTGATGGTAACTAGCATGTATGTATGGTCATTTTATTGTGTGTTGTGAATTAGACAAAAAAGTTACTTTACTCTGCTAAATAAAGAGGTAGACTTCCTGTAAAAAAAAGGTAAACATCATACATACATGGTAAACTTACTGGGCTGAATAACTGTCTGGTAAACTTACTGGGCTGAATAACTGTCTGAGTTGGCTGGCGGACTATGACACTGCTTGGCACGGGTCTGTCACTACAACACACGGCCTGACACTGACAACGACGTCTCATACAAGGAAACCACACATTCCTATGCTCACAAGCCGGCCTGTGTAAGTTCATCATTGTGAACACACAAGGCAGGCAGCAGCACGTGTCAGGAATCATGGTGCTCTGCTCTAGGTGAGAATCAACACCAAACATCTGAGTCTCTAGAGAAGTCTGATGTGTCTCACACTGTAGGATGTGGCCATTAGGCTGAACAGAATCTCTCTTACAGACAGATGTAACAGTACCTGTATCCTCTATTTCATCCGCCAAGGCCCTGTCAGTAACGTTACAACCATTCTTGTTGCCACCACTGTTACATCTCACAGAGCCTGTATCTTCTACTCTATTGACAGAGACCCTGTGAGTACAGTTACGACCATTCCTGTTGCGGCCACTGTTACATCTTCTCACTGAGCCTGTATCTTCTATTCTATTGACAGAGACCCTGTGAGTACAGTTACGACCATTCCTGTTGCAGCCACTGTTACATCTCCTCACTGAGCCTGTATCTTCTACTCCACTGACAGAGGCCCTGTGAGTACAGTCACAACCATTCTTGTTGCCTCCACCATTACATCTCAATGCGCCTGTATCTTCTACTCCATCTACGGAGGCTCTGCTACAACAGTCACAACCATTCTTGTTGCCTCCACTGTTGCATCTCTTCACTGTGCCTGATTCTTTTACCCCATTGACAGAGGCCCTATGAGTACAGTCACAACCATTCCTGTTGCCTCCACCATTACATCTTAATGCGTCTGTATCTTCTACTCCATCTACGGAGGCTCTGCTACAACAGTCACATTTCTTGCCTCCACTGATGCATCTCCTCACTATACCTGTATCCTCCACTCTATCTGCAGTGCCTCCATTGTTGCATCTACTCACTCTAGGACAAGTATCCACAGAACTCAACCTGCCATGAGAACTAGAGGAGGCAGGATAACACCCGTTTTCTATGGAACAGTCACAACCTGTGGAATGCTGAGAATCATGTCTGTGTGTAGAAGTAGTTTGTGAACAATCTTGTCTGTGCGAAGATTCAATTTGAAAACAATCACGTCTTTCTATATAATCCATTTGTGAACAATCATGCTTGGAATTACGTTCAGTGTGAGACCAATCACATCTATGTCTGTTTCTGAATATAATTCCAGTCAATAGCTGTCCCATGGTGTCAATAGTCTCTTTTTGCTCAATATCAGTAGTCTCTTAAAAAGCTTGACACATGAACAGCACACAATTTTCTATCCTCACAAAGAAGAACAATAGCTTAGACGATAACCTCAGTATGGAAACAGCCTAAATGTTAAAATATAATAACACATTTACATGCCAACCTTACTATCCGTAACAACACCTTACAAGTCAAGCACAAGATCTAGAACAGCACCTTACAAGTCAAGCACAAGGTCTAGAACAGCACCTTACAAGTCAAGCACAAGGTCTAGAACAGCACCTTACAAGTCAAGCACAAGGTCTAGAACAGCACCTTACAAGTCGAGCACAAGATCTAGAACAGCACCTTACAAGTCAAGCACAAGATCTAGAACAGCACCTTACAAGTCAAGCACAAGGTCTAGAACAGCACCTTACAAGTCAAGCACAAGGTCTAGAACAGCACCTTACAAGTCAAGCACAAGATCTAGAACAGCACCTTACAAGTCAAGCACAAGATCTAGAACAGCACCTTACAAGTCGAGCACATGATCTAGAACAGCACCTTACAAGTCAAGCACAAGATCTAGAACAGCATCTTACAAGTCAAGCACAAGATCTAGAACAGCACCTTACAAGTCAAGCACAAGGTCTAGAACAGCACCTTACAAGTCGAGCACAAGGTCTAGAACAGCACCTTACAAGTCGAGCACATGATCTAGAACAGCACCTTACAAGTCAAGCACAAGGTCTAGAACAGCACCTTACAAGTCAAGCACAAGGTCTAGAACAGCACCTTACAAGTCAAGCACAAGATCTAGAACAGCACCTTACAAGTCAAGCACAAGATCTAGAACAGCACCTTACAAGTCAAGCACAAGATCTAGAACAGCACTTTACAAGTCAAGCACAAGATCTAGAACAGCACTTTACAAGTCAAGCACAAGGTCTAGAACAGCACCTTACAAGTCGAGCACAAGATCTAGAACAGCACCTTACAAGTCAAGCACAAGGTCTAGAACAGCACCTTACAAGCCTAAAACACATTCTAGAATATATTAACCTCATTATAATAACCACCCTGACAACATGTCCTTACTATGTAGAACTGCACTTTACTAATTACCCATACAATCTAAAACGGCATCATTATCTTATATGTTAACTTTGTTTATTTGACGGATCAACATCTTGGCACACGGGTATAACCCATAAGTACTCCGTTCTACTTCTAACTCAAGCCTGAGTCTGAAGTTTCTCAGCACAGTGCACGAACTTCGTTGCACCGGGGAGGATCCTGGAATGTTTTGAGTACTTTGTAAACTTCAAATTTTGCCTGGGTAGTGCCGTTAGGCTATACTTTTCGATTTCCAACTGCCAAGGGATTTTTTTGTTACGTGTGCAAGAATACATACGGGTGTCCGACCTTACTACCCAGAGACCAGGGGAAATAACTAGCAGTCATAACTAGAAGTCCACGTGAAAAAATTCCAACCTTCACCAGGGCTTGAAGCCAGATGGTCCAGCACTCAAGGGCTACATCAAACCTCGAGACCACACATTCCCTATATATATTAACTTAAAAGCACCATCCAATATTTAACATAAGTGAAGTATGCTATTCCATGATTAATTTGTACACAACTGAAGTATGCTAATCAATAATTAATTTGTACACAACTGAAATACATTATAATATGTTTATGCTACATTATCCTATATCTAGTACACTATCTTATGTTTAACTTACAGACAGGTAAACTATCCCATGTTTATCTAGTGAAGTATGTTATCCCATGTTTAACTTATACACAAGCAAACTATACTATTTTAACTTATACGCAAGTAAAGTATACTATACCATGTTTAACTGGTACACAAGTCAAGCATACTATCACCTGTTTTACTTACAGACAAATATATTATCCCATATTTGACTTATACACAAGTGAAGTATACTATCCCATGTTTCACATATACATGTGAAGTATACTACACATTCACATGTTTAACTTATCCACAAGTACACTATCACGTGTTTATCTAGTACATAAATACCCTACCCTATGTTTATCTAGTGCAATAGTATACAATCTATGTTTAACTTATACAAAGTGAAGATTTCTATCCTAAGTTTGACATATACACATGTGAAGTGCACTGTTCCTGTTTAACTCATATACAAGGGCACTATCACATGTTTAACTGATACACAAGTGAAGTATATTATCACTTGTTTAACTTATCCATTTGCACAATATCCCATAATTAGTAGACTATATCATTTTAATCTAGTACACAAGTACATTATCCCATGTTTAACTACACTATCCCATGTTTAACTTACATACAAGTAAAGAAGCTTACCATCCTTTGTTAATTATCCATCTTTAACTCAAAGACAAGTACACTAGTACACTATCCCATGTTTCACTTACAGACAAATAAAGTACACTATTCCATGTTTAACTTATACACAAGTATACTATCCTACATTTAAATTATAAACAAGTGAAATACACTATCCCATGTTTAACTTATACACAATTAAATGATGTTATTCCCTGTTTAACTTATTTACAAGTGAAGTAAGCTATTCCATGTTGAACTGATACACAAGTACACTATCCCATGTTTATCCTATACACAAGTTAAGCCCACTATCCTATATTTAGTTTGTACACAAATCAAGTATATAACACAAGCTCAATCAGCAACCCTACTTTTAACTCAACTCAGTAAATAAACTCAACCAACTGAACACACAGAGTTCAAACTTTCTAAACACACCATTGACACAGAAACTGTGTAGATGAGAGAGCAACTGTTGACAGTTTCTCACTAGTTGACATGGAAGGCCAGTGACCAGTCCTCAGACTGAACTGTCATCAAGACATGGCAACAAACCCAGTCATGACAGCTACAGCCCAGACACTACCAACTTCTTAATGTCTACCCAAACACAGAAATAATCCAGTCACCAGTAAATTATTTATGCCTATCCAAACATACAAATAATCCAGTCACCATCATATTATTAATATCTATCAATAATCCAGACACTACCAGTTATTTATATGTATGCAGTCACTGAAATAACACAGGCACTACCAGTTATTTTTGTCAAACCAGACATAGAAATAACTTGGACACTACGAGATTGTTACCGTCCATCCACTCAGAAATAACCCAGACATTAGCAGATTATTTATGTCTATCTAGAACAAAATGTTTTCCCTGTAATGAATTTAAATAATGCGGGCACAGATTATTTATGTCTATCCAGACAAAAATAGCCCAAATATTACCAGATTATTTATTCAAAACAATTTTTCCCTGTAATGAATTTAAATAATGCGGACACAGATTATTTATGTCTATCCAGACACAGAAATAACCCAGACACTACCCAATTTTTTAATGTTCATCTAAAAAGACACTAGGCTATCTCCGCTGTCTACCCAGACACAAAAATAACCCATAGACAGGGATATTCTTGCTATTTATAGTATTAAACACTCAGAGAATCAGTATAACATTTGGTAAACACACAGAGTAATAATAGAGAATCAGTATAACATTTGGTAAACACTCAGAGTAATAATAGAGAATCAGTATAACATTTGGTAAACACTCAGAGTAATAATAGAGAATTGGTATAACATTTGGTAAACAGAGTAATAACAGAGAATTGGTATAACATTTGGTAAACACTCAGAGTAATAAAAGAGAATTTGTATAACATTAGGTAAACACTTAGAATAATAATAGAGAATATGTATAAAATTAGGTTAAAAACTCAAGAGTAATAATAACACTGGGTAAAAACTCAGAATAACGTTAGATAATCAGTGCAATATAAGGTAAACTCTCACAAGAACAGAGAACTGAAGACAGACACTCACTCTGGGAATGTTGTAATCTGCGCATAAGTTCCAAGTGACTGATAGTTGGTGGAAGTGTAGACAACTGCACTTTAGGACTCTGCTCTAGACATGCATACTCCCTCTTCTTGTTGTCAGCTGTGTGGTCGCTAACCCCTGACCCCTTGATGTGTACATGCAGGGCAGTCCTGTTACTGATTGTCTGTGTATTTACGTTCACCTGGTGACTAGCAGCGACAGCAGCAGCCATGATAAAGTCAGTATCTGTCGTCTGGCAACTGTTGGAGGTCATCTGTTTGGCTGCGGCCTCGTCATGACTAAAAATGTATGGGCTATTACTTCTAGATATGGAGTCTTTGTCAGTGACACTGTTTTCCGACTCGCTGAGACGTCTCAGGCCAGCCTCATCTGATGCCAGCATCAGATAACTGCCGCCAACAACTGTTGCACTGCTGCTGGAACCCGAGTCGGAAGAAGCAGTGTGTGCATTTTCTACCATCAGCGTGTCAGACTTGACATTCTGAGAGTCTTCTCCACTGACGAAATGTGGACGACGCTGTCCACTATTGCTTTCAGAGCTGGAGATGATAATTCGAACATCACCGATACCCTCCCCATGCATATGCCCGACATGGACACTTTTATTGGCTAGGCTTGAGGCTTTACTGTGTTCCTGAAGATGTGATTGGCTATCATTATCCGCATCGTCAAGGAAGCTGACACTAAAGCTGTGATCGGCGATCGTTGGTGCCTTTTCTACAGTGGTCTGTCTGGAACTGGCTGGAGACACAAAGTAATTGGTGCTGCTTCCTTGGGTGTTCAGTAAGTGAAGTTCTTGATCGGCAAGCATGTTCTCATTAATGTCAGTGACCTCACTAGATATACGTTTTCTTCTCATTGGCATAAACAGATCATCAGAAGATGAATATTCCCTCCGCCTGCTCTCGTGAAATTCCCGCCGAATATTCTCAAATGCCCGCTCAGTTTCTAGGTTGGGAGTATCCAAACTGTCGGTGGACGACTCGGTGGTACTGAAGTAAGTCCCATGACCTAGGGAATCATCCTGCCCAGTATTGTCTCCAGGGCTTCTAGAATCATCAACTGATTTAGTTACCCACTCTCCACCTGGTGAAAATGGGTTTTCATCAGAATCACACATGCTCCAGTTATGGCGTGATTTGGTTTTCTGAAATATCTTTCTCCTAGATTCAGCACTGTTGTTGTTGGCTTCCAGCTTCCCTCTAGCTGTAATACTGATGTCTTCCTCTGGTTCAGCAAAACTACCTTTAGGCCAACCCTAAGGAAAAACAGGACAAGTTAGAATCGAGAATATGTATACCAAAAATATACATTTTGACAATATAAATCTGCACATGGGATCATATCAGAAGCTCTGTTGTGCGGTGTGGTATGAAATCATATATCTGGTGCTCTGGTGTATGGTGTGGTGTGAGGTCATACCTCTGGTGCCCTGTTGTGTGGTGTGAGATCATACCTCTGGTGCTCTGTTGTGTGGTATAAAATCATATTTCTGATGCTCTGTTGTGTGGTGTGAGATTATATTTCTGGTGGTCAATTTTGTGGTGTGGTGGGAAATCATACATCTGGAGCTCTGTTGTGTGGTGTGGTGTGAGATTATATCTCTGGTGGTCAATTTTGTGGTGTGGTGGAAAATCATACATCTGGTGCTCTGTTGTCTGGTGTGGTGTGAGATTATATCTCTGGTGCTCTGTTGTGTGCTGTGGTGTGAGATCATATCTCTGGTGGTCAATTTTGTGGTGTGGTGGGAAATCATACATCTAGTGCTCTGTTGAGTGATGCGGCACAAGATTATTTCTCTTGTACTTCGTTATGTGGTGTGGGCATGTGAGATTATATGTAGTGCTCAGTTGTGTTGTGTGGCATATGAGATATCCAGTGCTCTGTTGTGTGGTGTGGCATGTGAGATTATATCTAGTGCTCTGTTGTATGTGGTGTGACATGTGAGATTATATCTAGTGCTCTGTTGTGTGGTGTGGCATGTGAGATTATATCTAGTGCTCTGTTGTGTGGTGTGGCATGTGTGATTATATCTAGTGCTCTGTTGTGTGGTGTGGCATGTGATGATTATATATATCTAGTGCTCTGTTGTGTGGTGTGGGCATTGACCTGCTTCTCATAGAAACCTCTACTGCAACACACACAACAACATATGCACTTACACTCACAAACACTGCCTCACTGACCTGCTTCTCATAGAAACCTCTACTGCAACACACACAACAACATATGCACTTACACTCACAAACACTGCCTCACTGACCTGCTTCTCATAGAAACCTCTACTAGCCAGATATTTCTGATTAGCTGGATGAAGAATGCTGATTGGATGACCAGGATGTGGTTGCGCTCCGTTGCAGTTTGAAGAGGGACTGATGTGTCCTCTGGTGGGGGGTGATTTCAGTCGAAGAAGGGACAGTGTTCGGGCAAGAGTCCAGATTCCTGAATTGTGCGAAAGAAAATAGGTGTCAAATTACCAGTTATACTGACCAAATAGATTATGAAAACAGCTACCAGATAACCAGTTATACTGACTATATAGTTATAAAAAAAATTATCAGATCACCAGTTACAAAGACTATATAGTTATAAAAACAGCTTTCAGATCACCAAGTTATACAGTGTGCTGACAACTATAAAAATGGTTCTTAAGTCAACATTTACATTGACTACACCAATGGTTTACAGTTAGCTAGCACCTGTGAAACCCTCTTATGTTTGAAAATCTGGCACAAACCCTTTACTTTTTAATAGTCATACTGAAGAACTTATTAACTTTCATAAATACTCATATCAGAATCTTAAAAAGGATTATAAAGCTGTTTTTTTTTTTTTTTTTTTTTAATATCACGTGCCCCTTGAATCTCTTGCACCCCCCCCCCCCTTCCAGGGACCAGCAAATATGAAAGGGTGGGCTACACGTAATTATGGCAGTAACATCCTTATTCGTATTGACTACCCAGTTGTAACAATGGCTGTTACATTTACTATTTATTTACTGATAACGGCTAATTAGGTTACACCTAAAAGACTATCATTTCACAATTTACTTTGATCTAAGGCAGCTGCACAAATTGATATCACAATTTTTAATGAGATACATTCAGTTTTAACACTGCCGTCATACTATCACTATATTAACAACATACAATAATAAAACTACTGATCATATCACCGTACATATTGATTTAGAAAGTTATTAACACAGTTATCACATCAAAATATTCAATGCTGACATGTCACCATCTGACTACACAAATTAAAGTTATGAAAATAGCTTTGACCATTTATATTGACTACAAATAGTTATAAAAATAGCTATGTCATCATTAATACTGACTATACGGTTATAAAATTACAGGGATTTTTTCAACAATGATCTAAACTCCAAGGTTGACTCAGCCTAAATGGGTCCAAGGTCCATGTTCTCATCTGTTGCTATTTAATAAACTGTATGACTATTTTCAGCCCTTGTCCTCTTATATTTTCTTAACTCTTTAATTGTAACTCTTTTTATTAGGGTAATTAATGAGTTAAACAGGCACAACGGTATCAATTAGCATCTTTTTTAATTATAAATGCAAACAGAAAAACATCCAAGCAAAAATAAATTAAATACATAAATGAAACGAAAATTCAAAAGAATATGAAACAACAAAGTTAGTATAATTACAACAGTGTACAACTGATGAAAGTAAAGTTTAACTGAACTCAAAATAATTACAGTTATTTGATCATTCAAACAAACACTCACAGAATGTGAACCAAATTTCTCTTGGATGCTGGCAAAAATAATATGTGCAGGCATACAGCTCAGGAACAACAAGAACATCTGGAAGGGAGATAGGCAGTGAGAAAGGAGATTGACTCAGAGAAGGGAGATAAACGCAAGGAAGGGAGGTTAATACAGGGAAGGGAGATGAGAAAGGAAGATGGATATATAGAGACAGAAGATAAACACAAGTGAGTTGGACTCAGGGAAGGTAGATGGAAAGAGGGGAAGATGGACACATTAAGGGGAGATATTCATGGCATGGAGATGGATTCAGGGAGAGAAGTTGGATTCAGGAAAAAAGATGATACAGGGTGGGGGAGATGAACACTGTGGTTGGAAGAGGTATGGGGTGGGTGGATTCAGGAAGGAGAAAAGATGAACCTAAGAAGAAGAGATGGACTTATGGACTTTCGGAGTGTAGATGTACAGGAACACTGGGAGGGTCAAGGCAGAGAAAAGTGCATGTCTATAAAAAGGGGAGGATACATCAACACACAGACAGTAACACAAACAAAACTGGGAGCAGCTGGTAAAACACAGGTAGGGTCTACAACAAAATAAAATCTACACACTGGTTGGAGAAGCTAATGATATTCATGCCAGATTGTTTGTGACTTTTACCTGCAAAATGTCACTGCTTGATCTCTTTCTCTTGCAGGTCTTGTAACTTTATTATCATCCCTGTCTTTTAACGTCTCTCTTCCACACCCTTAAAACCTCATTATTATTTTCATCTGCATGTTCACCCTCTTCATCCTTAGCATTAAATCTCTTCAATAGCCACATCTGATGCAATGTACACATCCACACAATGTACAGCCACATTCAATACAATGCACACATGGTACAACGCACACATCCACACAATGTACAGCCACATTCAATACAATGCACACATCCACACATGTTCATTCACATTCAATACCATGCACAAATGTTACAATGTATACACCCACACAATGTACAGCCACATTCAATACAATGCACACATGGTACAACGCACACACCCACACAATGTACAGCCACATTCAATACAATGCACACATCCACACATGTTCATTCACATTCAATACCATGCACAAATGTTACAATGTATACACCCACACAATGTACAGCCACATTCAATACAATGCACACATGGTACAACGCACACATCCACACAATGTACAGCCACATTCAAAACAATGCACAAATGATACAATGTATACATCCATCACAATACACAAATACAATGTACACATTCACAAACTTAATGTGTATTGCCAAACTGATACAATGTACACATGATACAATGCACACATCTAACACAACAATATACAAAGTAAAAATTCACACGGACAATGTATACTGCCAAACTGATACAATGTACACATGATACAATGTATACATTTAAAAGAATACACACAAACAATTTTCATATCCAGACGCCCCCACATACAATATACACAGCCACATCTCATTCCGTAAAGAAAAACATCACTCACTGAACAATCAGCATCACATCCATTTACTCAGGATCTTGTCATTTTATAACATTTTCCTATAACAACATCTTAAACAATAATATAAATACAACACATTATTACAATAAGCCCGTTAGCCAACATGAGGTAAGTTTTGACAGACCCAACCTACAGTCTCGATCTGTTACCATGTGATTTTGATTTTTCGTTTCCCTTAAAAAAAAAAACCGCAGTGACGATGACTGTATCCTGACAGATATTATGACAGCAGTGACCAGGTTATTCAACTTAGCTTACTTCATCATCATCATCAGGTGCCTTGCCGACTGGCGTGGGCGATCATGCCTCTTCACAATCTGCGATCTCCTGCAGCATGTATCGGTTCATGTGCCGACATCTCCATGCCATGCAACAAGACTGTCAAGAATCTTATCATGCTGTCTTCCTCTATCCCTCTTTCCACAGATCTTTCCAGTGGTCACAACATGTTCCATTTTCCCTCTTCTCATAACATGGCAAAAAAAATGATAACTGTCTCCTTCTTATGTCTGTGATAAGTTGTCTTTGGGCTCCTGCCTCTTTCAAAACCTCTTGGTTGCTCTTTTTTGGCTGTCCAAGGTATTCTAAGCATTCTTCTGTAAAACCACATCTCTGAGGCCTCAAGAAATTGTTTGGCCTGCCTACTGATTGTCCAGGATTCACAGCCATATGTTAAAACTGGATGTATGTAGCAAGCAAGAATTCTTTTTCTAACTCTCAATGACAAGGATATATGCACAAGATGTTCTTCATTTTATAAAATGCAGTTTTTGCCTGTCCTATTCTGTTTCTTATCCTAGTAAGCTTACTTAGGAGCCACAATTTTGAAAATGGGGATCATCACGGGCCAGAGGCTCAAGGTCCAGCAAATCATCATCATTATCATCAATTTCCATTTCAGCCATTAAGCACTGTGGGGAGAACAGATAGCAATCCATTGCTTGATGGGCAGCATTGGCTCTTGTTGTTCCGTGTTTATATAAAAGCTCTTTAATGTCATCAAACCATCTTCTCCTAGGGCGACCTCTTGCTTTCACTTCAGATCTTTTCAACTGTAGCGCCTGCGTTGGTAGTTTTTTCTGACTGCATTTTTACTAAATGACCAAACCATTTGATCTTCTGTTTCTCAACAAATTTACTACAGGGTGTTTTCCTACGATATGTCTGATAATATCATTTCTAACTTTATCTCGGATGGTTGAGCTGGCGGTTTTTCTCAGGCACCTCATTTCACATGTGTCAATTTTACAAAGTACATTTAAAATATATTAAACTTAACAATCTTTACCCCTTAAATCTTTTACTATAGATAATTATCTATGCAATATTAAATAAACAAAAGTGATTGACAAACATAAATATTCATTATCGAAAAAGAAAAAAAATCTCTCTCTCTCTCTCACTCTCTCTCTCTGGAACAGGACTGCAGTCTAGAAGTGGACGAACAACCAGAACTTTCTACCGGAGTTTACAGCTGGTGAACGCAAAGAAGAAGAGGATAACACAATCACAGGTGACCTACACACACAGGGGCCAAAATCACAACCGCCGTAGGAAACACATATTTGATTGGAATGCTTTAATAAGCCCTGACTAAACATAAGACGCACAAACATATTAACACTGACTAGCACACGTAAGTTATATACAGTCACATGTGGTAATTTTTTTTCTTAGGTACTGAGAAAGTTAATTAGAAAATTACCCAGTACCCCTACTATCTGAAACTGAACAAACAGACAGATGCAAAGATACATTTAGAAAATTAAATGACTACTATGCTTTAAACTGTTACACAACGGATTAAACTTGCAAAAATCTTTTAAATTTTTTTTATGTTCTCTCTTTTTAACTTTTTATTCTGCTTCTACCACCTCCTTATTTGAATAATCCCCCCCCCCCCCCAATGCACTATAAAGATTGTTGCAATGGCTCCCAACTGCATCAGAAGCTAACACCACCAGACTGGATTGTTCTATCATTCTCTCATCCACCAAAAAGGGTGATAAATTCCACTTTGTGAAACTAGGAAATAGGGGGGTCAGTCAGCATGAAGACGAGCTGTCAGCATGTGATTCATGTATAACTACTGGTGCTGTATACAATGATAGGTCATTAGATGCAGTCGTTAGATGCCTATTGGCTCGCTGGTAGACGATTTGGTCACCGGTCGGGACAGTATTTAGGTCTGTCTCCTCTGCCTGCACCAACACTGCAGGAGTCCTTTTTAGGGCTCTTGGTGGCGTGCAGTGCTAAGCCATTTTATATGGTGCACATAACCCAGTCACAATTATAACCCAAAGCTCCCCCTTCGGGAATGCTGGTTGAACGTGATGATATATATATTTTTTTAAAGAAAAGCAATGGAACGGAACGATGATAGGTTTGCTCATCTGCCAGGATGCATTTGGTCAACTGATGAACTGATCGGGGACATGTGATCTACAGATGAACTGAGTGGCGATGTGTGATCACCAGACCAGTTGGGTGGGAATGTGTGATTAACACAAGGGTAATATGGGAATGCACAGTCAACAGGTGAGATGTCTGGTCGAGTGTGGCCAAGAGGCAGACTGTGTGGGAATTTCTGGAGAACAGATGACTTGTGTAGAAATGTTTCACTCATAGATGAGTGACATGGGAAAATATGGTCAACAGATAAGTTATGTGGACGTATGTGATCAAATAATGAACTGTGTGGGAATGAGTAGTCAACTGATGAGTTCTGTGGATATGAGTGAGACATAGAGAAACTGTGTGGATGTGTATGGTCAACTGATGAACTGTGTGGGTGTACTTGATGGACAGAAGAGTTATCTGCTTGTGAGTCACATGTGGACAAGGAATGTGGGTAACTGTAATCCACAGACGAACTGTTGAAATTTTCACGGACTGATTTATTGGATCGATGTGACTGGTATGTAGATGACTCCAGAGGGTCTAAACAGCCTGTGGAATAGCTGTGTGTGTTTACGCAGAATGACAAGCTGCGCGGTGGTGGGGTCGTGGGATCATCAAAGATGAGATGTTCCCCATCATGACACCATTCCAGCTCAGCATGCCCAATATCCTTCTCTTCGCTATCCTCATCAACGCTGGCCAGCAGTGCCGATATGTCCCTGTCTGCACCATCTTCTAAGCTGTCAGTTTCATCATGCTTCTCCTCAATGTCAGTGCCTCCATAATCTTCACTATTATCACTGAAATCATCATACAGATCTTCGTAATAGTCAGCACTGTCCTCAAAGATGTCCTCGATGTTATGGGAACCATGCACAGGGTTCGTATAAGAGCACTGCTCCAAGTCATTATGTTCATGAACAAGGTCTCTCTGTCTGAGTTGACAGGCTACTGTGTCTCTCTCCAAATGATCACAAGCCACAGTGACTTTATGTATACTGTGTTTCAATGGAGGAGAGTCAAACCTGGACTGCTCCAAGTTGACATGTTTAGGAACATTAATTCTCTGTCTAAGATCACAGGTGACAGTGTTCCCCTCCGTGAGACCACAAGTCATATTATCTTTTTGAGTTCTGTGTTTCAACTGAGGAGAGTTAAATCTGCTGCCACAGGGTGAATACTCGGCTGGAAGATCTGCTGATGGCCTGTCATGATGATAGTCAAGATGAACAATTTCCCTGAAGAACGACGGATCAGTAATGTCCACACTTGCTCCTGGACTGTGGTGTTGATGCTCTAACTGGACATCTCTAGAGAATGGAAGACTGATCCCCAGTTTTGATGCTAGGTTTGAGTAGGAAGACGTCAAATTCTGGTACAGCAATTTGATAGGTGAGGAATGTGAACTGTAATTGGTTATCTCCTCACTGTCATGATTTCTAATGGCCCCAGTGTCTTGTATATGTGTACAGTCAGTCCCCAGCATACTATTGGCTGTGCCATCCGGTAAACTGCTGAATTTCTCTGTTGCTAACTTTACAAGCTGTCTACTAAGGAACAGGCCGAATCCCTTGCTTCTCATGTGGGTCAGCATCTCATCTGTGAATGGCTGAAGTGTTTGCTCTTCTGTATCTTGTAAACTGTGTGTTTGTTGAACAAATGCTGGCATCAGCTCTGATGAAAAATCTTTGGTCTGAGCATCTTTAGCTGCCCACCTGGATCTCACCGTACCTCGTGATCTTCTTGTACTTGCTTGAAATGTGTTTACAGGATTTCTACTGCTCATGACTGTTTCCTCTTCTATTTCATTAGAGTTTTCACTCTCTCTATGCCTATGATGTCGTAGATATCCATGTTTATTTTCCCACACTGCGGAGTCCTCTTTGAAATCATCTACTAGTCTTTCCACTTCACCCACACACCTCTCATCTTCATCCTCATCAAGGTAGTCACCGGCAGTGAGAGTATAGTAACATCCTGATCGCTGATCATTAAAAAAATACAAGGGAACATCTTTATTCAACAAAGTGACCAAGTCCACATAACCGTGGCCCGATTGGAAGTATGATCCCTGCAAACTAAACCCACCTGTGCGTCGTTTTGGCTGCGATGCGATGGTTGCTGTTGGTGCTGATACCGGGGCTTTGTCTGGCCCAGGCAGCGCTCCATCTGTGCTGTCTGTGGTCACCTCCTCTGGCAAGTCATCACTCAGGCTGGGTGGAGCAATGCCATATGCTCGGGATGGATGGTTAAGAAACCGGTCTGGCACCCGTGCCAAAATTGGCATCATATGTCGGGACTCTCCGCCAAAGCCCAAGTTCAGCAGCATTTCCTCAGGATCAACCTGTCTGTCATTCAAGAGTTGCTCCAGGCTAAGATAAAAACACAAATATAACCCATCACTCAGATGTTATTATTCACAATGTAACTATCACGGAGAAAACTAGACTAACAGTGAAGCTAGTCTTTGTGTTTCTCAAATAATTTTAGGAAACAAATAGATAACTCGACTTACAGTAGAACTAATTTCTGTGTACTTGTGTCTAGGAAGTTAACTCAATAAACAGATAAACAATAAAGCTAATCTCTGTGTCCTTGAGTAGGAAATGACTAAATAACTAGATTAACAATAGAACTAAACTATGTGTCCTTGAATCTAGATAACAACTAAAGAATTTGACTAGAAATAAAGCTAATCTCTGTGTCCATGAATCTATAAAACATCTTAATAACTAGACTAAAAATAGAGCTGATCTCTGTGTCCTTGAGTCTACAAAACAACTTAATAACTAGACTAAAAATAGAGCTGATCTCCGTGTCCTTGAGTCTACAAAACAACTAAATAATTTGACTACTAATAGAGCTAATCTCTGTGACCTTGAGTCTACAAAATAACTGAATAATATCTCTGTGTCCTTGGGTCTAGGAAATAACCAAACAACTAGGCTAACATTAGAGCTATACTATGTGTCCTCAAGTCTAGGAAGTAGCTAAATAACTAGACTAACAATCAAGCTAATATCTGTGTCCTTGATTCTAGGAAATAACCAAATAATTAGACTAACACAAAAGCTATTCTATATGTCCTTGAGTCTAGGAAACAATTAAATAACTAGACAAACGATCGAGGTATTCTCTGTGTTAACTCGACTAACAACAGAGTTAAAATCTGTGTGTTTGATTTAGGAAATAACCAAATAATTGGACCAACACTAGAGCTTTTCTATGAGTCCTTGAGTCTAGGAAACAAGTGAATAACTAACTAACAATAAAGTTATTGTTTTTGTCTCTATAAGACATCAACGCTAGCCACTAGGTGCTAATGTAGTCAGACACATCTGACTGTACATTTTCCTCTGAATTATCATGCATTGAATTATTATAACTACACTATGCACGACAAATGATGCCAGTCCTACCTGGCACTTGACGCTGATGTATGATTGGACACGTCTGAACTGAAACTCTGCCAGCCCATGATGTTTTGGGAGATCGCTTTCGACCATGCTGATCTTTCATCGTCAGTGACTGGATATTTGCTGCAAACAAACAACAGCAATATTTATTTTTCACAACTTGTACCAACACAGGCAGCCATAATAAGGTATTAACCACAAGCCTGTTGTGGGCTAACTGTGACTTGAGGGTTATTAACAATTTCACAACCCTGACATACCAGGTTCAAATCTGCTGCCGTTGATTTGGAAGTAGACTGTTTTGCATTGATTTTAATAATGGTATCCCCCGTGTGGGTTCCGGGGCCCCATTGTGGGGAAAACAAGAATAGACCCACTGCCTCCCCAAAAGCATGTCGTAAGAGTCGACTAATTGGGGAGCTTCCTTTGAAGCCGGAGTGCATCTGCCGGAGAGGCAAGGAACCAACAGTCTGTATTCAAGAGAATGAGATCTGTAAAACTGATGCACACGCAACACTCAGGTTCTGGAGCAGGACTGCAGTTCAGTAGTGGACGAGCAGCCAGAACCTTCCGCCAGAGTTTACAGCTGGTGAACGCGAAGAAGAAGAAGAAGAATAATGGTATAAATGTTGAACAATTAGGAAAGCAATGGCATAACTTCTAGAAAAAACTGCATAGTAAGTGGAATTACTGTTGAGATAAATTACCACAGACTGCTAGTGAAATTAACAAACTATCAGAGCATTTACTGAATACATGAGTTTAATGAATGAGAAAAGTATCCATGAAAATTATCTTGAAAAGCATCAGTAAAAACTTTCAGAAATTATTAGTGAAAACTTTCTCAACAAATATCAGTGAAAAATCTCTCAATAACTGTCAGTGAAAAATCTCTCAATAACTGTCAGTGAAAAATCTCTCAATAACTGTCAGTGAAAAATCTCTCAACAAATGTCAGTGATAAATCTCTTAGTGTCAGTGAAAAATCTCTCAACAATTGTCAGTGAAAACTCAACATTATTGGCCAAAATTATCTCAATAATTATTAGTAAAAATTCAGCTATTGTCAGTGAAAACAGAAAACAAATGTGTGCTCACAGATCACATTTCAACTGATCTCATGAGAGAACACAACCAGAACTCAAACAATTTGTCAGTTTATCTCATACCTGCACACATGATAACATGATCACACCTGCAGACTAACAAAATATGAAAGATAAAAAACAATAATTAAAAATCCCATAAAATCTCAGAAAACATACATAAACATTGTAATCTCATATTTCTATATACAAACGAATTTCCCCTATGTTACTATATAATTATTGTGTGTTTTATCTCACATTTCTATATATGAACCAATTTTTACGTAATGTTTAAATTTAAAAAAAAATGTAAGTAAATTTTACCCCACCAGGACATCGCACAAAGCAATAAACATCCGGTGACACAAAGTGCCAACATGCAGATGAGGATCCCCAGTGGAGAGGTCCAGGTTTAAAAAATTTAAATCCTACCCCAGATGACGTCACAGGACAGTTCAACATTTTAGAGGGTGGTAAGACTGGGTTTCCTGGCTTTCTGATGCTTTTAACGACCCCAAAACATCTAGAACTAACCCCAACCCACCTACGTCCCACGAGAGAGTGCAGCCTAGGTCCCACGACTGCATGCAGCCTACCACCACCTGAAATATCAGACTGTACCGTGACCTGTGGATTTCCCCTGTTTGGGGTAGGATATTAATAAAGCACCGGTCCCGGAAACCAGGTTCAACCATTAGGTTATATTGCGGCCCCTGGCAAAAGCCAGGGTGGGGCATCAAAATATAGAAAAATTGCATCCTTCAAGGGGGTGATAAGGAGTAATTTTTTTTTTTAAATGGTGTGTTGTCATCTCATCTATACTATAAATAACAAACCCTTTCTGTATTTCACGTGTTCATTTTAAATAAACTGTTAACTCCTCCTAGACCATGACCAATACATGAGTTAACTTTTCATTAGTCATTATGGCTACAATGTTTAATTTAACAGACACACTGGCAATCAGATTACTGTGCATTTCTGTTATTTATTGCGACAATCAGTAAAAATTAACTTTCTCTGAGTTATATCCCTTTGAATATCTTTTTTTCTGATGTCACCTCAAATTTAAAAAAAAAATTTACATTTTGTCATTATATCCCTTGAAATGTAGATTGTAGGATAGGGGCATTGGTGGAGGTTGTTTGCATTATCAGTCAGACTTTGGGGATTGCCAACATGCCAAATTTTAACCCTGAGTCACATCCTGAGTCACTGCCCCATCACTGCAAAGGGGCGCTTACGTGGTGGTAGCACTAACTATGGTAAGAACTGGTCTAGGATGCTCCTCCCACTCCCCCCCGGGCTGTGACTCAGAGACCAGCTCCTACACCCTGTAGACACGCATTGAAATGGGACATTTATGGGTTTAAGAAACAAGGGCGTTTAAGAGAAACTTAAAAGTGGAAGGCTCATGTTGTGCTCACTCCTCCATGGAGTTTCTACTACATATATAACAGTGGAGAAGACCAAGAATAGAATACAACTTTCTTTCATTATCCCGGGCGAAGCCTGGCAATTAAATCTAGTATTTCTATATAACAATTGTATATCGTTAACTCATATTTGTATATCTAAATTAATTTTTCTCTTTCATATGACTATTGACAATTGTAGATTATTATCTCATGTTTCTATATATGAACTACTGTTCCCTCCGGTTTTTAAATAACTAGACAGATTTGTTGTTTGATATCCCTATATAATTATTTCAGACACTTGCAGCCTAAGACAGACTCAAAATGAAATAAGCTGAAATAGTTAAATTCTCACCTGTTGTAATCTGTGGCAGGCTCCAGACTGAGGCTGTGAGCTACAGGAAGATATAACATGAAACATGGGTTATTATAAGATGAACTGGGAGGCAGAGGTTCATCATCACCTGTGGTGCTGAATCAAGACCACGGCGCACACTGGTCAATACCTATCTACACCTCTGTGTGGTCATCCCAGAAACAGGTTACCTGTTGGGATCAACATTTGCTTTTAAGTCGGAGTGCCGCTGTTGGGATGTGAAGAACTACCTTATTTTTCCTTGTATAAGACAACCATAAAACGACCTCAATTTATTGTTGCAAAATATTCAGAAATAAATATTTAAAGCAAAATCTGTGTATAACTGACCCTCAATTGTAACCTTAAAAAAATTTGGAACTACCATATTTTCCCATGTATAAGACAGCTCAAAGTAAAATAAAACCCCTATTGTTTTTAGCCAAAATTAAGAAATAAATATTTTAAACACAAACAAGAAATACAGGAAGTAAGCTGAATAGCCACAACAGATCAGAGTGTCTATATAATGAGAAAAAAGGTGATCACTAAAATATTTTGTCCATGCTAAATGTCACGGCGGCCTGGAGAAAACAGTGATGGGGGTAGAGTTTCGATATAATGATGCAGAGGCAGACCTCCGTGAATGTGGATACAAGAAACTGAAGATGTATTGGCACACAGGGTTAGAAAGCTGGCTAGAGAAAGAGAGACTAACTTTTCAGCGTGCTGTGAGGATAGTGATGTTAAGTAAATGACCGGTTGATTGATGATGACTGTAAGATGAAAACCTGCAAGTTTAAAACACTCCTGGTTAGTCTTATATCTTAAAGTTACATAGCTCCATTGTTCTCTAATCCATGGCAACCGTGAACCTCCTATAACCCATGACTGTACTGCAGACCTGAAGAGACTGCAGCATTACTGTCTTCATTAAAATAAATTTCATTGCCCTATAAAATAAGAATCCTTAAAAGGTTATCACAGGTGAAACCAAGCATGACTGCGATAATGGTGAAGCATAAGCTGGAAAATACCTGCAGTCAAGCAATCAGAAACATTAATTTTGCCCTGGCTCAGATGAAAACAGATTAGCACATTGTATCTCTACTTTGGCAAAATATACTGAGAGTATGTCTCAATCTCTACGTTGCCAACATACTGCAGGTATGTGTATACTTTGCTAATAAATTGAAGGTATATCTCAACTCTACTTTGCCAACACACTGCAAGCATGTCTTGTCTCTACTTTGCCAACAGACTGCATGTATGTTTTTCTTCTACTTTGCCAAAGCACAGCAGGTATGTCTTGTCTCTACACACTGCAGATAAATCATGTTAAGAAGACTGGATACACCAGGATACAAGAAATCAATGAGAGATTTTAAAATGCCCACATTTTTGTTCTCCATTGTTGTTCTAACAAAAACTGTGCAAGTTTAGTTTTCTTGATGTTAAGTTATGCTATTCCCATGCATGCTCAGTCTCATTATGCAGCAGCAACCCTAATCTACCTTTACTATTTACATACAAAGTCAATTCTGAAATCTATCTTGACTTTGAAGATGGCGCTGCAGTGCTTCCTTAGGCTTTATTTGCAGGTGATATAGTCAGGTTAGTGTCAAAGGACTTGTCAACAGCCAAAAAATGCTAGGGTTGGTTCTGCAATGTCCTGTAAAGGATACACAACTAACTAGCCCTAGTCCATACAGCGTTGATTGTATCAGCCATGTCCATCCGGAAAATTCCTAAGAATTTGATACAAAATCTTGAAGAGAGGGTCATCTAGAATTAAAGTACCTGATATTCTTGTAACTCACAGATACGTAAACCCCACTGATTCCTAAACTGCACAGTGATTTAAATCACAAGGATCATAAACATTACTATAAAAACTAATGTATTTCATATTTTTGCAAAAAACACAGATAAATCCCCAAGTATCATAAACTGCCACATTAAAAAAGCCCTCATGTGTTTTAATGTTCCACATATTTACAAAAACACAGGTTATCATAAACCACAACAATAAAAATCCATCACATGTTTCATATTCTTGTAAAAACCACATTCAGATAAACCACATTTTTACACAAACTACACAGTATCCTAAAACACATTTATAAATATCCATCATGTGTTTTACGTTCCTGTGAAAAACACAGATAAATGAATAAACCACATATGTATACAAACCACAATGCTTTCTTGTCTTTATTCTTCTTCTTCATCGTTCGTCTTCATTCAAGTAGTAGGATAAATCCTGCTACTCTGATAAAGTTCCCCAGACTCGCAAATACATCTATGTATGCTTATATAAGAATTTCTTAATGCTTCCAGCAAGTAGAAAGAGGATTTATATATGTGTATATTCAATGTATTTTTTTAACCTTCTGAGAACTGTGCCAAATGTAAGGTTTTGGATAAGGGAAGGGGGGAGTGTGTGTATATGTGTTGGCAGGATGTGAAAGCCTCCTGTCTGTGGGAACTGTGGGAGAGAAATCAGCCAGGTGAAACCTCTTTTTATTTATTTGTTTTGTTAGATGCCCTGACAAAAGCCCCCAGCATAGTTAAGTTGTATTTCAAGTTCAGCCTTGCCAAGATAAACATGGAATAAATGTTCACATGAAGATCACACAAAATGTGGCACTGGTGGAACAGGTTTCCTTGTTCAGCCTGTTACAAACCATGCTGGCACTTGGGTAAAGCATGTGCTAATGGCTACTACAGACTGAGAAATTAGCAATATACAGACAGTACTTGGTGGTAAACAAGCAGGCAGTTTCAGTCTGTTCCAGAAGTTGTGCCCAGATTTAAAAATCTGTAACCCAGTAACCGATCGGTGTCATCATCAGCAGGTTTCTTGCCGACTGGCGTGGGGGATCATGCCTCTCCCAAATCTGTGATCTTCTGCAGCATGTATTATTTCGTATGCTGACAAACCTCCATGCCATGCAACAAGACTGTCAAGAATCTTCTCTCGTTGTCTTCCTTTATCCCTCCTTCCACAGATCTTTCCAGTGGTCAAAACACGTTCCATTTTCCCTCTTCTTCTAACATAGCCGAAAATGTATGACTGTCTCCTGATGTCTCTGATTAGTTGTCTTCTGGCTCCCGCCTCTTTCAAAATCTCTTGGTTGCTCTTTTTGGCTCTCTAAGGTATTTTAGGCAATCTTCTGTAAAAACCGTTCGGTATAAAATGTTTAAATTTGCCACGCAACCTGTTAATAATCATGTCCTTGTAAGACAAATTTTTTTTTAATGTAAACAAATATCTAGTTTTCATTTTGCCTTATTTGCGGTATATGAAAAAAAATAGAGAGATTTCAAGCAAACAGCCAGCATGCTTGAAGTTAACTGGGTAATGAAAACTTTTCAAAATAGCAAACTGCACGTTTTTTTAAAGGCATTCCACTCTCAAGTGGTCATCTCCAACATTAACCTTCCGTGGGTTAGATGAATACAATTTTGCACTGTGTACAGGACAGGCTATCAAAGTAAATCATGAAGCATCACTGCAAATATGATATAATTTCCAAACAATCTACACGCAAATGTCAATTACTGTATATTCTTAATGATAAAGGGCAAAAGAAGAAAAGGGGGGGGGGGGTGTGGGGGCGCATGAGTTAATGCAGTACAAGAACTAGTTAATGTATAATACAGTTGAAAACTAGACACACAACAAAAAACTTAATAATATATACAGTACTACAAAACCCTCTACCCTGCCTCCCAGCAAGTACATACCTTCACTCCCCAATGGCAGATCATCATCACATCCATTCTGTTTGTTGTTTCTGGGCTCAGACTTGCCAGCTTTCACATTACCTGTAAAGTCAGTGAATATGATTTGAGAGGGAGAAAATTTTCCAAATCAAGAAAATGACAATAATGAGGGCTAGGATAACATAGTCCAAACCAAGAGAAAGACAACAATAATGGTTAAGAGAATATGTCCAAAGAGAATGACAATAATGATGGTTAAGAGAACATGTTCAAACTAAGAAAAGGACAACAATGATGGTTAAGAGAATATGTCCAAACCAAAAGAATGACAATAATGATGGTTAGGATAAATGGTCCGAACCAAGAGAATGACAATAACGATGGTCAAGAGAATATGTCCAAATTAAGAGAATGACAATAATGATGGTTAGGATAACATGGTCCCAACCAAGAGCATGACAATAATAATGGTTAAGAGAACATATCCAAACCAAGAGAAAGATAATAATAAAGGCTAAGCCACATCGCCCAAAGCAAAAGAATTACAATATTTAAGGTTAGGAAAAGATGGTTCAAACCTATAGAAGAACAATAATCAGGGCTAGGAGAACATGGTCCAAAACCACGGTTAAATGAGGAGATAACATTTATGTGAACTAGGTTAACAGAATGATTAACACGTATTTAATATCTGTTTAAAAACTGAAAACATAAATCATGAAAAAAGATACTATCAAAATGTTAACATATTAAGAATTTTACATACATGAAATCAATCTGACAAAGTGTGGTAATCATTTCTTTCTCAAATATGTGTTAAAAATGAAAATATACAGTGCTGGTGCACTGTACATATTCTTCTTCAGCGATCTGTGGTTATGCGCTTAATTCAGTGTGGGCCACAAATTGGGATATTATATCAAGGTCTCTTAGGTTTCCCCAAAGCTTAGTTGTCAGGTCTACATGCTGATTCACAGCTCCTCCAGGAAAGGAGTCTTGCAGGACATGTTCTAGATTCTGTTCAGCATGAAGACACTGACAGACAGCTGTCTGGCTCACACCTAATTTATATAAGTGTTTGAGACTGCAGTATCCAGTGTGTAAATGAAAATATTATGACTAAGTCTGTTCTGTTCAGCTGATTGAGCAAACATTTTCCATTGTTATAACCTGTGTTTGTTTTCCAAACTTTTTCTGATTTTCTCTAAGGGTTTTGGCTTCTAGAAAAGACAGTGACAAGTAGATCTGTCATTTGCTGCCTTTCTTTGCTGAAAAGCATCAGTGTTTTCATTGCCTTGCACTATGTATATGGTGCACGGCCCATTTAATAGACCAATCTGACCTCAATAGGTGATGTGGTCAATAAACGTGACTGTCTTTTCTTCCTAGAACTTGTCCAGGTACCTATTTTACGCTGGGCTGAACTGGCAGCTTTTCCCATGTGGGTTCTGGGATCTCACTGTGGGAGGTTGGGGGGGGGGGGGGGGGGGGGGGGGGGGGGGGTAGAGATAAGAATAGATCCACTTCCTCCCTAACAAGCATGTTGTAAGAGTTAACTAATTAAGGGTTTCCTTAAAAGTCAGAGTGCATTTACCTAAGAGGTAAGGAACTAATAGTCTGCATACAAATAAGCCTGGTCTGAAAACTGATGTACACACAAAAATCAAGTTTTGGATCAAGACTACAGGCCATAAGGGATCAAAAACCAAAATCTTCCGCCAGAGTTTACAGCTGGTGAACGCTAGAAGGAGAACTAGAAGCATAACAACCTGAAAGACTGATCAAAAGAAATCAAGGGTAAGGCAAAGAGATAAATACCAGGATGGCGTAGCTATATGGATGGGGTGAGACGAGAACACTGACCTCATTCCTGCTTGTTGTGATTACGTAAAATGGAAAAATATGACAGCCTAAATTCATCAGGATGGCAAATGACGATAATGACAATGAAGATGACCCAGAAGCTCTATGTAAGTTTGAACAACTCCACCTTGAAAATCCACCCCAGAACTTTGAGTCCATGAACGAGCATTTAGCCACTCTACCATCATAGCTACAAAAATTAATGACTATTTTACATGGTCTCTGGGAAGTTAATTCGGTCAACAAATGCCCAATGAAGTCAGAAACATCGGCCAAAAAGGCGCAAATATTGCAGCTTTTATGTAAACAGGCACAACGCACTTATATCACTTGGACGAACAAAAAGTAGATTTTACGTGGTCTTGTGACCAACAGAATAGACAGAGCACTGCTCTTCTCATCCAGCAGCTTCTGCAGCATGCTTTGCTCAAAACATATTGGTGTTGCCTTTCCTCTGAAGTAAACAAGGCAGTCTGAGAGAGGGATCGTGCTGCATGAGCAACACACGACCTCAACAATACAATACTGCCTAGGCTCTGTGCTATGGAAAAGAGGCACTTCATCCTTAGCCTTAACCATGGACTGTGCTGTGATTTCCATGACTCTTTGTAGCTCAACAGAAAGCTGTCCTCTTGAAGGACAGATAGGTGTCAACAAAATGTAATCAACAGATTATGGGCTCATCATACAAGTTCATCTTCTTAAAGTCCATGCTGTGTGGGGTTGGTAGTCATGTCTTTCCACTACCTTATGTCTTGTGTACTTTCAATCAACTCTGATACAGATTATTCTCGATGTCATGTCAAACTGTCCAGTATCTTTTCTCTCAGTCTCCCTCTGCCTCTACTCCCCTCCAATTTTCCTACTGTCATGATGTACTCCAGTTTTCTTTTTCTCATCACATGACCAAAATGTAGTTTGTCTTTTTCAGTGTGGGCAATCAGTTCTCGTCGTGAGTCAAGTTTCTGTCAAAATGTCTTCATTACTCTGTTTATTTGTCCAGGGTATTCTCACCATTCATTTATAAAACCACATCTTCACACCTTCTAAACAAGTTTTCGCTAATTTATTAACTGTCCATGACTGATTTCCGTATATCAAGATAGGATTTATATAGTTTTAACCATACACACATATTACCTTTCACTTTAACCTTTGCACTCAACATCTTGGCAGCAATGCCTGCAAATCCATCTCCACCACTTGAATTCAAACGCTCTGTTGGTGATGTTACTTTCTCTACTCGCCCTGGCGGCTTTCCATTGGAGGTTGAACTGGAAGTAGCGGGAGTGTAACTGGAGGCAGTGGTACCTTCTTGTTGCGCCCTTTCTCCTTCTTCCATGTTGCCGTTCAAACAGAAATCATGACTGAGCTGATCTGACTCCTGCAAAAATAAAATGTGATAATATAAAAAAATATTAAAATGTTGTTAAGGCTTTTGATACAATCAAATGTGACAATATAAATCAATCTTTGAAACTATGTTTAGAGTTCTAATACAATCAAAGGTGACAATATAGATCAATCATTGAAACTCTGTTTAATGTTCTGATACATTCAAAGGTGACAATATAGAACAATCATTAAAACTCTGTTTAATGTTCTGATATAATCAAAGGTGGCAATATAGATCAATCATTAAACTCTGTTTAAAGTTCTGATACAATTTAAGGTGACAATTTAGATCATTCACAGAAACTCTATTTAGACTTCTGATACAATCAAATGTGACAATATAGATTAAACATTGCAACTCTTTTTAGAGTTATGATACAATAAAATGTGCCAATACAGAATTATGTTTAGACTTCTGATACAATTAAATGTGACAATACAAATAAATCATTGACAAAATGATTATAGACTTCTGATATAGTCACTAATTACTGATTTAAGAATCGACATCATAGCACACTGGGCATACCCACAGGTACTCCGTCTCCCGCAGCAAATATCTTGTGCAGAAACTAACTGTTCCTGTAGCACACTAATTATACATGTGCGTTTTTGTGCACGTAAAAAATCCCTTGGCAGTTGGAAATCGAAAAGAGTAGCCTAACAGCGCTGCCCAAGCCAAATTTAGGGTTAAAAATCTACCCAAAGTATTTCAGGATCCTTACTGGTGCTACAAAGCCTGTGCACTGTGCTGAGTTTCTTCGGACTCAGATTTGAGTTAGAAAAAGAATGGATCACTTATGGGTTACTACCCTTGTGCCATGACGTTGATCCACTGTTCAAACTTCAACTGATTATACATACATTCTTCTCTTCCTCTCATCCATCCCTCTTGCCGGATCCACACTTAGTTCCTCATTCACACATTCTTGCACATGTTATTTCATCTAATCTCATGTCTTCTGTCAACAGTTGTTCACATATGGTCTTCAGAATATCTTCCTTGTCCAGTATGAGTGTTCTCGTAGCCTTTGCTTTTGTATCCAGAAAATCCACTCTTTCATTCCCTCGCACTCCTGCATCTCCCGGACAGTATATCCACATGATTCCCTGCAATGTTGGTGTACTGATGTACAGTATCGACTCATGCCACATTAGTTCATTTTGAACTTTCCGCAGTGGCAACAGAGAATCAGACATAATAATTCCTTTGGTAACTGTTTTCTGCTATCCGATTCAGAGCTGCTGTGATTGCCTCCACATCCATTCTCATGCTTGAAGTTGTAAATTTAAAAAAAAAGCTGAATTTTGTTCTGCCACAATCTTGCCATTCATTCTAGCTGAAAATCCCCAGCCAGGTCTTACACCCTGATACACAGAACAATAGGTGTACTCTACTGCATCATCTAGCCCAGCCTTTCCATCTATCAGTTGTTGTACCTCTAATTCTGCCATACTGTTACACCACTCTCTACATTCTCTTCCTAATGTGATAATGACCTGATGGAAACTGCTGTTGGTGTTCGTGTTGACCCATTCCTGCCCCCTATGTATTTTGCTTGACTGAGGCCATCTTGATGGTATCTTCAGCTTGTGCCATCCATGACTTTCCTCTTTTCAACCGGTCTCCTCTTAAATTGTTCAGATTACCCTGTAGGGGATGCCTTTCATAACTGATAACTCACATTTGGCTTTGGCTTGCACCAGTAACAGTCTAGACTTGACCAATGTCAGCCCAAGCATATACCTCATTGTTCTAATTTGGGTATCTCTTGTGCAACCCAAGATGATTCTTATTCCTTCATTTTGAATCCTTTCAAGCTTTGTACACTATGAAGTTGACAGGGTAATATTTCTAAGTCATAATCAGTTATAGAAAGGACCAAAGGGCTGAACAATAAGACCAAAAATCTTTTGTTCCATGTGTATCGCTACCATCATCTTCATGGCCGCTAGGCCATGCTTGCATTTGATCAAAGTCTGCTCCATGTGATATCTGTAGGACAGACTTCGATCAAACGTCAAACCTAAGTACTTCAGCATATCTCTTCTTTCAACATTAATACCCTTCATGGATATGCTGGGCAAGTCTTCCCTTCCAATGCTGTTATTTAAAGAGCACCACAAAACACTGGCCTTCTCTGGGTTTACCCTTGACCCTGTCTGTTCACACCACTCTGTCATCTCATGCAAAGCACTTTCCAAGTTTATGGTCATGTTTTGCCTGTCTGACCCGCTTCGATACATTAGGACATGATCTGCTAATGTCAAAGTTCACCCTGGTCAAGTAGGCTGAATTTTTGCCCAGACATGCTGTCTACATGTTAAACAAGACAGATGACAATGATGATCTCTGAGGAAGGCCAGGGCAAAACAAAATACCACTGTTCTTTCCAACAATGCTGCCCCCATCCAATTAGCTAACCAGGGGTTCACACCAAGTCCATTACGCACTGCATAAGGTATGTGAAGTCAATGCTGTTATAGGCATCTTCAAGATCTATCGCGACAGCGACTGTTTCTTGCTTTCGCTCAAATCCTTCGTGCACATCATATGCAAACGTTCCAGCATTGCCCCACGTTGCCTTTGATGGCCTATAGCTAACCATGGTGTCCGGTATCATGTTCTTTCTTTCTAAGTGTGACATCTCTTTCTTCACCACAATTTTTTTCAGCAGTTTGCCATACACATTTCACAGGGTGATTATACTATAACTGCTGAGCTGCGAGGAATCCCTTCCTGGTTTTGGAAATGATTTAAGATAACTATGTAACCAGTCATCTGGTACATTTGACATTTGAATACTATCATTAAAGTCCCTCGCCATAGTATTTCATCATTACTTAGCTGTTTGATATGACCAAAGCGTACATCGTCTGGCCCCGGAGCATTATTTCTGATGCCTGGCAATGCCACCTACATGTCGATTATAGCCACCAAGTCTTCATAATCGTTGAGTATGACAGTATTATGCCTGAGATTATCTAAAGTGTTGCGTCGATCTGTACAATCATCTTCATATGTTTGCATTAAAAACTGCCTAAAAAACTCTTGCCCCTTATCAATGTCACTTGTCAGTGGTACCTTCTTGTTGTGCCCTTTCTTTTTCTTTCATGTTGTAGTTCAAACAGAAATCATGACTGGTTTCACCATGACTATTTCACCTCATGGATCTTGAATATTTGGTATTTGAAGAATGGTTCTTTTAAAAAAATTCATTTGTCGGTTCAAATTCCAGAATGTGTGTAGTGTTTTCTCCCCGCTACGTCTGTCACAACATTTTCCCAAATGCTTTCCTTGGCCTCTTTGGCACAGATTTTAAATGCATTACTTGGGATTTGTTTATCTTGATGTTTTCGCTCAATATCTTCACAATTTACAGGTCACAAAACAAGAATCAGCTACATCTGTCAAACAATCTTCTCAAATGCTTTGCTTGACTTCTTTGGCACAGATTTTCAATGCATTACTCAGGATTTGTTTATCTTAATGTTTCTGCTCAGAATACAAGAATCAGGGACACAGCCAAAACACTGACAGGACTAGTAACCTGGTCAGAAGATGGTAGCCTCCAGAACAAGGACATGGCTAGAACAGGAACGCCATTGGAGCAAGAACATTAACTCAAAATGCTACAGGACACGAACAAGAACACACCCCGTGCGGTTTCTGAGACCTCATTGTGGCAGAAAAAGAATAGACCCATTGCATCTCTAACAACCAGGCCATAAAAGTCTACTAATATGGAGTGTTTCTTTCGAATTGGGGGTGCTTATGCGAGGAATCAACAGTGTGTATTCAAGTATGCCTGATCAGTAAAACGGATTTGCATGCAAAATGTTTAGGAACAAGAAAAAAAATCAAGAATGGATAAGCCACCAGAACTTTCCTGCCGGAGTTCACAGCAGTTGAACAAGACGAAGAAAATGCGTATGAAGAAGGAGGAGGAGGAAAATGAGAAAATTGAAAAAAAAAAAAAAAAAAACTAAATTTTTGCGCAGCAGTTTACAGCAGAGGAAAAATAAGAAAAAGAAGGCAGAGGAGTAAGGGTTAGAAGAAGAAGAGAGAAGGCTGAAGAGGAGAGGAGGAGAAGGATGGGGGAGGAGGCCAAAGATGACAGGAGGAGGAGAAGGGTGGGGGAGGAGGAAGAGGAGAAGGAAGGAGGTGGAGAAGAAAAAGAAGAAGAAGACAAAGACACAAAGAAGAAGAAGAAGAAGCAGATGTAGAAGGTGAAGGAAAATAATAATAATAATAAGGAGGAGGAGGAGAAGAAAAAGAAGGAGGAAGAGGAGGGTAAGAAGAAGAAGAAGAAGGAGGAGGAGGAGGAGGAGGAGAAGAAAAAGAAAAGGAGGAGGAGGAAGAGGAAGAAGAAGAAGAAGGAGGAGGAGGAGAAGAAGAAGAAGAAGAAGAAGAAGAAGAAGAAGAAGAAGAAGAAGAAGAAGAAGAAGAAGAAGAAGAAGAAGAAGAAGAAGAAGAAGAAGAAGAAGAAGAAGAAGAAGAAGAAGAAGAAGAAAAGAAAAGACCAAGTAAAGAAAGAATACAATCCGAGAGAGAACACTCACACTGAGTCGTGACACCAACAGAACTTTGATCCCAAAACAACGAGAGCACCGACAGAGCACCGATAAACGTATAAAATGAAGTACCGATAGAACCATAACCGATAGAACCATAACACCGACAGAACAAGGGTACTGACAGAACCATAGGACTGACAGAACAATGCATTGACAGAACCGACAGGATTATTAGAATGCCCATTACACCACAACAGCTCCAGAACCACACACACACATGTGTAAAGCTAAGACACGCTGGTGCGCGCACGCGCACACACACACCAACTGATGCTCCTATTTTGAGTAGCATAGATACATTTTTAATGAACACTCAAAAGTTGCAACAAACCTCTCCTTAGCCGTACACACTTCACGTCTCGGGACAGACTGCAACCACCAGTGTCAACTGGCGGAATGGGTGAGTCCGCGTGGGAATATCCGCAACGTCAGTGGTTGTGAACGACGAGTCAAATTGTTCGAATATACACACGTAAGAATTTTAAGCCACGGTATTCCCAATTTTTTTTAACTGGTAGGCAGCACAAGACAGGGTACTACAGGGAAAGAAAGGGGGGGGGGGGGGGGGGTTGACGCAGGCCAACAAAGACCTGACCTGGATCGAACATGTGGCAGACTGGACATGTCAAAAATAAGACAACTTCGTTCGGCCCACGTCATGTCTAGAAATGGAAAGACGGATCGGATCAGTCAACAGTAACTCTTGTGTTTCAGAGTTATGAGACAGACAAACATACAGACCGACGGACAGACAGAGACAAAGTTTATGCGGAAAACGTGTGGCCACGAATTGAGGAAATTGATATCAAACCAAGTGTGCGACATCCTGCCAGTACGTCTGCGACCAGGGCTACCAATACTGGGTCCCCCCCCCCCCCCCCCCCCCCCCCCCCCCCCAAGATCTGGTTAATATATCCTTAGATAAAAGTGGGTAAATGTTTAATTTCGTAACTATAAAATTTGTACTTTTTATAATTCTTGGGTTTTTATTTTTTGTGTTTTGTTTTTTTCTTATGTACTGCTGTTTTTTGTCAGCTTAGCTTAGATTTGATAGAATTCCAATTGACAGCCCTGCCTACGACAAGTGTCATTCAAGTCTGTTGCGCTGTAACCGACAGACACGATTTCTGATTCACCTTCAAGTGCTGAGCGAGCCGCCGTGTTATAGCAGGCCCGCCTGTGGATCCGAAGGACGTGGGTTCGGGTCCTGGCGGAGCCGAACATTTTTCCAAATATGACTTTGGCTCCCAGGTGGACCAAGCCTTAAAATGTGTTAAAACGGCCGGTGTGGTGCTGCTCACATCATCCACTGAGTGCTCATTAGTCTATAGAATATGGGTCTAGCCCTATATGCCCAATACATTAAAATGGACGCTAGGCAGCGGCACTTTTCGAAGCAGGGGCACATTTTTTGCTTCTGTCGGACGGTGGCCGGTGCATTTTTGCTCCATTTGTAGACTGGATACAGTTTCGTCGCCCAGCTTCTGAGTTGAATGCATGGAGTGACACTGTGAGCTGCGAATTGCATTTTGAATGTTTTTTCGACAGTGACCAACGTGTTAGTGTGAATTGTAGATTCAGAAAATGGCGCGATGCCTGTCGTGCAATGTTGGCGGTGACCGTATGTGATTAAAATTGATCGCGTGGGTAACTGCTGATCTGTTGGTGACAAGTTTTGCTATCATCAATGATGAACAGCATTTCTAATGTTGGATTGTTTGTGTTAGCACTTCGGATGGCTACCGTGTGCTTTAATGCGAGTATATGCTAGATATGCTGAGACAGCAGTCTGTCAATCCTTCCACAAGGGACTGTGATAAACATTCTGAGTGTTTTTCGTTGGCACAGGAGCGGAGCAAAGATGGTGTGACCCGTTTGCTATGAAGCTGAAACTAAGACTACCAGACACCAGAAAGCGTGGAAAAGGTTCCTGTGCACGTTTCACTTCAAGTGTTGATTCTGATGTGCAAAGGCATCGTGTCACAGTAATGAGCGTGACGTGGCAGAGTAATGAATGTGACGTGTCACAGTGGTTGGCCCCTAGCATTTACCCGGGTATCACTTTTCCCGACCCAACGTGCCTCGCCATAACTGATACAAATCCCACTGGCAGCCCCAGATTATATCAGTCCGCTGTATGAAATAAGCAGCGGCTCTGTGTCTTCGAGATTAGTGAGCCCGTTTAATCACAACACGACGTACCAGGGTTGGGTTTCCGCAGGTACACACAAAAAAAAAAGGGTTCTTTGTTTACATCTTACCCCAGATGACATCACAGGACAGTCCAACATTTTAGAGGGTGGTAAGGCTGGGTTTCTAGGCTTTCTGATGCTTTTAACGACCACAAAACATCTAGAACTGGCCCTAACCCCAACCCACCTAGGTAACACGAGAGGGTGCAGCCTAGAGCCCACGAATGTCTGCAGCCTATCTACCACCCCCTGAAATATTAGACTGTCCAGTGACCTCTGGAATTCCCCTGTTTGGGGTAGGATATTAACAAAGCACCCAAAAAAGCAGATGATAAATACACTATTAGTTCCAACTTTATGATATCAATGCCAGACAGCGACAGTCCTAGAAAAGCACAATCACAAAATGTGAGATGAGGTGTAATGCGGCGGGAAAAACAAGAAGAGACAATCACCAATGAAGAACTAAGAACAACAGTAAGCACAGTACCGGTGAATGATTCCATGGGGCATCAAAGAATCAAATGGTTCGGTCATCTGGTCAGAATGGAACAAAATCAGCCAGCTGCTAGCGAGTAGTACATGAGAAGAACAGACTGACTACAAAGACAAGAGGCCGACCAAGAAAAATATGGGTGGAAGGAACAAAAAAGACATTACAAAAACGCAATGTGACATCAACCCAAGCCACGAATCTAGCAGAAGAAAGAAAAATACACATAATTCCTTTACGGCATTAGCAGTAGGACACAAGAAAAAGAAGAACACGCCAACTCTACGTTTTCCGAAGAAGACACAGCATCTCTGGGTTTGACCCGAAGTCCGATGAACCGATTCTGCACAAGATGCAAACCACTATCGCGCCTGACTGTCTGCAGCCCGTGCAGTAGCAGCAGCGTTTTCAGCGTCGGAATATAATTCACTGCTCCGGGTTTGATTCCAGATGGCTTGGCCTTTATCTGCACAACAGCTAGCCACCAACTGAGAGTGTCACACAAAGCACAACCGTAGCTCCATTGGAAATCCGTGTGGATTACCAATGGTTATCTGGTAGATGACCAGATTACCATTGGTAACCCACAGGGATTTCCATTTAAAACAAAACGGTACTCGTGAACCAAATGACGCAGTCCGTGAAATGAAGCCACGACCAGGGCTGCCAATGGGATTTCTTTGAAAAACCCAGCTTCGCTAAACAAAAACCCAAGCAATACATAGACGAAGAACAAAAAACCAGATTGTTGAAAATGTACAAAATGTATATTACGAAACGAAATATTTACCACTTTTATATAAGGATATATTTAAAAAAAACAGATTTCCCCGAGGCGTCAAATAAAAACCCAGATCCCCACAGAGTGCCAGGCAAACGATTTAACCACTTAGCGACAGCGACCCAATCCCCAACAGCAGGTGCACTAGCCACTAACCTTTAGACGCCCCACCTGCTTCAGCGTTTACACTGTCTAGGTAAAGATAAGCCAGGGGATGACACCATTATCAAAGTGCGGTTAGAGGCGAGTGCTCCCCCCCCCCCTTCTTTTCCCTCCCTCTAACACACATTTGTTAAAAGGGGAGAGCTGCGCCTACAACCGCACCCCTGTAGAAAATGTGCAATCTGTAATTCCAAGGTACCGGGCTCGATCTCAGCTGCGGGGGGATTTGGCAGCTGACTGCCTTGCGTTGGTTTCAACAGTGGTTTTGAGAGCCTACCGTGCAGGCAATGGCAAACTACAGAACGTAACACTGTCTAGTGAAATCACAAACAGCAAAAAGGGATTGGTTCTGCAGCATTCTGTAAGAGGACAAGCTTTTTAATGATCTGCCTTTCACAGTGTTTGAGTGCTTTATTAATATCCTACCCCATACAGAGGAAATCCACAGGTCACGGGACAGTCTAATATTTCAGGGGGTGGTAGATAGGCTGCATGCAGTCGTGGGACCTAGGCTACACTCTCTCGTGGGACGTAGGTGGGCTGGGGTTAGTGCAAGTTCTAGATGCTTCGGGATCGTTTAAAGCTACAGAAAGCCGGGAAACCCAGTTTTACCACCCTCTAAAATATTGGACTGTCCTGTGACGTCATCTGGGGTAAGATATTAATCAAGAACCAGTATTTCAAATATATTCTATTTATTTTCCATTATCACCGTCTGTGTCCGGGGCCCTGTTATAGGGAAAACAAGAATATACCTACTGCCTACCCAAAAGCATGTTGTAAGAGTCGACTAATTGGGAGCTTCCTTCAAAGTTGGAGTGCATCTGCCTGAGAAGCAAGAAATTAGCAGTCTGCATACGAGTCAGATCTGTAAAATAGATGCACACGCAACACTCAGCTTCTGGAACAGGGCTGCAGTCATAAGTGGATGAACAACCAGAACTTTCCGCCAGAGTTTACAGCTGGTTAACGCGAAGAAGAAGAACAATTTTCCATTAGCATTAGTCAGTCTTTCCTCTTGAGCCTAAGCATAGGGCAGAGGTCATAGTTCTCTATGTCTGCCGGTTCGTTGCCCCCTGTTGTAGGTCCTGGATGTTAAGCCCTCCCTGATGATGGTCCTAAGCAGGGTCTCTCTTGGTCTTCCCCGGTTGTCTTCTCCCTTCTGATGTCCATATGATGGGTGTGATGAAAGGAGTCTTGTCGGTTCCTAATTTATAACGTACCCCAAACACGAAATCCCCGTGGGAAATCCACAGCTGACCTGACAGTCCATTATTTCAAGGGGTGGAAGTGTGCTGTTGTGTGGTGTTTTTGTTTTTTAGTGTTCATCTAGTGTCTTCAAATGCTAACCCTAACCCTAAGCCTAGCCCTAAACTTGGCTGTATAAAATCGCGAGAAACTACAACCTGAACACCCTAGAATTTATTGGGAATGTCTCCCGTGACGTTGTCGTGACGTCAGGGGTAAGTTATAAATTATGTACCATCTTGTCTTATCCATTTTGAGTGCAAAAGAGGAGGGAGGGAAGGAGCTTGTCTTATCCATTCTGAGAGCATGGCCGATGTAGTTCCATTGGCGCTTTCTTATAAAATTGGATACATTATCTTGCTCGGTCTCTTATACAATATAATAATTATTAGTGCGCATTTAAACAAAGCCTCAGTCTCATGAAAATATAAAACGGGGTTGAGCACCCTAATGATTTCTCTGTATTGGAGCTCCTGCCTTGCATGTGTCTGAACGCTGTCAGAGACAATATTGACACGACAAACGAATTTGTCTTCCCGCCGTTTAAGCAGGCAGGTGAAGGGGGTCGGTCGCATGGGTTGTCCAATGTTTTAGACTAGCGTTCATGGCCATGCGCAGTGAGACAATACAGGTAGCTAGGTTGAGACCTTGAGGAAGAACAAACGAAAAACAAACAAACGCACAGTATATATATATATATATATATATATATATATATATATATATATATATATATATATATATATATATATATATATATACACACTGAGAATCTCAGCCCAAACAAGCTGTATAACCACACAGATTCCTAAAGAAGAAAAGTCACAATTGGCAAAATAAACGTTGCTGTCAAAGAGAGAACGAGGAAAGGGGCAAAAAAGGGTGTGTGCGACGTGCAGCGAGAGAGAGAAAGAGACAAGAGACAAACCATGCGCGTGTGAAAGAGAGAGAGAATGAAAGAAAGATACGTGGAAAGAAAGATAGAGTCTAAAAGACAGATAGTCGCTGTCAAGATGCAAGAATTGTCTGAAACGGAGAAGCCTCTCCCAAGAGGTCTGATGAGTTATTGGCCCGGAAAAGATACCTGGTCAAATGCAGCCACTCTTGCCGTTGATGTTTATGAAGGTTTCCAGGACAGATAGGAAACGATGCCGGCAGCGCTTGATCTCGAGGATGCGTATAATAGAGTTAAATATAATATTTTGATGACTGCACTGATGGAGAAGAGGGTCAGTCCCTGGCTGGTGAATTGTATAGCAGCTGTCCTGTATTTTCATCGGTTGTTCTCCTTCTGGGTTCATGGGCCTCAGATTATACTCCCTGGACTGCCACAGGGATCTGCAATCTCCATTGTGCTCTTTAACGTGTTTACCATTTGATATTTTACAACGGATCAACATCATCGTGCAGAGTGGTAAGCTTCGCTTCAGAGGTCACGAGTGAAAAGCATTGTCCGGAACTTTTCTCCGGCTATGCCTGTACCTTAAGAAATGAACAGGCGGACAGACTGGCTGGCTCTGCTCAACTTGGTGGAATACTGATGCATGATAAGGCAAACGTTGTTATGGCCTTATGGGAGCGCCTGTACAATTCGGAAGAGCAAAGGAAGGGGGTTTTGACCGATACTGGACGCTCAGAGGAAACGAGACGGACATATAATCAGACCACTGCTACTACCACTGGTACTGGAACTCTGTACTGGGAGCTGAAGGAAGGCGGAGCGGTTAAGGTGATGGTCCGAGTGCTGTGACGTCGGTTCTTGAATAAACTCAACTAATGTGTGAGTTGGACAGTGAGAGAGAAAGATAGTGTGTGTGTGTGTGTGTGTGTGTGAGAGAGAGAGAGAGAGATACTACTTTTAGGTTTAGCAAGTTGTTTAAGGCCTTGGGAGGAACAATACAAAGGTATATACTATATGTGTTTGTGTGTGCGCGCGCGCGCGTGTGTGACTAGAGGGAGGAAGGAACACACAGTGAGAGATGGTGGGTGTGTGTGTGTGTGTTTGAAAGACAACAAGTGCAAGCAGATCGTGGTTTCTCGACGTGAAAAGATGTAGAAAGCGACCAGGTCAGCCCAATCAGCCAGCTCCCATCTCCGGCTGGACACATCAAGTGTTCCGGAACAGCCCTCCCCCCCCCCCCTTCCACACACACACACACACATGCAACACGTCGACTGCACACATCAAGTGCTTGCACACACATGCTCACATTCAGACGTCCCTGTCTGGGGCTGCCACCTGTTTGTTTTCACCAACACCAAATCTGTTTCCGTCTTGATAACCTTCTGCGATCACGTGAGCGTGAGAAACAAACCGGACGACAAGCAAAGGGGTACAAGTCAAGCCTGGCACACAGGCCCCTCGCTTCTGTCAGCCTGGCGTTCAGAGGCGTGGAACCAAGGGGCTCGGGCACCTTGGCCAAGTGCAACCCCCCCCCCCCGCCGGGCCACCACAATTTTTGGGGACGGTAAATTTACTCTGGTCTCCCCATTTAAACACCGCTACATATTAGCTTCTGATTGGACGAACTACAGCCCACCCCCATTATGATAGGTCGGCCTCAAGCGATCCGGCTTTCACACAAGGTCACTGGGATATTCCGCAATGGCGCTGATACCGCGTGTTGTATATTTCACCATGACAGAGCCTTTAACACTTCTAAAACATTTAGATACAGGGTCTAACACACAACACCCCTAAAGAGTGACAAAACATATGTCACAGGCCGTCTCTTTCTCGGGACACTCATAACCTTGACCACGGTAGACTAGTATAACCAACTTATCAATGGGGTTGACCTACAACCAGTTGCGTGTAAATGGGGAGACCATCGTTTAAATAACCTTGGGGACATCTCGCCCACACCTAAAAAGAATTCTAAGAGGCTCACCCCCCCCCCCCCCCCCCCAGGATGTTCTCTATTTAAATATTTGTTTAAACATTTCATACTGTTTCAAATCAGGAGTGTTCATTTAAAAACATGAAAGAGACATTAACAGATGTGGCAGAGAATTAAACAGCCCATTTTTTGAAAATAAACTATTCACCATGGCTTTGTCATAAAAAGTAGCTGTAGGCATTCAGGCAATAATCCCATTGTTTAGGTAGGCGCGCATTTCAGTCACAAAACAAATAAATTAATTAAAGATTGTGGTTGGTCACTACACCAAGTGTTTATGACACTCCTTATGTCTGTATCTGTGTGAAACTGTTGCCCCTCTAGAGCTTTTTAGAGGTCTGAACAAATAAAAAATCATAGGGCGCTGCCCGGGGCAAAATTTGGAGTTAAAAATCTACCCTAAGTATTTCAGGATCCTCGCTGGTGAAACAGAGTTTGTGTACTGTGCTAAGTTTCTTCAGACTCAGGCTTGAGTTAGCAGTAGAACAAAGCACTTTTGGGTTACACCCATGTTCCATGATGTTGATCCGTAGAATAACCAAACAAACACAGGAAGAGATGGGTACTGATTGGCTTGGTAGAGGGGGATAGAAAGTTTATATAGTAAAATATATAAAAGTGATTATAATGGCAGGTGTCAGCTGTGGTTCCGGGGTGGTTTGTGGTTAAACAGCATCATCAGAAGCTAGATGTGGTCAAGGCCCTTTGGAAACAATGCAGAAGTGTGAATAAGTCATTATTCTCTAGGGAATGGCACAGTAGGGAGTGACCAGGGCTTATGGTCAACAGTCAACACTCAGAGGAAAGGCAAGATGGGCACACAACCAGACTGGTACTGACAGCACCAGAACTGAAACTCTTCTCTGGATGTTGAAGATGGAGCATGTATAGTACTGTCCTTGGTGTGTATGTTCTATCTCAATGTTATGTATGTTCTATCTCAACTTTATGTATGTTCTATCTCAACATTATGTATGTTCTATCTCAACTTTATGTATGTTCTATCTCAACTTAGTAAATTAGGTAAAAGATTCTTTTCATGCCAATAACGTGTCAATCAGACGGTGCTAGATTCAAATTTTTACACAGACAAATCAGCATTCTCTTCTTCTTCTTTATGTTCACCGGCTGTAATCCCGACAGAAAGTTCTGGTTACTCATCCACTTCTGGACTTTAGTCTTGTTCCAGAACCTCAGTGTTGCATGCACATCCATTTTACAAATCTGTACGCAGACTGTTGTTCCTTGCCTCTCAGGCAGATGCACTACGAGTTTGAAGGAAGCCCCTAATTAGTCGACTTTTATGACATGCTTATAGGGGGAGGCAGTGGGTCTATTCTTGTTTCCCCCCCCCACAAGGCGGCCCGGAAACCCACACTGGGAATCAGCATTCTAAAAGTGATGTGGTCAACATCATTTGGATATAATAATATTTTTAGTGTAGAATAATAAACAATCTGAGATATGCTGACGACACAGTGTTGCTAGCAGAGAGTGAGCAGGAGTTGCAAGACCTAGTGGAGCAAGTAAACAGAAGGTGTGCAGAATTTGGATTAGATATAAATTTGAAAAAGACAAAAAACCATGATATTTAGCAAAGAAAATAATCAGCTAACAAAGAATATCACAGTGAATCGGGTGAAATTGGACAAGTAATATCTTGGACAAGTAATAACATGTGACGGCAGACGTGAAACAGAAGTCAAGAAAAGAATAAGGATGGCCAAAAACATTTTCAACAACATGCAAAAGTTACTGACGTCAAGAGAAATAAGCAATACATTAAAAATGAGAATTGTCAAATGTTATGTATTCTCAACCTTACTGTCTGGCACAGAGACATGGACAATAAACAAACAACTGGAAAATCGTATCAATTCTTTGGAGATGTGGATATACAGAAGATTAGGTCGTATTTCATGGAAACAAAAGCTAACAAATACAGAGGTACTGAGGAAATTGGGAATGAAAAGAGAGTTGCTAGGGGAAATAAAAAAGAGACAAGTGAAATATTTTGGCCACATTAAAAGACATAACAGTATTGTAAAGATCATCCTAGAGGGAAAGGTTCAAGGTAGTCGAGCAAACGGCTGATTGATTGATTGAATATTTTTAGTAAAATGTATCACTTATTTGTAGAACTGACAGAGGGACAAATTGCATTCTTCATGCATTCTTTCACACACAATTTTACTAGAATGTCTGCCTGGAACCCACAGGGTCAAAGGAAGACCAAAGGCATGTGCAAGCACACACACATGCGTGTGCATGCACACACACACACACATAAAGAAAAAGAATTAAGAGAATGAAGTTAAAAAAAAGGGGGAAGAAATGGGTTGATCTGCACGTGATAGCAAATAATAGGACAACCTGGCGTCAGCTGGTTAACGGTCTATGCTCCACTGGGGGATAAAAGGCGGAAAAAGAATATTCACACATTTTTCCCCCTCCATGAATCACTGGAGCATGACCATTCAAAACTGTAATCACCAACATACAAGCAACTAGGAATCCCTTTTAACAACAGTTGAGAAAACAAAAACAAACAAAACACACATATGGTGTGGACATGTAGTAAGATCTACTGACCTTACCAAAACCATACAACAGCACTTAGTGGTGCACAGAAAGAGGAGATGAGGCAGACAATGAAAGACCTGGATTTAAAATATGGCTGACTTGAGAGGCCTTAAAAATGAAAACAAACTGAGCACATCTAACTGCCAAAATATGGAAAGCCTGGATCAAACAGTCGAACATAACTTGGTGACCTAACAAAAACACTGTGTAAGAGACTACAGACACATGTGTACTGATATGCAGGTGACAATTCTTATTGCTGGTGAAACTCACTAAGAATGGATGCTAATTTCCACATTAACTCTTTCAGTACCTGACTATTTCACTTTAACTTGGCCCGTATATTTAATTATTTTAACATGTTTTGATGGCTGATTCTAATAATTCTGTAATTTCAGTCCTCCAATGTCTTCTTAGTGTCGGCGCCCCTGTTGTAAACAGTAATAAATAAAAATATATAGTGCAGACCACTTGAGGATATGCCTAAATTCTGATCTGGATAAGAGGAATTTCTGATAAGAACAACCATTTCTTGGGTCCCTGGTGAGTTCTCATCGGGTTTGCATGTAGCGTGTTATTTGGTTCTGAATGGGTTTATATAATAAATTTATCGTTTACTGTCTTCACTAACTCTTTCAGGCCCATGAATTTTGACTAGGTTCACATTAATTTCTCTTTACAAAATGGCAGTGGGGGTGGTGTTAACAAAAAGGCAACTGAGAATGTAATAATTTCTAATCCCAATAAAAGTATAAATTTTTTTAAAGAGGAATGTATGTACATTTTGAATCTGACGATATGTTTTTGTTTCATATTCTTGAAGTTAGTAGGAAGAAAGAACAGAAAGAATTCAGCAAGTGTTATGTTTACAAAGACAAAATTGTACCCCCCATCCCCCCCCAAAAAATCACCACTTACCATAGTTTTGCAGTCAAAGAGCAGTGAATATCCATATTTGAGAATAACACTTTAAAGTTTATTCAGTTTCCTAACAAATTTAAAAGTTATTATACGTTTCTGAGTTAGTTTATCACTCAGAGGCTTTAGGTTCTCACAGAGTGCTGAACAAAATTCCAAAGACAAAATTACAGAAAATTGGACCTATTGTTCTATACACACAAAATATGAACTCAGTAGTTATATGCAGATTGTAGCTGCAATGATTTCAATGCAGCTTAGCAATAGTATGAGTATAGTACTATCTGAAACAGTCCTTTTGATGCAAATGTGGGTGACTATCACATCCTTGCAAAAGACATTGGTCCTCCTAGTTTACCTCATCAGAACGAACAGCTGATCGTTCAGCTGCCGTGTGAATTTAGCATCTAAATCACTTTCCAAAAAATTCAATTTTATATCATTAGAAAACATCTGATTGAAACAATTTCAGAGCTTCAGCCACAGAAAGGCGCATTTTTTTGCCTCTGCTTGTGTTCGGAACATTGGTAACCAGGGCAACTTGAACCCAAAATCAGAAAATGCACCGTCTTAAAAAAAAATTTAAATAATGCTGGCAAGGAATTAGATCAGTTTGTGCCCACAAGTGAGAGAATACAGACTTGTTTACAAATAAAAACGTTTGAGTAACCTTCCCCTTATACTTTAATGGTAGTTCTGAACATTAAAAAGGAATACAGAGCTGTATGCGAGTACAAATGTACGAGACACATGATCAACGCAAACAGTGTTGTTTGGGCAAATTAGAACTTTTCAATCAACACACAAAGCGTTGCTCAAGACTCAAAGAGTTAAACAGCTGACAGAGGTGAACGAAAGAAGAAGAAGAAACAGCTGACAGCCTAGTGCGTACAGTCAAATAAGTGGTGATGAAACAACTAGGCTTCCTAAAAACTTTTTGTTTAGAGCTTAACAATTTGCCACTTAAGAATTTCCAATTGCTAGTGCTTGCTCACCAATTACATTGTGAGTGGGTACTACATAATCAAAGAGTGAACTGGGGAATCTACTGGCATAGACCTATCATGGGATCTGGGCGACATACTACCAAACCATCTAAATTGGTAATCTGTGATGGCTGCTGAAGATGGAGTGTTTATTAGAACTGCCTGAGTGCTATGATGTCAGTTCTTATCTCAACTCAGCTGGTATAGACCTAAAGAGAAATCCTGTTTTTGGAATGTCCTTTAATCAATGAGTGGTCTTTCACTGCTAAAGGACTAGTCACTAGCCAAACCAGAATGTAATGAAACTACGTAATATGTAAAAAAAAAAAGTTTGCCCACAGCATATGAGAAAAAAAAAAAAAAATGCACTGCCAGATGTCTTTAGTTTATTCTGAGTTAAGCTAAACACACACACACAAAATTATGTCTTGCTTGTTGCATGAAAAAGATTCAGACACATATCCTTGATGTATTATTTACTATTATGAATAGACACCGACAGAGATAAGCGGTCAATTAAAGATTTTTATAACAAGAACTACAATCTTCACTATAATCATTATATACAATAAATAATACCATAACTTAGAAGACGTTACCATTTTCTGATTTGTGACTAAATTCAACAACTACAGGGAGAATCAGAATGTGTAACGAAGGCCAGTTCAAGTGACAAGTGAAAGTCAGCGGTGAACGGGAACTAAAAGGGGGAAAAAAAAACATACAATATTTTGCCTATGTGACCAAGGATAATAGTTGAAGTTGGCTTGAAGACGGTGACAACACAAAAAAACTTTCCCAACTCCTACAATACATCCTTGTAACCGCTTTCCGTCTCATATCTACATTATATAGCCATACAAAATCTCAAGAGAGAGGAGAATTTCACTGACTTACCCAAATGACTGTGAGAAAGCCAAAGGAAAGTGTAGTTGATGTTCAACCCGGAAATCTGAGCCGCAGACTGGGGCGACTTCTGCTACAAGTGTCCCGGTTTTTGCCTGTCAAACACTGTCACACTTTGCCGCAAAACTACGCAACTTTCACTTGCCGAAAATCTCCGACTAATTTCTCCAACCTGAGGATAGTGATAAGTAAGGATCGCCGATTATTCTCTTAGCACTCAGTAAAAATCCATAGGTACTTCTCCTCAAAAAGATCTACATGCGTAAAACGACTGAATGACGCCTGTTCTGTGTTGGTTAGTCAAACGTTTTGTCCCTTTGCTGGTCCAGGCTGCATCACGATCAGCCTAGTTAGGAAAACGGATCATATCCTTTGCCATGTACGTCTTCGCTGCTGTGAGTGCTGCGCATAATATTGAAATCGCTTCTGTCCAGCACCGAACCAGCCATAGCAACCGCAGTGTCTGCAGGAAAATCTTTACACTCATTGTCCAACGATGTGTCGTTGCGCTAGTGACGTAACGTGGTCAGATGGTACCCGCTGAGGAAAATTTCGTCTCACATCCTATATATATTTATATATATAATTTCTTACGCTACTGCTTTGGGTCACCACTTACTGATGGCGGTCTAATCGTTTTATTTTTTCATAATTGACGTCACTGCACTTTTGGCATTTCCATGTATGCTCAGCCCATACAACAGACACCACAGGGTAACTCTGCTGCTTGTTCTCATGAGAAGTTGGTTACAACGTCTCATATCTTGACATCGAAGACGACAATGACGGACTGTATGATTATTTCCATCCATCTCTGGCGGTCAAACGCAAACAGGGGCAATGAAATCTGGGGATGAGGTGGGAAGGGGCTAAGGCCCATTAAAATCCTGCAACCATCCTCGCTCTAGAAAATGTGTATGACTGTTGAATGACCCCGGCTAAATAGCTTTCACGTGCGATGCCTAAGAAGAATACTTGGCATTAGGTGGTAGCACAAGATCACTAACACTGAGTTATTGGAAGGAGCAGGTATTACAACAGTATTCTAAATGCTCAGTCTACGAAGACTAAGGTGGCTGGGTCACACCTGGAGAGTGAAGGATGGCAGAGTCCCTAAGGACATCCTATATGGGGAATTAAACACAGGTAGAAGATGTTGAAGCCAACTTCTACTACGGTATAAAGATGTGTGCAATCGGGACATGAATGATACAGGTATTGAGGTGTACTCGTGGGAACAAAATGCCACGGACCGTTGTGTGGAGGAGGCACACCAGGAAGGGAATAAGAAAAACGGAAGAAATTATTGAAGAAATGATGAGAGCTGAGCATCTGAGAAGAAACAGACTAAACATAGATATTGACAACAATGATCCTGAAAACCCATGTTATAATTGTGGAAGACTTTTCTTAACGCGGGCCGGTCTTGCTAGTTACACTCGCCATCGCCATGGACTGTGAGTCCCATGACTCCACATAGCGCAAAATAACACTACATTCTGGAAAAACGGAAAGGTGCCAAACATAAAAATGAATGGAAGTTCTCTTTTCTTAAGGTATATCTCGATACAACTCGTATTATCTTCTTCTATGAAGAAGATAAGAAACACACATGGGTTGAAAAAGATACTTTGTTGTGAACCGAAACAGGCATGTTTCGCCACAGTGTGTGTGTGTGGAACAACACAGCATGGGTCAGAGGTGGGGGAGGGGGGGGGATTGTGGAGAACACAATAAGGGTCAGAAGTTGCTTAATTACACGAGATAGCTAGTCACAGAAGAAGACGAAGAATTTTCTTTACAACAGGAGGAACAGGGCAAGGTCATGACACCTCTGTATTTCTCCTGTTTGGCGGACTTCGTACTTCTAATCGACTCATTTTATACTCAACTACATAGAACATACATACACAAAAGTGTTGCGGGGGGTGGGGGGGGGGCGACATGCTACGGATATTTGTGTATGTTTGTCTTTAAATTTTGGCTGAAACGGAAATGCTAACAAGAAACCACGACCGACTCTAGGCTGGTGTTTGAGAAGGCCGTGCAAGAAACATACATCTAGGGGCAACAAATATGGTGTGCATATGGATTCTCTGTGCAGGGAACAAAGCCAGAAGGAAGTACTACTGTCCATAATAACTGGGCTAACACACGTCTGTGTTGAAACAAGGTTGACATACAATACAACAAAGGTACCGGAACCTGGGAGCTCGGTCTCTTGCCCCCACCCCCTCCCTCACCCTCCCCCCCCTTCCAAACGCTCCCCTTACCCACCCCCGCCAAATTTCCTTTACGTCATGGTGATGTGGTGAATGACAAATAAATAATGTTTTAATAAATATGCAAAATAGCTAAAATAATATACTTTGAATAACATAAATTGTATGAATAAAAACGTTCTAATAGAATTGTTATACGTGCTTTAACTGTCCCTCCCACCCCCTCCCTCCTGTTATCTATCCCATTTTTTTCTTATAACCCCTACAACTGTGTGTGTTTCGGGAAGTGGGAATGAGTTGGTTGGCTAGGGGTGACTTCGAGTAATAGTCGTAATTATTTTGTAATATCCTGTTCAACCAAGTCTTCTCCCTCATACGATGGAGAAGACTGTGATTCAACCCTTAGGCCTATGGATATAGTTGGGATATATATACCATGAGAACTCGATAAACACTAGTTTGCCATTCAACAGATTATTTTTAATATTAATTTGCTGAATGACAAATAATCTATGGTGTTTATCAAGTTCTCAGAGTAAAAAAAAGTATTTTATATATTGTGTAACTATTTATTTCAGATAAATATGTAATTTGTATTGTTTCAAATACTGCTTTGATCTGGGTTGTAGTTATGATATAAACAGTACTGTACTATGAATATTTAGATAATCTTGCTAACATTACGTCATTAGAATAAAGAAAATATAAAAAAAAAAACATGTAACCAAAATATACCACAAAAAAAAAAAAAAAAAAAAACGAAAAGTCTACCAGCGAGTAAATGAATAATGCCCTTGGTATAATAGTTAATTATCCTCGCTGATTTTATCTTTAAAAGAGACTTCTTCAATATATGGATGTTATTTCTAGTAATAAATTATTTGACCTTGCCACGTCTCTGAGCCTGTCTGTGTGCAATAACTTTTCCATCGTCATATGTAATTTACAGGAATTCATAACGTCTGTTAAAAGTTTTATTTGGAGTTAATATTTTTTACACTCCACCAAACAGTCCTCCATATTATTGTACTTCTGGCATAAACCACGTGTTTTTTTCCTCTTTAAAGCAACCTCCTCCAAATTGTTGTCTAAGTTATTTGCAATTGCATGGTATTTTAAGTTCATCTATTACCTGACATTGTCTTTGTAGAGCATTTGATAACATATGAATGTGTGCCCTTTAGACTTTGGTCCCAGTTTAAAACACGGGTGAGAAGTTTTGTCTGGATTTTTTCACCGGGGCACGACGGGAAATGAACAGGCGGACAGACTGGCTGGCTCTGCACAACTTGGTGGAACTGCTACACGATAAGGCAGACGTGATAAGTGCCTTGTGGGAGAGCGTCTACAGTTCGGAGGAGCAGATGGATCACCACAGTCTGGTGAGATTGATGCAGTTGGGGAGTGACGATAGGTTCTGGAAGAAGCTCGAGGCTCAGAGGAAAGGCAAGACGGACGTTTAATCAGAATGCTACTGGCACCATTAGTTTCGGAACTCTTCGCTGGCGCTGAAGATGGGGACGGAGCGCTTATGGGAATGCCACGAGTGCTGTGATGTCGGTTCTTGAATCAAATAAAATCAATTTAATCCCAGTTTAAAGACCCTTACACTGATAGCCAGGAACATCTCTCCTAGTTTTCATATTATGACTGATTATGCAGTGCCAAACCCATTGCCGATAAAATAGGTTAGGATAAAGTTTAACCAAATATTTCGTCTCTGTTTCGGTTAGATGTGTCCAGAATTTGGTTGTGAAATCTGACATGTCATACACAAATTGTCATAAAATCGAAAGTATTTAAATAAATTGTTTCAAATAAAGATTAGCTGATGTATAATTGAAAAGAAAATGCAGGCGAATTTTTAGAAATGGGCAGCAGTGTTGCTGAACAAGTAAAAAAGTAAGGTAAGCACAACATGTGTGTCGAACGTTCTTAAATGTTATGTGAATTTACTAATTTGTTTTTAGTGATTAGAAGTATATTACAATCTCTAAAGTCGTTCTTGTACACCCAGCCCTCTGTCATTTTTGCAAAGAGAAATTAATGTGGGCCAAGTCTGTCAAAATTCATGGACCTGAAAGAGTTAACAACTGATTGTGAGTAAATAAAAACGGACAGTAGTTGAGAAAAGGGAGGGTTGGGGGCGTCATGTACAATTTCAAGAGCTTTGAGTACAAAAATCATTTCTGCAGTGAAAATTTTTAAAATTATTACGTATGATGTAGTTTTTCTTTTTCTTTAGTTTTCCCTGAACCTCATTTTTGCTTGATAATGTGTAAGACGAGGGGGTGGCGGCGGTAATGTTTTATCTGAGTCGGCGCGCCTGCCACAGAGTGAACAAGAAGTCTGATCAAACTAGCAACAAACACCATTTTACTGGTTTATTAGTCCGATCAATCTGGTTACACCTTGTCGCTAGGCAACATGTGGTCGACAATGTAAACACTCACGATTGTAAACAAACCTGACGAAAGACGTGCCTCTCTGTATGCATGATGTGTGTAGTTTAGTGTATGTGTGAATAGTAATGATCACATATTTAATGTGTTGTAAATAAATAAAACTACTTAAACTTATTACTTCTATTTGAAATAAATAGTTTTTTCCCCCTGCTTCTCGTTTAGATTGACTGTAACCCCAATGTAAATATAATTAACTACTACTAGTAGTGTACGATACTTTAGCTATCAATGCTAAACCGAAGGCGTTAGTCAGTCAGTCTGGAGTAAACTGTTGGTTTACATTACCGTGATTCTCAGTATGGTTTTGTAAAGTAATGAAATTTACAGCTTTATTGTAAGCTCAAAGTAAAACAATTCGACTGCCTGTTAAGAATTAGACATTAACATTTCATCCAATTTTAAATCCGTGGAGGGCATATACTTCATTTTTGTTGTTCTCGTTCTTCTTCTTTATGATATTTACAATATGCATATTATCATGCGAATGTAACATACTTATTTATTAAATACAATTGCTGTATAAAAGACGGGTGTTTGGAAGTGCTGAATGTAAGATGGGCCCGCGTGCCCAATTTGTGAACCTTTAAAAATAAAGTTTGTTCGTTCTTCTTCTTCTACCATTGTGCTCCCCACCCCCTTACAAAGATTGTATGCAGTGGGGAGGAGTCTACTCTTGTATAAAATGTAAAAAAAAAAAAATGAAATCTATTAGTGGTTCAACAGAAACACATTTATATTGTTTGGTTGCTAAGATTGTTTATAAATCTGTTAGAGACGGAAACATGTATTTATATTATTTACATGTCAATCCTCCAGCGTCACTAATCAGAATGGCAGCATCTGGCATCAATGAACATCATGAAGCATGTAGAAAACAAAACATCATCAACAAAAGGGCTTACCTGGCAAGAATATTAAGGGTGTGTCAAAAGCTTATATATTTTACATATATATATATATCTTGTGTTGAGTCATTTTCATTCCTATGTGCGTGCGTGCGTGTGGTTTCTTTCTATCTCCATTCGTGCTTGTGTATGAATAGGAATTCCAGTCAAGGTTATCTTATAATGAACAGAAATGTAATATGGCTGTTTTGTAAATACAACATTTCATTTACATAATGTCAGTTTGCTTTCACCTACATCCATGGTCAGGAAGTGAAAGTATCAGTTTTCATGTAAATAATATCCTGTTCAACTCTCAAAATTATAATTAGAATATATAGTCTCGCTCGCTATTTTATATATTTTAAGCTCATTTCTTTCAGTCATTTATGCAATTTGTATTTCATTAACTTTTTCCTGGTAAGAAAAACAGTGGTTTGAAGCTGAAATTTTAAATACACTAGTTAGTTAAAAACACTTTCTATTAGTTACTGAAAGAGGCATTACAGACAATGAAATAATCATATAACTCCTTTTTTTTCCAAAGACTAAGCATTAAAACAGAATCAATCTGAATGAGAAATAGCCCCCCCCCCCCCCCTTTTTTTTTTTAAACCAAAACAAACACACAAAAAGACACACAATCAAGAATGACAAAATGAAAGTTGCAGCTAGAAAGCCCAGCTTCATCAGCAAACAACACAAATAGACAACACATGCAGTTACATGAAATAAAATCCTGCCTGCCAGATTTCTTGAGTACATGTTGATTAAGTATCAAAGACACAATAGCACACTATGCACATGGGCAAAGATGATCACATATAGAGTGTTGCCTGAGGCAGAAAAGGTTGACATTTTAACAGATGTGTCCCATTGCTAAAAATAGATATGTTGAGAATGACATTTTAATAAAGTTAACATCACTCTTTAACTCTTTCAGTACTAGGAGACACTGTTTTATCTTACTCTGTTATGAGCAAGCATTACCTAAAGTGAAGAAGAGTAGTAATTAAAGCATTGATGTCCTCTTCAACCCTTCTGGGTTACAATTGGGAAATGTTGAGTTAGTAGTAGTAGTAGATTTTTACCCCACCAGGACATCACACAAGTGATAAACATCCAATGACACAGAGTGCCACTATGTGGTTGAGGATCACTGTGGAGAGGTCCCAGAAACCGCGTTCAGCCATTAGACTATATTTATGGTCGGGCTATATTGCAGCCCCTGACAAGAGCCAGGGTGGGGCTTCAAAATAGAGACAAATTGCATCACACAAGGAGACGACAGGATAGCATCTAATGTTGAGTTTCTTCTTTGTTCAGAATTGCATATTTATGTTTGTCAACTACTTTTGGTAATTTAATATTGCATAGATTGTGTATTAATTGTAGTAGATTGATTGAGTATAGATTTTTAAATATATTTCATTTGTAAATAATTGTATAATTAATCAGATTGTATCATTTCTCTTTGGGAACATTTAAAGTGGTTATGGATATTATTATTATTGTGCTACATTGCATGCAAATGTTTGCCTATATTGTTTAATTCTTCCCTCTGGTAATCTAGATCTTTATAATTTTAGCATTTTTTCATTGTTTCAGAAATGCCACAGCTGTTCTTATATTCTTCAACAGCAGTTTTTTTTCCAGTTCATATTTCTTGCAATTTAGTAAATAGTATTCAATATTGGATTATTATTTCTTAAAGACTTAAAGTGAAATAGATCAATGCTGAGCTCTTGAGGTCCATTGCTTAATATCAGCCATTTTCTCAATATGCCCTTACTAGTGCAGCCAATTAGCCCTTATGTCATCATTATTTAGTAGCAATTTAAAAAGATTATGAATTTTCGTAGTGCTAAGATGTAATACGATGCACAATTAATTTATTTTTAGGATAAAAATCTACGTACGACAAGTTGTGAAAGTCCTCAGATTCTCGAGAGAATTGAGGCATCTTGCAGCTTATTTGGACAGGAAGATAATCTTCATGCTTGTCATGTGGGCAAAGCATATAGACAACATGAACGCAATGAGTAAGTTTAATGTGAAGTTTCTTCTTCTTCTTTGCGTTTGGTTTCATAGGAACTCGCATGTTAGTTGCAGGTTCCCAATAGCCTGCTGTGCACATTTCACTCTTGAGGCCAGGTTTCTGTTCAAAGTAATGTGAAATTTATGATTTAGGAGATGGTATGAAGCAGACAAACTGTTTAGATAAATTAAAATAGGCCTTCTGTGTGTGTGTGTGAGTGGACATGTTATGAGAAAAAAATGGCACAATAACTTAGTAACAACTGACAAATCTTATAGAAAGAGAACAAGGAGAAGGCAAAGAGATAACTACTTGTGTAGCCATGTATGTAAGGTGAAACAAGAACACAAACTTATTCATAATTGTGGTAATCATGTGGGATGGCAAAACATGACAACTTACACCTACTGGCACAGCACATGACAACAATGATAATGATGCTGATGATAGCAAAAAGAAAGAGAGAAAAACGATTTACGATTTAAAATTGTTGATCTTCACTGTGGTTCTGGACAGACATGTTTATACGATCCATAACTTTTACATTATTTTAAAAAAGGACTGTATTGTTTGTATGACAAAATTCTGAAAATGGATTGCAGAAAAATTTCAACTGATCAAAACACAAAAATGTTGTTATTGTTGTGTGTGTTTGTGTGTATATGGGGGAGGGGGGAGGGGGGGGAGAAAGTGCTATAGTGTTTAAAAGTTGTTTCTGTGTGTAGAAGACCATAATGAGTTTACAATGAGAGTATACTGAAGATTATAATTACTGTAGAACTGTTCAAAACATCATTCAAAGAAAGGGCAAGATTATTGAAACAGACTTGGAGAGGAGGAGTAAGAAAATGTATATTGTGCTACATGGTGACTTTATCTCTCCAAGGGTGAGCAAGATCTTGAAGCAACAGTCCCTGACCTATTCAGCCAAGCTTAGCCATCGTTTCAGTGTAAGTTGCATTAGTCCTTCTCATTTGTAAAATTTTTGTCTTTGCCAGTTTTAAAATTTGGCTCTGGTCATGAATCCTGGCCCACCTACACACTGTCTGACCTTTTATTGATACTTTCTCTGACTCTTCTACGTTGATGGGATGACACATTGTCTTGCTTCCAATTACACCAACGCCAATGTCGCATGTTCTACTCTATACAATGACACAGCTTTCAACGAAGCCAGGACATCTAGAACTGGCCCTGACCCAAACCCCCCAACCCACAGCCTTCACCTTCACACGAGAGCCTTTTGGCAGAAAGCAGTACAACGTGACACCTCTCTGACCTAGATCAGACTGAAAAAGTGTATAGATGGGCCAGGAAATGTGAACAGGTCCTAAAATTTAATTGTACAGGGTATCCATAAGTTTCCATATATAGGAAAAAAGACGACGCCTGATTGGTTGAATTATTAGGCAAAGAAGACCACACAGATGGTGGACACAGATGATGTTCCCCTCTCCCCAGGCACGAAAATACATGATCTAAGCACCCAGGGCTCATTTCCGGCATCTTGTCGCAGAAAATTAGACATTTTGGCCATTTAAATGTCATGTTGGCCTGGAGAGAACGGCGATAGAGGATATAGTTTTTGGAACACGAGGGAAGACCTGCGAAGGTGCACACAAGACATCGAAGATGCATTAGCGATTAAAGCATATAGTAAGTAAGTAAAGATCCCTTTTCACGCCTCTAGGCGCATCGGGTATATGGGAAAAGTACCCATATTTTTACAGACCAATCAGCACTAGTTGAGTAATGTGGTCAGCATTACGCCGGTCGTCTTTACTTCTCCAGCACATACATCCTGGTACCCATTTTAAGCTGGGTCAACCTGCGACGCCCCATACCATGATAAAAATCTACGAGCCAGCAGTGGGTTTTGATCGTGGTACGTTGGAATTACGAGTCGGACTCGCAACGCCTAAGCCACGAACACCACTCAATTTAAGCAAACAGCATTGGAAAATCAGCTAGAGAAAGAGATACTTTTAGGCATGTTGTGGCGAGAGCAGTATTCTTTAAAAGACCTGCTGACTGATAATGATGAGGCATGGAAATGCAGGAGTCAGGGAAGTTGACAATGTGGCATAGCAAGGTCAGGTGGTACCCGGTGTAAAAAATTGATTGTCACTTCTCTTCATACACACACTCACACACATTGTTTATGTTTTTTTAGCCATTTTGTCACCCACTTAGTGATGGCATCCAGTGAGGCCCACATCCCCTTTACTACACTTCTGAATGAATAAAAAGCATTTTTAAGGAGTTATGATGAAGGCAACACTTTTGTAAATGGCTGACCCCCTGGTGGTAAAAGATTTTAAAATATAGTAATGTATGCATTGTAAAACATAAAATATCTTCCAAGTTTCAATCAACTACTCTCCACATGTTTCAGTCAATCAGCTTCTCTCCACATGTTTCAGTCAATCAGCTTCTCTCCACATGTTTTAGTCAATCAACTTCTCTCTACATGTTTCAGTCAATCAGCTTCTCTCCACATGTTTCAGTCAATCAACTACTCTCCACATGTTTCAATCAATTAACTACTCTCCACATGTTTCAGTCAATCAGCTACTCTCCACATGTTTCAGTCAGTCAACTTCTCTCCACATGTTTCAGTCAATCAACTTCTCTCCACATGTTTCAGTCAATCAACTACTCTCCACATGTTTCAGTCAATCAACTTCTCTCCACATGTTTCAGTCAATCAACTACTCTCCACATGTTTCAGTCAATCAGCTTCTCTCCACATGTTTCAGTCAATCAGCTTTCTCTCCACATGTTTCAGTCAATCAGCTACTCTCCACATGTTTCAGTCAATCAACTACTTTCCACATGTTTCAGTCAATCAACTTCTCTCCTCGTGTTTTAGTCAATCAACTTCTTTTCACATGTTTCAGTCAATCAACTTCTCTCAACATGTTTCAGTCAGTCAACTTCTCTCCACATGTTTCAGTCAATCAACTTCTCTCCACATGTTTCAGTCAATCAACTTCTCTCCACATGTTTCAGTCAATCAACTTCTCTCCACATGTTTCAGTCAATCAGCTTTTCTCCACATGTTTCAGTCAATCAACTACTCTCCACATGTTACAGTCAATCAACTACTCTCCACATGTTGAAGTTATCAACTACTCTCGACATGTTTCAGTTAATCAACTACTCTCCACATGTTTCAGTCAATCAGCTTCTTTCCACATGTTTCAGTCAATCAGCTTCTCTCCACATGTTTCAGTCAATCAGCTTCTCTCCACATGTTTCAGTCAATCAGCTACTCTCCACATGTTTCAGTCAGTCAACTTCTCTCCACATGTTTCAGTCAATCAACTTCTCTCCACATGTTTCAGTCAATCAACTACTCTCCACATGTTTCAGTCAATCAACTTCTCTCCACATGTTTCAGTCAATCAACTACTCTCCACATGTTTCAGTCAATCAGCTTCTCTCCACATGTTTCAGTCAATCAGCTTTCTCTCCACATGTTTCAGTCAATCAGCTACTCTCCACATGTTTCAGTCAATCAACTACTTTCCACATGTTTCAGTCAATCAACTTCTCTCCTCGTGTTTTAGTCAATCAACTTCTTTTCACATGTTTCAGTCAATCAACTTCTCTCAACATGTTTCAGTCAGTCAACTTCTCTCCACATGTTTCAGTCAATCAACTTTTCTCCACATGTTTCAGTCAATCAACTTCTCTCCACATGTTTCAGTCAATCAACTTCTCTCCACATGTTTCAGTCAATCAGCTTTTCTCCACATGTTTCAGTCAATCAACTACTCTCCACATGTTACAGTCAATCAACTACTCTCCACATGTTGAAGTTATCAACTACTCTCGACATGTTTCAGTTAATCAACTACTCTCCACATGTTTCAGTCAATCAGCTTCTTTCCACATGTTTCAGTCAATCAGCTTCTCTCCACATGTTTCAGTCAATCAGCTTCTCTCCACATGTTTCAGTCAATCAGCTTCTCTCCACATGTTTCAGTCAATCAACCACTCTCCACATGTTTCAGTCAATCAACTACTCTCCACATGTTTCAGTCAATCAACTACTCTCCACATGTTTCAGTCAATCAACTTCTCTCCACATATTTTAGTCAATCAGCTTCTCTCCACATGTTTCAGTCAATCAACCACTCTCCACATGTTTCAGTCAATCAACTACTCTCTACATGTTTCAGTCAATCAACTACTCTCCACATGTTTCAGTCAATCAACTACTCTCCACATGTTTTAGTCAATCAACTTCTCTCCACATGTTTCAGTCAATCAACTACTCTCCACATGTTTCAGTCAATCAACTTCTCTCCACATGTTTCAGTCAATCAACTACTCTCCACATATTTTAGTCAATCAGCTTCTCTCCACATATTTTAGTCAATCAGCTTCTCTCCACATGTTTCAGTCAATCAACCACTCTCCACATGTTTCAGTCAATCAACTACTCTCTACATGTTTCAGTCAATCAACTACTCTCCACATGTTTTAGTCAATCAACTTCTCTCCACATGTTTCAGTCAATCAACTACTCTCCACATGTTTCAGTCAATCAACCACTCTCCACATGTTTCAGTCAATCAACTACTCTCCACATGTTTCAGTCAATCAACTACTCTCCACATGTTTCAGTCAATCAACTACTCTCCACATGTTTCAGTCAATCAACTACTCTCCACATGTTTCAGTCAATCAACTTCTCTCCACATATTTTAGTCAATCAGCTTCTCTCCACATGTTTCAGTCAATCAACCACTCTCTACATGTTTCAGTCAATCAACCACTCTCCACATGTTTCATTCAATCAACTACTCTCCACATGTTTCAGTCAATCAGCTTCTCTCCACATGTTTCAGTCAATCAACTACTCTCCACATGTTTCAGTCAATCAACTTCTCTCCACATGTTTCAGTCAATCAGCTTCTCTCCACATGTTTCAGTCAATCAGCTTCTCTCCACATGTTTCAGTCAATCAGCTTCTTTCCACATGTTTCAGTCAATCAACTACTCTCCACATGTTTCAGTCAATCAGCTTCTTTCCACATGTTTCAGTCAATCAACTTCTCTCCACATATTTTAGTCAATCAGCTTCTCTCCACAGATTTTAGTCAATCAGCTTCTCTCCACATGTTTCAGTCAATCAACTTCTCTCCACATGTTTCAGTCAATCAACTACTCTCCACATGTTTCAGTCAATCAACTACTCTCCACATGTTTCAGTCTATCAGCTTCTCTCCACATATTTTAGTCAATCAGCTTCTCTCAACATGTTTCAGTCAGTCAACTTCTCTCCACATGTTTCAGTCAATCAACTTCTCTCCACATGTTTCAGTCAATCAACTACTCTCCACATGTTTCAGTCTATCAGCTTCTCTCCACATATTTTAGTCAATCAACTTCTCTCAACATGTTTCAGTCAGTCAACTTCTCTCCACATGTTTCAGTCAATCAACTACTCTCCACATGTTTCAGTCAATCAACTACTCTCCACATGTTTAAGTCTATCAGCTTCTCTCCACATATTTTAGTCAATCAACTTCTCTCAACATGTTTTAGTCAGTCAACTTCTCTCCACATGTTTCAGTCAATCAACTTCTCTCCACATATTTTAGTCAATCAGCTTCTCTCAACATGTTTCAGTCAGTCAACTTCTCTCCACATGTTTCAGTCAATCAACTTCTCTCCACATGTTTCAGTCAATCAACTACTCTCCACATGTTTCAGTCTATCAGCTTCTCTCCACATATTTTAGTCAATCAACTTCTCTCAACATGTTTCAGTCAGTCAACTTCTCTCCACATGTTTCAGTCAATCAACTACTCTCCACATGTTTCAGTCAATCAACTACTCTCCACATGTTTCAGTCTATCAGCTTCTCTCCACATATTTTAGTCAATCAACTTCTCTCAACATGTTTCAGTCAGTCAACTTCTCTCCACATGTTTCAGTCAATCAACTTCTCTCCACATGTTTCAGTCAATCAACTTCTCTCCACATGTTTCAGTCAATCAACTTCTCTCTACATGTTTCAGTCAATCAGCTTTTCTCCACATGTTTCAGTCAATCAACTACTCTCCACATGTTTCAGTCAATCAACTACTCTCCACATGTTTCAGTCAATCAACTTCTCTCCTCATGTTTCAGTCAATCAACTACTCTCCACATGTTTCAGTCAATCAACTACTCTCCACATGTTTCAGTCAATCAACTACTCTCCACATGTTTCAGTCAATCAACTTCTCTCTACATGTTTCAGTCAATCAGCTTTTCTCCACATGTTTCAGTCAATCAACTACTCTCTACATGTTTCAGTCAATCAACTACTCTCCACATGTTTCAGTCAATCAACTACTCTCCACATGTTTCAGTCAATCAACTACTCTCCACATGTTTCAGTCAATCAACTTCTCTCCACATGTTTCAGTCAATCAGCTTCTCTCCACATGTTTTAGTCAATCAACTACTCTCTACATGTTTCAGTCAATCAGCTTCTCTCCACATGTTTCAGTCAATCAACTTCTCTTCACATGTTTCAGTCAATCAACTACTCTCCACATGTTTCAGTCAATCAACTTCTCTCCACATGTTTCAGTCAATCAGCTTCTCTCCACATGTTTCAGTCAATCAACTACTCTCCACATGTTTCAGTCAATCAACTACTCTCCCCATGTTTCAGTCAATCAACTTCTCTCCACATGTTTCAGTCAATCAACTACTCTCCCCATGTTTCAGTCAATCAACTTCTCTCTACATGTTTCAGACAGTCAGCTGCTCTCAGCATGTTTCACTGAGTCAACTACTCTGAATATATTTCCTTGAATCAACTTACTCAGTATGCTTTAGGTAATCAACTTTCAGTCACCTTACTGTGAACATGTTTCAGCCAGTCAACCACTCTCAACATGTATCAATCAGTCAATTTTTCCTCAACATTTTTTAATCAACTACTCTCCACATTTTCTGCTAGTCAACTATTCTCAGCATGTTTCAGTCAATAAATTTATCTTAACATTTTTTTTTTCAGTCACTCAACTACTTTCAGCAGTGGTAGGTGTATGGCCAGAACAAGATAAATATGGAATCTCTACTGCATTCTGTTTGGCAACAAGAGCGGATTCTGTGTTTTTTTCTTGTGTCACTTAAATTTATCATATTTTTAAAATGAAGTAAAGTCACAATAATTGACATTATTTCTTATTAACTTATGGAAAACGACTGTCAGACTAACAAATAAACCTACAGAAACTAATAAATCGGTGATGAATAATATGTTAGAGGGAGCACGTTTGGAGGATGTCAGGTTCACCAGTTGTGACAGCTTGTCACAGGGAACATGTAGAACATGACTATTCAGCTGGCAGCCTGTGGGCCTAATCTGGCCCACAGAGGCCTAGCGAGTGGCTATGAATCATTGCCAAATGTTGAATTAAGAATTGACATCACAGTACTCAGGACACTTCCCTGAACGCTCCCTCCCTTTCTTCAGCATCAAGTGAAGAGCTCCAGTTCTGATGGTGCCAGTAACTGTCTGATTGTATATCGGTCTCGCCTTTCCCTTGAGTGTTGAGCGTTGGCCAGATCCCCTGGTAATTCCTCGCATCACCATACTCCTCAGACCGTAATGATCTATTTGTGGATATGTACTGTTCACTCGCTCTCAAGGGCCCCTCATAACATCTGGCTTGTCATTCATCATTTATTATTCATATATCAGCTGCATCAGGACTGTGTGTTTCTGACTGCCTTCATTTCAGTGTAAGTTCATAGTCAAGAAACTGGAGGACTGGCAGGATGAAAACAGATTCATCATAAATAGGCCAACCGACCCACCAACCTTTTACTCAAGAGCAAGGCAAACAACCTCTACGCCAGACCATTACTAGAACTGTTGAGAAACAACAAGGAGGCAGTGATCACCGTCCAGTCTTTCTAACGATAAAAAACCAGCCAGTAAGAAAAAGCAGCACTCTACCAAAATGGAATTACAAAAAGGCGGATTGGAAATTGTATCGGACCCTACAAGTGTTCTGGTTAAAAATATAAAAACAGAAAACAATGCAAAGTAGTAGAACAGTTTTTTCTACTATTGAATCGCTTGCAGCTGGAATTGAACCGGGTAAAATTGTTAGGCTCATCAATAAAGAAATACATGAGTGGTTTTTTTTTTTTACACAAAATTTATTTTCATTCAACATTCAGTTATAATATGCAAATGGCACATGAGCTAGTGAAAGACAAACAACATTCCTATTTACAGTGCATGCACAACATATTTTACCCCCCCCCCCCCCCCCATGAACACAGAACTCTAGGTTTTCATTTATATACGACCACTTGAGATTCTATGTAAATTTTTCTTTATCAATACAATATTCCCTAGAGTCTAACAAATAGTTTAGATTCAAGTAAAATGAGAAAAACAGCCCCATTCATGGACAAGATCTTTTAGCTATCCTACAAAACACAAGCGACGCTGTGGCTTAGGCATTGCAAGTCTGACTCATAATTCCAACGTACTGTGATCGAAACCCATGGCTGGCTGTGCGAATTTTTATCATGGTATAGGGTGTCGCAGGTCGACCCAGCCTAAAATGGGTACCAGGATGTATGTCCTGGGGAGGTAAAGACGGCCGGGGTAATGCTGACCACATTACCCACCTAGTGTCGATTAGTCTGTAAAAATATGGGTGCTCTTCCTAACTGCCCGATGCGCCTAAGGGCGTGAAAAGGGATCTTTATCTTTACAAGACAGAAGTTCAAAAGTTGCTTTCAGGAGAAGCTGTTTGTGCCAGCGGTAAACTTACATGTGGCCTTATGTCACATGTTTCCCTCGTGATAATGGGTATTTGACTTTTAGTTTCACCTCTGACCCGTGCAGCATGTTGGTAGTCTAAAACATGGCTATTCAACTATGTATACATAGGGGTCATATTTCTTGAAATAGGGATCATCACAGACCAGAGGCCCAATTCTCAGCAAAGAAAGATCATTAATACAATACAAATGACAATTATATGAGGGCCACTTGCTAGATCTTAGTGGTACTTTTAAACGGCCATTTGTGGATAATGTAGATGATAATGATGCAGACTTTTTTTGGGCTTCTTCGCGTTCACTTGTGTAAACTCCAGCAAAAAAGTCATTAAGCGAGAGTCATGAAACGCCAGGCGCAGCTGACAGAACCCACCAAAAATACAGACCAAAGACCTGAAATAGACGCTCCAACAACGGAGTCAACTACTGCTAGACAACCGAAAACAAGATGAGCAAGTGGCACAATCCCAACAGTCTTTCTAAGGACTCAGCATCGAGTCACCCCATGCAGAAACTGCCAACCCCAGAACCCCTGGAGCCACCACCCATACCCGACGCAGAGCCGCCCCAGACAAAAACTAACAGCCCTGAGAAGGGCTGTCAACCCACACAGCCATGATGCAGTAAAACCACCCAAACAAGAGAAGCTGTAGCCTCACTGACCGATACCACACCAAAAGGTAAAGTCTGGAGATGTGAACCAGCGTCATTGCACACAGTTAAAAACCATAAGTGCTCTGCAACCAGTACGGACAGCTGATAAAAAACTTGTCCACCTGTGTCACTGTCCGCACGTAACTTCATAGCTACAGCATCATTCCTTAATTTAAACCAGTGTGTCAACTCTGGTACACATTACCTAGAGGCTGGTTGAACCCCGGGAACCACCTGGTTTTGAATACAGCACGTAGACTGCGAGCAGCAGCTGGATTTGAAAGCGAGTCTCCTATCGACTGCGCTAACACGGTCTCCAATACCAAACCATACGAAGCGGAAAAGAGCAGATAACTCAGGCAAAATTGCTTGCTGCAATGAAACCAAACTGGAGCTAAGTCAACCAAGAACAAACTCTACGATATAACACCATCAGGCGGTTGAAAGTGGAGAAAGTTTGAACATTTTTTGTTTCCTATGAATCAAATGAGTCTTTTCATTGTAGTACAGTAGCTCGGTGAAAATTATTTACTGTGGAAAATTGTTTGTATTGTTTGTTTACATTATATTTTGTGTGGGAGGTTAACAACTTATGACAGTTTACAGAAGATCATGAGTGAGACAGCGAGACGATTTGGGAAGAAAAAGTTACATGTTTTGGGAGTTGAACTTGACCTGCTACATGATGATAATGACAAGCCAGCCTAATCAGTAACTACAAGGCAGTTTATCAATAACTGCTAGGCAGCTTAACCAATAACTGCTAGACAGCTTAACCAGTAACTACAAGGCAGCTTAACCAATAACTGCTAGACAGCTTAACCAGTAACTACAAGGCAGCTTAGCCAATAACTGCTAGACAGCTTAACCAGTAACTACAAGGCAGCTTAACCAATAACTGCTAGACACCTTAACCAGTAACTACAAGGCAGCTTAACCAATAACTGCTAGACAGCTTAACCAGTAACTACAAGGCAGCTTAACCAATAACTGCTAGACAGCTTAACCAGTAACTACAAGGCAGCTTAGCCAATAACTGCTAGACACCTTAACCAGTAACTACAAGGCAGCTTAGCCAATAACTGCTAGACACCTTAACCAGTAACTACAAGGCAGCTTAGCCAATAACTGCTAGACACCTTAACCAGTAACTACAAGGCAGCTTAACCAATAACTGCTAGACAGCTTAACCAGTAACTACAAGGCAGCTTAACCAATAACTGCTAGGCAGCTTAACCAATAACTACAAGGCAGCTTAACCAATAACTACAAGGCAGCTTAACCAGTAACTACAAGGCAGCTTAACCAGTAACTACAAGGCAGCTTAACCAATAACTGCTAGACAGCTTAACCAGTAACTACAAGGCAGCTTAACCAATAACTGCTAGACAGCTTAACCAATAACTACAAGGCAGCTTAACCAGTAACTTCAAGATAGCTTAACCAGTAACTACAAGGCAGCTTAACCAGTAACTTCAAGATAGCTTAACCAGTAACTACAAGGCAGCTTAACCAGTAACTTCAAGATAGCTTAACCAGTAACTACAAGGCAGCTCAACCAGTAACTTCAAGATAGCTTAACCAGTAACTACAAGGCAGCTTAACCAATAACTGCTAGACAGCTTAACCAGTAACTACAAGACAGCTTAACCAGTAACTACAAGGCAGCCTAGCCAATAATTGCTAGACAGCTTAACCAGTAACTACAAGGCAGCTTAACCAATAACTGCTAGACAGCTTAACCAGTAACTACAAGACAGCTTAACCAGTAACTACAAGGCAGCTTAACCAATAACTGCTAGACAGCTTAACCAATAACTACAAGGCAGCTTAACCAATAACTGCTAGACAGCTTAACCAGTAACTACAAGGCAGCTTAACCAATAACTGCTAGACAGCTTAACCAGTAACTACAAGACAGCTTAACCAGTAACTACAAGGCAGCCTAGCCAATAATTGCTAGACAGCTTAACCAGTAACTACAAGGCAGCTTAACCAATAACTGCTAGACAGCTTAACCAGTAACTACAAGACAGCTTAACCAGTAACTACAAGGCAGCTTAACCAATAACTGCTAGACACCTTAACCAGTAACTACAAGGCAGCTTAACCAGTAACTACAAGGCAGCTTAACCAGTAACTACAAGGCAGCTTAACCAGTAACTTCAAGATAGCTTAACCAGTAACTACAAGGCAGCTTAACCAGTAACTTCAAGATAGCTTAACCAGTAACTACAAGGCAGCTTAACCAGTAACTTCAAGATAGCTTAACCAGTAACTACAAGGCAGCTTAACCAGTAACTTCAAGATAGCTTAACCAGTAACTACAAGGCAGCTTAACCAGTAACCACACTAAGTAAAATCTTATTTAAAACAAGTTAACATGGAACTTTGCTCTTAACAAGACAACTTAGTAAGTAGCCAAGTCTAAAATAAAAACCACCAGAAAGCAAATTAAATCAATGTCAGACTGTATTACCAAGTCTGTTGCTTCCCAAAGTAGGTATTTACAGTAAAAAATGGTTCTATATTTTTTACGGGTTCTATATTTTTAACGTCCCCCAAACACGAAATTCCCGTGGAAATTCCACAGCTGACTTGACAGTCCATTATTTCAAGGGGTGCCAGTGTTGCCACTTTTCTTTGACAAAAAACTTTTTACGTACCCCTGACGTCACGTGAGACATTCCCAATACATTCCAGGGTGTTCAGGTTGTGGTTTCTCGCGGTTTCTCTACATCCAAGTTCACATCGCAAAAGCGCGCACTTGCAAAGCGCGCGCACTTGACTATGACGTGCAGTGTTGCCACTTAAGATGTTTTACATCCACATTAAGATGTTTTTCCTTGCATTTAGATGTCTTTTTGACGCTTTAATGGTAGATGTTTTTCTAGATGCTTTTTCATTTGGAGTTAAATTTTTTTTCTTATGGTAGATGTTTTTCTAGAGGCTTTTCATTTGGAGTTGAATATGTTTTTGTTTCTTTCAGTGTCAATTTAAAAGTTAGTGTGTAAAATATTTACTACAACATTTTTTTGGGTCTGGCACATACATTGTGACAATTGTGATTACTCAAACTTTGAACTCTCACTGGGGTCAAAGCTCAAATATCTGGCAGCCCCGGTATTGATTAATTAAAAGGGCGCCCAAATGACACTAACTTTGTTTCAACCGTATCATCACTTTCCTAACTTTGTGTTTCTTTTTTTATGTGATTTTTAAAGAAATAATTGCTCACCTTCAAATGTGGCTTTCACTTTGAAAAAACATTTCAACAAGCCAAAAGTTAAGTACGAGAAAAAATATTGGCAGTTCCCGGGGATATCACCAAGGCTCGTTGTAAGTACTGTCATAAATCGCACAAACCACGAACGACGTAGCTCCAGCAATGGTCACATAATTATTTGTTTCGTTGGCGGCCCGGATTTGTTTTTAGTTGACTTGCCACCTTCGACTACTGAGCAGGGCTGCCAATAGATGCCTTTTCCCCCAAGGATCAATCTCGAACATTTCTTTACCGATCGCATTCAGATTTTCACGCAACGTTGCCTTAGACTCTGCGCGTAATTGTATGTATGAGTTTTGCACAAACCACGAATGACGTAGCTCCAGCAACGATCATTTCATTAGTGGTTTCATTGCCGGCCCAGATTTGTTTTTAGTTATTAGCCACCTTTGACTCTGTGTGTAACACCAAACTTAACATTATTACACTATAACCTCGCTTAACGATACCTCTCATAACAAGTAATTCGCATAACGAGCAAAACAAACTGTAAAAGAATGACTTCCTTAACGAGCGACGTTTCGCATAACGAGTGGCGAGGAGAGGGTAAGTCCCAGATTGTGCGCATGTTACATCAGTCAGTTTAGCACTCGTTCCAGTAGCATTGTAGTGTCGCCTGTGATCACACATTTTCTCAAACTTGTGTTATATTGTGATATATGTACATAATTCCTTCAGGCCTATTAGACTTCCTTGAAGAATTTAAGTTCATCAAGTTTCTACCTCCCAACACCACTCCGTTACTCCAGCCCATGGACCAGCAAGTTATTTCTAACTTTAAGAAGCGCTACAATAAAGCACTCTTCGGGCATTGTTTTCAGGGGACTGAAGGGACCAACCTCCCTCTCAAAGAGTTTTGGAAAATCACTTCCACATCGTTGCCTGCCTCAACACGATGGACAAGGCGGGGGGAATGGGTTACCAAGAGAACCCTAACTTCTTCTTGGAAGAAGCTTTGGCCGGAGAGCGTTGTCAATTTGCGATTTTGAGGGGTTCGAGACAGTACCTGTGGAACCTGTAGTCAACGAGATTGTGTCTTTGGCCACTATCATGGGATTGTAGGTGGATAAAAGTGATACCGAAGAGCTTGTGAAAGAGCACAGCCAAAAGCTGACCACCGAGGAGCTTAGTTTTTGGGGGTGCCGAGTTGACCATGAATCTTAGTGCACTTGTATTCATGACGAGGCGCAGACGCCGTCTGGAGGTGACAGGTTCAATTCCCGGCACGGTAACTATAGCTTTCGATTTTTATGTTGTCTAGTGTGTTCTTCTTTCTACTTCTTTCTATGAGTGCCGTTCACAATACTTTCTGTTACTTGATTAATTCTATCTGCAATAGCGGACCAAGAGCCAGAAGAGAGCCCTCTAGCCAAAGCGACTCAGGCCAGAAAAAAGGCTATGCCTGCCTTAACTACCCTGCCGCTGCCTACAGTCGAAACCCAGCTGGCACCCTCACGAAGCGAGACATACGCGACAGCAGTCACGGAGGGAACGGTAAACCCCCACGGAGGAAGGGTCACAAACGTACCGCCCACAATCTCACAGACCGTCTCCTCGGCTAACCCGACAGAGCACCAGCCAAGACCTCGGAGAACAGTTAATAACAAACTAACAATTACAGAGACAAAATGCCCAGAGCTTTCGCTAGAGAAACTCGCGAAATCGGACAACGCGAAAGCCAAAGCGCTGCTGAACAACAGGCTGGGTAACCAGTCAGTAGTTCACCTCCGCCTACAAAAAGAGACAACTCTCCTTACCATAATACTGAATCGAAACGAACAAACAAAGGAGCTAATCAATGAGATCGAAAACAACGGGCAAGGAAAGACGTTGCAACTAGACTACAACATCGAAGTCAGAATTGACAAATTCAAACCAAAGTCAAAAGTTGTTATCAAAGGGATAAACATTTCGGACAATATTTCCCAAATTTCCGAAACACTCAAATTGGAAAACCCACGACTCGAAATAACCCACGCTTCCCGAGTGTTAAAGAAAACGGCCAACCCACCCAGGTAATCAAACTATCTCAGGGAAGGATCCCCCCCCCCCCCCTCATATCACCTACAAGACCAGAACAAAGCACAGTGAACAGACTGTGGAGAGGCATAATCGCCTATGTCAGTCGGCTAGGCACTTGATGATGATGATGATGATGTGGCTATACGGTTAAACGGGGTTTGTGGGGTTTGCACCTGTGTGATTCTCATTCTTGAGATGTTAGTGCTGCACTGGAATCACGGAAGAACATCGCTCAAGCCAACACTGTCAGTCAGTTCACCATCCCCGGCCGAAGTGCAGAGGTCAACTCATTCCTCAACTCAGAACGGTCCTGACTTTGCCTGTGAGAAGTGGTCAATAGCAGGGCTGCTGAAATTTCGCAACATTTGGTACTGTTTGACCATTACCGTGGAAAACTGCACTTTTGGTACCAGAGACTTTTAAAGAATCACTCTCCTTTGAAGACTTCAACAATAAATGCATTGATAAGATCACATTTATTGCTCCATGACATTAAATTCAGCAGCTAGAAGCCGCCACAATTCTGTCTGATATACTGGGCGAAAATAAACGGTACTGCGATGATGTCATGGATACCAAATCTCTCTCTGTCTCTCTATCTATCTCTCTCCACACACACACACACACATATATATATATATATATATATATATATATATATATATATATATATATATATATATATATATATATATATATATATATATATATATTTATATATATATAGCAGCATAGCACATCAAAAAGTATATATATATATATATATATACTTTTTGATGTGCTTTGCTGCTTTACAAAAAATAAACTGGTACTTCTGCTTATCTCTACATCTAAAGGAATGCCTCGCAGCGTCAGGGAAGGAAGCAATCGCTGAAACCGGCCCTTCTTTTCGCTTTGTATAGACTACTTTTCCTGGTCCAACTCTTTCTCCGTGAGTGCTGTTTGTGATTCCATGCTCTGTTATTTGTCAGTTTTTTACATGGCTAAACCATTTGATCCTTTGTCTGTCGATATAGTTCAATATTGATTTTGTGCCTACTCTCCTCCTGATATAATCGATAATAGATCGATCTTCGCTTGTTATATATCGCATAGTATATAAACACTTCGTTTATGTCGTGTCTATTTTTTCATCTGTATTCTTGAGACATTGTCTATGTGTGACATTTAAAACATAGTGTTGGTAAGAATATTGCGTTAAACAGCATTCCTTTAGTTTGGTGTTCATATTCACATGCTTGCATTTCAATACTGGCCAATTTTTCCTATGACTTGATCAGCTTTATGGCATCTTTATTGCATTTATTTATTCATTCTTCTGTTTTCCGAAAAAAAATTCTTTCTCGTTTTGTCCACTTCTTCGCCTGCTTTAACTGATGTTTATCAATTTTGATGTTGTGGTACTTTTCCTGAAATAATTTCGGAAGCCCTAAACTTGTCAACAAAAAAAGTGACCCGGAAGTCGATGTAAAGTCAGCTCAGAGTCAGGGCGGGTGCCGGGTAGTTAGTTTTTCTTTACCGTCCGCAGCTATTGTCACCAGTTGCTGCTTAAACTGGTCAAGACTTTCTGACGAGACATTGACGCCTTAAATGTCAGCATTTGGTAAGTTTATGTCGTTGCTGTCATTTGTCATCTCTATCAGAACTCAATAAAAACTAAATCCCAATTATAATCTTGACAGTTCAACAGGATATTTTTGAAAAATCACTTTCACTTGGTGTAGTGAGCAGTAATGAGTAATCGCTTGTTGTAATGACAGAATGCTAGTGAATATGATCTAAATTTTTCTTAGTACAGTCTCTGTCTTAATCACAGACCAAAAGAATTCCAACACAGCAATAGTGGAAACGGTACAGATTACACAATTGTCTTGAAAATTTTCTATGATATATAAAATATCCAATATATTACTAAGATAATTGATTTCCCACTTATAACCTTGAAGGTTGAACAGCTGCAAACCACAACACAATGTAGATATCCCACTTATACTTGAAGGTTAAACACCTGCAAACAACAACACAATATGCCAACTGCCAGTTTACAAGTAAATGCTAAAGAATAAGAAGAGTTAACGGTTTAAAAATAACTAGAAAGTGACCAGTGTTCACCATGGTTGTTATAATAATATCTTTGCACATTGGGCATCACTATGCATGCTCAGTCTTCTAATGCAGCAGCCACTCCAAAGTACCTCTCCTGATTGATTCCATGAGGAGTTAATTATATTATATCTTGTCTTTACCTTGAAGACAGCATGGACATGCTTCACCAGGCTTACCTCCTCGGTCATGCAGTCATGTTAGCATCAGAGATTCTCTGTTATACTCTGTCTAGTCCGTACAACATTGATAATATCAGCTCTTTCCATGCTTCTTTCCATTTGCATTGATGCCTTACTTGCAAGCTGGTCAGCTCTTTCATTACCATGTACTCCTGAGCACCCAGGTGTCTAGATACAGATGATGGAGGTTAACTGTGACTTTCGAATGCTTTCTACCCATTTGGAGAGTAGACTCTCGGTAGAGATTTTCTGAAGCATATTTATAGTTTGCAACGATTACCACCAGCCTTGAGTGGGTACCGGGTGCAGACCTGGGAAGTACAGGCGGCCGGTGTGATGCTGCCCACATCACCCATCTTGTGCTGATTGGTATATATAAATTAAGGTACAGCCCTATATGCCCTATATGCCGAAAGGTGTGGAAAAGGAACCTTTAATTACTTTTACTAAAACAAGGATATGATTTCTGAATCTTTTCCCAGTTTGCCTAACTCTGAGAGCCAAACATTCATTCTGCCCGAGTACACTGGGTAACTACCAGAGCTAACTGGCCGGCTGCAGTGGTGTGTGTATGGAGTGTCAGTGTGTCTACAATGCAGACAACTATCTATAACACTGGAGATTGGCTGATTGCAGGCAGTTTTGTGTAAGTATAAATATTGTAGTCTTTAATTTTTGTATGTTACCTTCTTTTTCTTCTTCTTTGGCATTCACCCTTAAAAGAGCGGTTGCCACATTACATTGTGGTTTACAGTTAGGCTGGGATATCTGCATTTTTGCCAACTCATCCAGTTTCACAAACTTTTGATTAGTTACCTTTTATGACATGCTTGTTATGGGCCAGTTTGTCTGGGTTTTTTTTTTCTATTCCGAAAATGGAACCGACAAGGGGATGTGTGTTACCAGGATGTATAGAGAAGCAGTGCAATGTGTTACTGTGGATTTTAGAAGCTGAGTATTGTTGTAGTACACCATACAAAGCATTTGATCTGCAGCAGTACACAGACATACACTTACCTCCTGGCACGGTGGGTACAAAGTAAAAAACCCTTTTTCCCATCGTTAAGAGTATGGGGTATAATGTTAGACCTAATGTATTTTATAGACCAGTAGTTAACATCAGTCCGGCCACCTTTACCTCCCAGGAGATTACCCTGTACCGGTTTTAGTCTGCGTTGATTTGGGAGCAAGTTGGTTTTATTTTATATTAATGATATAGGGTTCTTAGATTGACCCACCTTTTCTTAGTACAGTCTCTGTCTTAATCACAGACTAAAAGAATTCCAACACAGCAATAGTGGAAACAGTACAGATTACACAATTGTCTTGAAAATTTTCTATGATATATAAAATATCCAATATATTACTAAGATAATTGATTTCCCACTTATAACCTTGAAGGTTGAACAGCTGCAAACCACAACACAATGTAGATATCCCACTTATACTTGAAGGTTAAACACCTGCAAACAACAACACAATATGCCAACTGCCAGTTTACAAGTAAATGCTAAAGAATAAGAAGAGTTAACGGTTTAAAAATAACTAGAAAGTGACCAGTGTTCACCATGGTTGTTATAATAATATCTTTGCACATTGGGCATCACTATGCATGCTCAGTCTTCTAATGCAGCAGCCACTCCAAAGTACCTCTCCTGATTGATTCCATGAGGAGTTAATTATATTATATCTTGTCTTTACCTTGAAGACAGCATGGACATGCTTCACCAGGATTACCTCCTCGGTCATGCAGTCATGTTAGCATCAGAGATTCTCTGTTATACTCTGTCTAGTCCGTACAACATTGATAATATCAGCCCTTTCCATGCTTCTTTCCATTTGCATTGATGCCTTACTTGCAAGCTGGTCAGCTCTTTCATTACCATGTACTCCTGAGCACCCAGGTGTCTAGATACAGATGATGGAGGTTAACTGTGACTTTCGAATGCTTTCTACCCATTTGGAGAGTAGACTCTCGGTAGAGATTTTCTGAAGCATATTCATAGTTTGCAACGATTACCACCAGCCTTGAGTGGGTACCGGGTGCAGACCTGGGAAGTACAGGCGGCCGGTGTGATGCTGCCCACATCACCCATCTTGTGCTGATTGGTATATATAAATTAAGGTATAGCCCTATATGCCTTATATGCCGAAAGGTGTGGAAAAGGAACCTTTAATTACTTTTACTAAAACGATGATGTGATTTCTGAATCTTTTCCCAGTTTGCCTAACTCTGAGAGCCAAACATTCATTCTGCCCGAGTACACTGGGTAACTACCAGAGCTAACTGGCCGGCTGCAGTGGTGTGTGTATGGAGTGTCAGTGTGTCTACAATGCAGACAACTATCTATAACACTGGAGATTGGCTGATTGCAGGCAGTTTTGTGTAAGTATAAATATTGTAGTCTTTAATTTTTGTATGTTACCTTCTTTTTCTTCTTCTTTGGCATTCACCCTTAAAAGAGCGGTTGCCACATTGCATTGTGGTTTACAGTTAGGCTGGGATATCTGCATTTTTGCCAACTCATCCAGTTTCACAAACTTTTGATTAGTTACCTTTTATGACATGCTTGTTATGGGCCAGTTTGTCTGTTTTTTTTTTTCTATTCCGAAAATGGAACCCACAAGGGGATGTGTGTTACCAGGATGTATAGAGAAGCAGTGCAATGTGTTACTGTGGAAGCTGAGTATTGTTGTAGTACACCATACAAAGCATTTGATCTGCAGCAGTACACAGACATACACTTAACTCCTGGCACGGTGGGTACAAAGTAAAAAAACCCTTTTCCCCATCGTTAAGAGTATGGGGTATAATGTTAGACCTAATGTATTTTATAGACCAGTAGTTAACATCAGTCCGGCCACCTTTACCTCCCAGGAGATTACCCTGTACCGGTTTTAGTCTGCGTTGATTTGGGAGCCAAGTTGGTTTTATTTTATATTAATGATATAGGGTTCTTAGATTGACCCACCTCCAAATTGGCATTAGGAAATGTCCTGGGAACTAAAAGCTGCTGGCATGAAATTGGCATCATTAACCATCAAGTGTTATTGGTTATATACAGTTTAGGTCTAGCACCATATACTTGAAGGGGGCTAATCCTGTGAAGAGGGTCCTTTATTTCTGTTTTACTACAGCCATGCCAAATATGAAACACAAAAGAATTCCAACACAGCAATAGTGGAAACAGTACAGATTACACAATTGTCTTGAAAATTTTCTATGATATATAAAATATCCAATATATTACTAAGATAATTGATTTCCCACTTATAACCTTGAAGGTTGAACAGCTGCAAACCACAACACAATGTAGATATCCCACTTATACTTGAAGGTTAAACACCTGCAAACAACAACACAATATGCCAACTGCCAGTTTACAAGTAAATGCTAAAGAATAAGAAGAGTTAACGGTTTAAAAATAACTAGAAAGTGACCAGTGTTCACCATGGTTGTTATAATAATATCTTTGCACATTGGGCATCACTATGCATGCTCAGTCTTCTGATGCAGCAGCCACTCCAAAGTACCTATCCTGATTGATTCCATGAGGAGTTAATTATATTATATCTTGTCTTTACCTTGAAGACAGCATGGACATGCTTCACCAGGCTTACCTCCTCGGTCATGCAGTCATGTTAGCATCAGAGATTCTCCGTTATCCCCTCAGTCTAGTCCATACAACATTGATAATATCAGCTCTTTCCATGCTTCTTTCCATTTGCATTGATGCCTTACTTGCCAGCTGGTCAGCTCTTTCATTACCATTTACTCCTGAGCACCCAGGTGTCTAGATACAGATGATGGTTAACTGTGACTTTCCAATGCTTTCTACCCATTTGGAGAGTAGACTCTCGGTAGAGATTTTCTGAAGCATATTCATAGTTTGCAACGATTACCACCAGCCTTGAGTGGGTACCGGGTGCAGACCTGGGAAGTACAGGCGGCCGGTGTGATGCTGCCCACATCACCCATCTTGTGCTGATTGGTATATATAAATTAAGGTATAGCCCTATATGCCTTATATGCCGAAAGGTGTGGAAAAGGAACCTTTAATTACTTTTACTAAAACGATGATGTGATTTCTGAATCTTTTCCCAGTTTGCCTAACTCTGAGAGCCAAACATTCATTCTGCCCGAGTACACTGGGTAACTACCAGAGCTAACTGGCCGGCTGCAGTGGTGTGTGTATGGAGTGTCAGTGTGTCTACAATGCAGACAACTATCTATAACACTGGAGATTGGCTGATTGCAGGCAGTTTTGTGTAAGTATAAATATTGTAGTCTTTAATTTTTGTATGTTACCTTCTTTTTCTTCTTCTTTGGCATTCACCCTTAAAAGAGCGGTTGCCACATTGCATTGTGGTTTACAGTTAGGCTGGGATATCTGCATTTTTGCCAACTCATCCAGTTTCACAAACTTTTGATTAGTTACCTTTTATGACATGCTTGTTATGGGCCAGTTTGTCTGTTTTTTTTTTTTTTCTATTCCGAAAATGGAACCCACAAGGGGATGTGTGTTACCAGGATGTATAGAGAAGCAGTGCAATGTGTTACTGTGGATTTTAGAAGCTGAGTATTGTTGTAGTACACCATACAAAGCATTTGATCTGCAGCAGTACACAGACATACACTTACCTCCTGGCACGGTGGGTACAAAGTAAAAAACCCTTTTTCCCATCGTTAAGAGTATGGGGTATAATGTTAGACCTAATGTATTATATAGACCAGTAGTTAACATCAGTCTGGCCACCTTTACCTCCCAGGAGATTACCCTGTACCGGTTTTAGTCTGCGTTGATTTGGGAGCCAAGTTGGTTTTATTTTATATTAATGATATAGGGTTCTTAGATTGACCCACCTCCAAATTGGCATTAGGAAATGTCCTGGGAACTAAAAGCTGCTGGCATGAAATTGGCATCATTAACCATCAAGTGTTATTGGTTATATACAGTTTAGGTCTAGCACCATATACTTGAAGGGGGCTAATCCTGTGAAGAGGGTCCTTTATTTCTGTTTTATGATACAGCCATGCCAAATATGAAACACCAAAAGAATTCCAACACAGCAATAGTGGAAACGGTACAGATTACACAATTGTCTTGAAAATTTTCTATGATATATAAAATATCCAATATATTACTAAGATAATTGATTTCCCACTTATAACCTTGAAGGTTGAACCGCTGCAAACCACAACACAATGTAGATATCCCACTTATACTTGAAGGTTAAACACCTGCAAACAACAACACAATATGCCAACTGCCAGTTTACAAGTAAATGCTAAAGAATAAGAAGAGTTAACGGTTTAAAAATAACTACAAAGTGACCAGTGTTCACCATGGTTGTTATAATAATATCTTTGCACAGTGGGCATCACTATGCATGCTCAGTCTTCTGATGCAGCAGCCACTCCAAAGTACCTATCCTGATTGATTCCATGAGGAGTTTATTATATTAAATCTTGTCTTTACCTTGAAGACAGCATGGACATGCTTCACCAGGCTTACCTCCTCGGTCATGCAGTCATGTTAGCATCAGAGATTCTCCGTTATCCCCTCAGTCTAGTCCATACAACATTGATAATATCAGCTCTTTCCATGCTTCTTTCCATTTGCATTGATGCCGTACTTGCCAGCTGGTCAGCTCTTTCATTACCATTTACTCCTGAGCACCCAGGTGTCTAGATACAGATGATGGTTAACTGTGACTTTCCAATGCTTTCTACCCATTTGGAGAGTAGACTCTCGGTATAGATTTTCTGAAGCATGTTCATAGTTTGCAACGATTACCACCAGCCTTGAGTGGGTACCGGGTGCAGACCTGGGAAGTACAGGCGGCCGGTGTGATGCTGCCCACATCACCCATCTTGTGCTGATTGGTATATATAAATTAAGGTATAGCCCTATATGCCTTATATGCCGAAAGGTGTGGAAAAGGAACCTTTAATTACTTTTACTTAAACCTTCACTTACACCATTCTGACAAGCTCGCCTCGCTCACACTCCACTCTTCAACCATGCTTCAGACGGACACTGGCATGTACACGACTGGCATGTACACGACTGGCATAACCAATGGGCCGTAGAACACAACTGCTCTCCTGAACTATATAATTCAACACAGCTCCTCTCCTTGTCGCTCAGGACTAACATTCACTTGATTCTCATCCAGATCCACGTTTATACTTTTCATTCTGGATTCAATTTAACTTCTTTTCAATCTGGGGTTTAGTCACAGAATGACAAATTCATTCTCAATTCCCCAGATCTCGCATTCACACGTGATTTGCTCAGTTCTGTCTTTTCACCATCTGCCCATGAAACCCATGCTATCAGGGACTTCCCCAATTCTGTCACTCAGTCATACCCTGATGTTATCCCTATTTATAGCATCATTACACAAGTAAATGACTTCAGAACTAGATACATGACTTTAGAACTGGATGCATGACTTTAGAAGTAGATACAGGACTTCTGAACTAGACACAGGACTTTATAACTAGATACCTGACTTTAGAATTAGATGAATGCCTTAACAACTGTATAAATTACTTAGAACTAGACACACGACTTTAGAATTAGATGTGTGCCTTAACAACTGTATAAATTACTTAGAACTAGACACATGACTTTAGAATTAGATGCATGCCTTAAAAACTGTATAAATTACTTAGAACTAGACTGACTTTAGAATTAGATGCATGCCTTAACAACTTCATAAATTACTTAAAACTAGATACATGACTTTAGAATTAGATACATGCCTTAACAACTGTATTAATTACTTAGAACTAGACTAATGACTTTAGAATTAGATGCATGCCTTAACAACTTCATAAATTACTTAGAACTAGACTAATGACTTTAGAATTAGATGCATGCCTTAACAACTTCATAAATTACTTAGAACTAGACTAATGACTTTAGAATTAGATGCATGCCTTAACAACTGTATTAATTACTTAGAACTAGATACATGACCTTAGAATTAGATGCATGCCTTAACAACTGTATAAATTACTTAGAACTAGACACATGACTTTACAACTGAATTAATGACTTGTTTTGTGGCCAGAAATTCCTGTTTTAATGATATCTCATTGATGTTTTTGGTCATCATGCAACGAATGCAGTACAAACCTGCAAGCAACTTTCTTCTGGCAAAAATCTTGCACTCAAATTTTATGAAGGGTCTCTCTAGTAACACCAGATTTATCTGCCATCATCCTGACGGTAAAACAATGATCTTCTTGTATCCGCTCTGTGACTTTTGCTATGAATTAATCATTACAAACAGAAATTGGGTGTTCAGGTCTAGTTGCGTTAGTAATCATTTCTACACCACTTTTGAATCATGAATACCACCTTTGTGTGCCAATCCACCTAGTAGGATCAGTCTTGTTTCATAAAGTAAGCACCGGATGTTGCTGCTTGAGGGATACGCCCCCTTCTCTTACTATCGATCTAGTTTAAATGTATAATTTTCATGACTGTGTCACTTCAACTGCGAACGTATTCTTCATGAACGTATTCAGTCTGAATTAACCAAAGTATCAATCACCTGTTGGACTGTGAAAAACCTGGACCTACGTCACTTTCTTGTCGAAGCCGCTCGTTTCATTGAATATTTTCCAAATTTTTTTCGCATCAAACCACACAAAGAAATCTCAACACACGTTGACTAACAGCAAAGTCTGATCGCCATTGGCTGGTTATTTTTAGTCTGACGCATATTTATCACGTACTACGAAAATTCCCGGAAAATGGGGCCAGCGGTATAGCGGCTGGTTAGGAAATTCCCGGAAAATCTGGCCAGCGGTCTGGTCGGGTTAAACCAAATTTAAAGTTAGATTTTTGCTCCATGCTAATTTTGTAACAATGCAAATCTAACTAGGTCAATAAAATGGCCGCTTTTTTGTCATTTGGATTTCATTCTTTGCTTCATAGATAGCACTTCTGTCTTGGCTGTAATAAAACCAGTCTCATTACTTAATTGTCGGGCCTTGTATAACTATAATTTTGTTGTTGTTGCTGATTTAGAATGTGTTGCTCCAGGTTAACATAGATTTTGACAGATTTACATTACTTCCTGCAGGCACTGTAAACCTCATATACCCTCTGAGGGTGCTCTCTGCAATGTCAGATATCATCGTTGGTTTTTGAAGACTGGAGCCCATGTCATCTTTGATAACCACATGTTCAGATTTAGTCGCCCACAACGAGGTAGGTAGTCCTGTAGAGAAGGACTTGTTCTTTCTTTCTTTGTTTGTTGTCTCACTGATGCCATGTTAAAACCCAGTGTTGTGGTTTTCTGTGCTTGTCTTGCACTTCTTGGGTGGCTTACGTGGTGGATTTGTTGTTGTTGTTGTTTTTGTGTGTGCAGGTTTCAGTTACACCATTTCTCCATCTCTTTCTTGGTCTTCCCCTTGCCTTCCTCCCATATGTTATTGTAAAAAGTCTCATATTCAGTTTAGTCTGGCTGCATTCTCACTAGATGGCTGAACCATTTCATTTTTTCTCTGTCAATATAATCCAGACATGGTCTTGTCCTGACTTTCTCTCTAATGCTGGTAGTCGTAACCCTATTCCAGCGGTTCTCAAACTATTTTCCTCGCTGCACCCTTCTTGGGCAAACAATTTTTTGTGCCCCTCCTACCCATAAACCCATAAAGCAGTTTTGATACTCAACTCTTTGAGTCCCAGGAGGTTTAGCATCACAGGCCCAAGGGGTAGTCAAAGAGATGTAAAATTTGCGCATCTTGCGTTCATTGGGCTTCTAGGTAGGAATCAATGAACATATATGCGTTCCTTGGGATTCAAAGAGTTAAGGAAAAGATGAAAAAATAGTGCACATTTAATGTTCATTTGTCTTTAGTGTGATGAATGAAACTGTTTGGATGCATTTTTCATTATTTCTTTTATGTATAAAGGAAGTTTAGTTAATTTTATCCTCAAATGTCTTGACCCAGAAAGTCTGCTATTTCTGTTTTTTTATGTAAGCGTACATACAAAACTAATGGCCAGAGCCGTACATAAAAAACTAATGGCCAGAGTGATATAATGTAAACGTACATAAAAAACTAATGGCCAGAGTGATATGATGTAAGCGTACATAAAAAACTAATGACCAGAATAATATGATGTAAGTGTACATACAAAACTAATGGCCAGAGTGATATGATGTAAGCGTACATACAAAACTAATGTCCAGAGTGATATAATGTAAACATACATAAAAAACTAATGGCCAGAGTGATATGATGTAAGCGTACATAAAAAACTAATGGCCAGAGTGATATGATGTAAGCTTACATAAAAAACTAATGGCCTGAGTGATATCATGTAAGCGTACATAAAACACTAATGGCCAGAGTGATATGATGTAAGCTTACATAAAAAAACTAATGGCCAGAGTGATATGATGTAAGCGTACTAAAAAAAACTAATGGCCAGAGTGATATGATGTAAGCGTACACCCTTGGGTGCTGCGGCACCCAGTTTGAGAACCGCTGACATTTCATTGTCCCTGTCTGGCACTGATAGCATGGAGTATGGATGAAAATGCTGTCACTCATTTACTGTTTTGCTGGAGGGGAGACATTTGAGTGTCTAAGCAGCAGAGAAGGACTAAGAACAACAAATTGTGGGACTATCTTTAACCCTTTCGCTGCTATGGACGAGATAACTCGTCTGCCCGGCAGACTGCTAAAGACGAGATAACTTGGCTGCCATTTTCTGTGCCCTCACTGCTAAGGATGAGATAACTTGTCCTCGGCATTTATTTGACAAATTGCTAAGAACAGCAATTCTTAGGGGTGAAATAGCAATACACATTACCTTAATCTGATTAAACTGAAGCCGTTTACATACAATTAAAATCCTTATCAAGTGAGTTTAGGCGTATTTAGATGCATTTCACGTTATCCTGTTGCTTTGTTACCATAGAAGCATTGTCGGTGAACGGTAATTTTTTTGCCCTGAAATATATTTCTGGTTTTGCGTTAGTCTAAATTTTTTTTTTTTAAATACAAAATAACAAGAACATTTGTTTAAATAAAGAAGAATCATTGGAGTTTCTTTCAAGGAGTAGTAGTAAGGATCACTTTAAAACATGTGAGTTATATGAGCTGTGTTATCTTCGCGCCACGCCGGCGGACACGTGTTCTTCTGGCTGTGAACAAGACTGACCAGTGACCATATGACCTAGCTATATAAATCGAGTGGATTTAAAACGGATCCAAAATAATCAAAATAAAGATATGGTCACGTACTGACGTGATGATTAAAATTAATGTTAATTATATACTATGCAACTGACATAAATGTGTTTGTCTATTTAAGTGTACAATACTGGTCTTTTTTTTCAGTTCATAGATTCATGTGAATTTCTAGTGTAGTTGGTATCACGTCTGCCTTACAATCGAAAGGTCCAGCGTTCAACCCCTACATGCCGTTTTTTTTAAAAATTAATTATTTTAAATGCAAATTTTAAATTTAAGCTCTTAGCATTTTCGACAACAGATCACCAAAGTAATAATTAATTAAACATCCTGTCACGTGCGTTCAAGTGGATTTAGATGCTTTACACGTTATCCTGTTCATTTGTGAAGCGTGGTTGGTGTACTGTGCACATTCATTATGTAAAGTTGTTGTGGGGAAAAACACACCTGTTGCCGAATTTCACTTAATGTTAGTAAGAGAAATTCTACAGAAATATTGCAAGGAAAAGAGAAAAAGTGTAGGAGGACAAAAAAGTGAAGATCTGCCACTTCGTTTGGTACAAAGGCATTTCCCTTCAATAATAGAGTCTGTAACCTCGCAGAAAAAATTCCCAACAAGAAAGTGTGTGGTATGCGCAAAAAGCAAAAAGCGACGGGACACCAGATACGTGTGCAAGGAATGTGATTTGGCATTGTGTGTCGCGCCCTGTTTTGAAATATTTCACACACAAAGATATTGATTATAATAAAAACCATGTATTTGCTTTGTAAGTTTGTAGTGTTTTCTTTTTGTAAATGAGTTTTCATGGCGTAGTAATAGCGCGTCTGACTTGTCAGCGCAAAGTTCAACCACTCGCTTTCAACGATTTTTTATTTTAGGTGTACAATTTTTACCCCGTGCCGCAAGCGCGTCTTCTGCTTTTGAAGGAAAAAACGGTATTCAGCACAGGGGGAAAGATTAGCTCTCGCCTGGCTTAGCACAGTGGTTACGTTGGCTGGCGGAGGGCGCAGCACTGAAAGGGTTAAAGCCACAGGGTCATTGGACATATGTCCTTTTTATAGATCAGGGCAGTGTGTACACACTCTCATTACATTATGTCGTTACTTTCTGCTTTACATTCTGTTACATTATGTTGCTATATTGTCTTGAATTCGGTCTTTACCTTTTGTTGTTACATTATGTTGTTACATTCTGATTTTACATTCTGTTGTTACATTCTGTTGTAACACTTTTTCTTTATATTCTGTTATTACATTCTGTCTTTACCTTCTCTTGTTACATTCTGTTATATTGTTTTTACATTTATTCATTACATTCTGTCACCCAATGACAGGTCAAGACATCAGCTGATGACAGGTCAACATGTCAGCCGACGACAGGTCAAAACATCAGCCGAAAACAGGTCAACACATCAGCTGAAGTGTAATTTTAACTCTTTGAGCCCTAGGGAGTTTGGCATCAGAGGCCAAAGGGGTTTTAATGCAATTTTTTAATTTCACAATGTAGCACACACAGACAATGCAACTTAATTTGCCGCGCAACATACACATATTTTACATCAAAGTGACCAGGGATTGTTGAGGAATAATTTAAGAAGACAGCTACAACAAATAATTGCGCTAGTAACAAAATATTAGTAAATAAACTGACGGTGTGTTTACAAAAATAAAATTAAAAAAGTTCCACAAGCCACAATGACAACCAAGAAAAACTGGTTAAAATGTATCCAAAATGAATCACAAATAAATATGAACCACTTAGTAATGTATAAGTAAAATATAAACTCAATCTATACATTATATTTTGTTCCAAAGAATCTTTTGAAGCATCATAACAGAGCAGAATATTTTTGGTAAAGAAAAGTGACTCTCAAAACAATAAGTATCTTCACACAAAATGAAGTTTATTTAACACTCAATTTGCCTGTAATTTGTAGCTTTGTTCCCAAATATCGTCTTTTCACTGTTTATTCTATTTGTGGCAGCTGACTTTGCTATCGTACACATTAGACATATCCCTCATCAAAGTTTGACTCTATAAATGACTGATACATGTCTATTTTGCAATTTTATCTATCTAACTTCAAATGAATCTAAAAAAAACATGTTCTTTATTTGAATTTTAACCTTCTAAAGCCGCAAATCATGTTGGCATCAACAAAGAATACTGCTTGGTGGCCATATTATTTTTAAACAAACACTTAGTAACTAGGTGCATCTCACAAATTTACTATATATTTCACTTTCAACCCACGTTTCTAAATGAGCACGCCTGATATCAGACACAAAGAACTCTAAAGGAAGTTGAAATTGGGCGGTCTGCGTTTTATAACCGGTCAGTGGTAGATTAAAAACCTTCACGTCACGTGTAGGTTGGGCTGTTTAAACAAATTAGCCCAAGATGCGTTTCCTGGGACTTAACTCATTGAGTCACAGCGGGTTTAGCATCACAGGCCCAATGGGTAGTAAAGAGACTAAAATCGACACATCATGAGTTCATTGGGCTTCTAGGTAAGACCTATGAAAGTATGATGCGTTCCCTGGAACTCAAAGAGTTAAGAGTTAATCATATTGTTGTAAAATCATAAGTTTTTTGCTGTAAAAAATCAATATTGTGTTTGAAATGTAATTTAAATTTTTTTTTAGCTGTGTAATTTCATTTTTTGGCAGTGTAGTTTTATTTTTTGTTTGCTGTGTAATTTCATTTTTTGTTCGTTATGCAATTTAAATTTATTTTTGGTTTGTGTAATGTGCATAAATTTTTGGCTGTGTAATTGAATGTTTTTTTTCTGTGTAGTATCATTTATTTTTGGCTGTGATTTCATTGTTTTTTGGCTGTGTAATTTCCTTTTTGGGGGGCTGTGTAATTTCTCTTTTTTGTGTGTGTGTGTGTGTGTGAGTGTGGCTATGTAAACTCTCTTTTTGTGTGTGTGGCTATGAAGTTTCATTTTTTTGTGGCTTTGTATTTTTAAAAAATTTTTGGAACTGTTATTGCACTTTTTTTTTTTTTTTAAACAAACACTTAGTAACTAGTGGCTATGTAATTTGACTTGATGGTTTTTTGGCTATGAATTTTCACTCTTTTTTTTTGTGTGTGGCTGTATAATTTAATTTATTTCACTGTGTAATTGTACTTTTTTAAAAATGTATTTTCAGTCACTTTTCTGTTTAATTTAAGTCATGTTGCCATATAATTGCAATATTTTTACTGTGGAATTTCAGTCTATGTCGCTGCGTAAATGACATTTTTTTCTTTCTTTGTAATATAAATTTGACTGCTGTTTTTCTTGGATCTTACTGAAGTTAGTTTCAGTACTGTCCCACAGCCGCCTAAGATGTTGTTGTTTGCACCTTCCTAAAGTGTCCATGTCCCGAGATGTCCACCTGAGGTGTCATTAAACATATCCCTCATCAAAGTTTGACTCTATAAATGACTGAAACATGTCTGTTTTACAATTTTATCTATCTAACCTTGAATGAATCTAAAGAAAACACGTTCTTTTTTAAAATTTTAGGCTTCTAAAACCATAAATCATGTTGGCATCCCACGTAGAATACTGCTTGGTGGCCATATTATTTTTAAACAAACACTTAGTAACTAGGTGAATCTCGCAAATTTACTATATTTTTCGCTTTCAACCCACGTTTCTAAATGAGCACACCCGATATCAGACACAAAGAACTCTGAAGGAAGTTGAAATTGGGCGGTCCGCGTTTTATAACCGGTCAGTGGTAGATTAAAAACCTTCACGTCACGTGTCGATTGGGCTGTTTAAACAAATTAGCCCAAGATGCGTTTCCTGGGACTTAACTCTTTGAGTCCCAGCGGGTTTAGCATCACAGGCCCAATGGTTAGTAAAGAGAGACTAAAATCGACACATCATGAGTTCATTGGGCTTCTAGGTAAGACCTATGAAAGTATGATGCGTTCCCTGGGACTCAAAGAGTTAATCATATTGTTATAAAATCTAAAGTTTTTTGCTGTAAAAATAATCAATTTTGTATTTGCAATGAAATTTGATTTTTTTTTTTGCAATGTAATTTTTTTTGGCTGTGTAATTTCATTTTTTTGGCCGTTGTGTAATTTAATTTTTGGTTTGTTGTGTAATTTCATTTTTTATTGGCTCTGTAATTGCATCTGTGTAATTGAATTTTTTTTTTTTTTTGCGTAGTTAACATTTATTTTTGGCTGTAATTTCATTGTTTTTTGACTGTAATTTTGTTGGGCTGTGTAATTTCATTTTTTGTGGTGGCTGTGTAATTTCTCTTTTTTTTTGTTGTGTGTGGCTATGTAATCTCTCTTTTTGTGCGAGTGTGGCTATGTAGTTTAATTTTTTTTTTGGCTATGTAATTAAAAAATTTTTGTTGGACTATGTAATTGCACTTTTGTGTGTGTGTGTGTGGCTATGTAATTCCACTGTTTTTTTTTTTGGCTATGTAATTTCATTTTTTGTTTGCAGTGTAATTTCATTTTTAATTTGTTGTGTAATTTCATTTTTTATTGGCTCTGTAATTGCATAATTTTTTGGCTGTGTATTAAGATATTTTTTTTTTTTTTGGCTGTGTAGAAACATTTTTTTGGGCTGTCATTTCTTTGTTTTTTTTTATTGTAATTTTTTTGGGCTGTGTAACTTCATTTTTTTGTATTGGCTGTGTAATTCTCTCTTTTTTGTTGTTGTGTGTGGCTATGTAATCTCCAGGAGATGATGATAACCAGAGATGTGCCCCCCCCCCCCCCCCCGGGAGTCGCTGTCTGCCAGAGATATGCCCCCGAAGCTGCTGTCTGCCAGAGATGTGCCCTCAGAGATGATGTCCACCAGAGATGTGCCCCCTGAGATGATGTCCACCAGAGATGTGCCCCGGAGCTGCTGTCTGCCAGAGATGTGCCCCTGGAGATGCTGTCTGCCAGAGATGTGCCCCAGGAGCTGCTGTCTGCCAGAGATGTGCCCCCAGAGCTGATGTCCGCAGAGATTTGCCCCTGGAGCTGATGTCCTCCGATGCCTGCTGGCCCCAGATACGCCTGCTGTCTGGACGAGAGATGTGCCCCCCGAGATGCTGTCCGCCACGATGTGCCCCCCGAGCTGATGTGCTGCCTGCCAACAATGTGCTGCCCCGACACCTGCTGCTTGGACAATGTGCTGCCCCGACGCCTGCTGCCTGGACGGTAAGTGTTAATGTGTGGTTTTGGGCATATGTTGGTGTCTGTACATGTGATGGTGTATGCATGGGTGCATGTATAGATGTGTATGTATAGAATGTGTGTGTGCATGTATATTGCATAAATGTATGTGTGTGTGTTTGTGCATTTGTCTATGTTGTGTGCTTGTATATGTATGTAGATGCATGTGTGTATGTATCACGTATGTCTGTATATGAGTTCACGTGTATGAGAATGTAGGAGTATGTATACGTGTGTGTGAGTGTGTATGATTGTGTACACATGATGTGTGTATGCATGTATGAGAACGTATAGGAGTATTTTTTTTAAATCAATAACATGCATTATTGATAACAGGTACTGGTACTCTGAAAAATGAGTACTTAGAAGGGCCGAATGTCAGACGGGCCTGCGTGCCCAATTTGTAACCCTTTGAAAATAAAGTTTGTTTGTTCGTTCATTCGCTGCCCCGACGCCTGCTGCCTGGACGATGTGCTGCACTGACGCCTGCTGCCTGGACGATGTGCTGCCCGGACGATGTGCTGCCCTGAGGCCTGCTGCCCTGACGATGTGCTGCCCCGACGCCTGCTGCCTAGACGATGTGCTGCCCCGACACCTCCTGCCTGGACGATGTGCTGCCCGCCAGAGACATGAGCTGCCTGGACGATGTGCTGCCCCAACACCTGCTGCCTGGACGAGCGATGTGCTGCCCCGACGATGTGCTGCCCCGACGCCTGCCCCGCCGAGCTGATGTGCTGGCCGACGCCTGTGCTGCCCGGACGATGTGCTGCCCCGATGCCTGCTGCCTGGACGATGTGCTGCCCCGACGCCTGCTGCCTGGACGATGTGCTGCCCCGACACCTGCTGCCTGGACAATGTGCTGCCCCGACACCTGCTGCCTGGACGATGTGCTGCCCCGACGATGTGCTGCCTGGACGATGTGCTGCCCCGACGCCTGCTGCCTGGACGATGTGCTGCCCCGACGCCTGCTGCCTGGATGATGTGCTGCCCTGACGCCTGCTGCCTGGACGATGTGCTGCCCCGACGCCTGCTGCTGGACGATGTGCTGCCCCCGGACGCCTGCTGCCTGGACGATGTGTGCCCCGACGCCTGCTGCCTGTACCGGATGTGATGTGCTGCCCGATACCTGCTGCTGCTGGACGATGTGCTGCCCCCACGCCTGCTGCTGCTGCTGTGCTGCCTGATGCCTGCTGCTGGAAGACCGATGCCTGCCTGCCCTGCCTGCTGCCTGGACGATGTGCTGCCCCCCGACAACTGCTGCCTGAACGATGTGCTGCCCTGACGCCTGCTGCCTGGACGATGATGCTGCCCCGACGCCTGCTGCCTGCCTGACGATGATGTGCTGCCCCGATACCTGCCTGGACGATGTGCTGCCCTGTGCTGCCTGGACGATGTGCTGCCCCTGACGATGTGCTGCCCCGACGCCTGCTGCCTGGACGATGTGCTGCCCCGATGCCTGCTGCCTGAGATGTGCCCCCGACTGCTGCTGTGCTGCCTGAGATGACCTGCTGCTGCCTGGATGATGTGCTGCCCCAACGCCTGCTGCCTGGACGATGAGCTGCCGGACGATGTGCTGCCCGCCCTGATGATGTGCTGCCCCGAGCTGATGCCCGCTGCCTGGCCCCGACGATGCTGCCTGCTGCTGCCTGGACGATGTGCTGCCCCGATGCCTGCTGCCTGGACGATGTGCTGCCCCGATGCCTGCTGCCTGGACGATGTGCTGCCCGGACGATGTGCTGCCTGCCGACGATGTGCTGCCCTGTAAGTGTTAATGTGTGGTTTTGTGGCATATGTTGGTGTCTGTACATGTGATGGTGTATGACATGTGCTGCATGTATAGATGTGTATGTATAGAATGCCTGTGTGTGCACATGTATTTCCATAAATGTATGTGTGTGTGTGTTTTCTGTTTGTGCATTTATGTCTATGTATGTGTATGCTTGTATATGTATGTAGATGCATGTGTGTCTGTATCACGTATGTCTGTATATGAGTTCACGTGTATGAGAATGTAGGAGTATGTATACGTGTGTGTGAGTGTGTATGATTGTGTACACATGATGTGTGTATGCATTATACTATAATTTATATTTCTTTTTTTAAATCTATAACATGCATTATTGATAACAGGTACTGGTACTCTGAAAAATGAGTACTTAGAAGAGTGCTGTCTAATACTTTTGTTATCTGTCCGCCAGAGATGTGCCCCCGGAGCTGGTGTCCGTCAAAGATGTGCCCCTGGAGCTCATGTCCACCAGGGATGTGCCCCTGGAGAAGATGTCCGTGAGAGATGTGACTCCAGAGCTGCCTGGCTAGAGATGTGCCCCCGAAGCTGCTGTCTGCCAGAGATGTGCCCCTGGAGCTGCTGTCTGCCAGAGATGTGCCCCTGGAGCTGATGCCTGGACGATTGCTGCCCCGACGATGCTGCCTGGACGATGTGCCAGAGATGTGCTGCCCGAGATGCTGCCCCGTGAGCTGCCTGGAGATGTGCTGCCCAGAGCTGATGTCCGCTAGAGATGTGCCCCCGGAGATGGTGTCCGCCAAAGATGTGCCCCCAGAGCTGATGTGCGCCTGGAAAATGTTCTGCCCGGACGATGTGCTGCCCCGATGCCTGCTGCCTGGACGATGTGCTGCCCCGACGCCTGCTGCCTGGACGGTAAGTGTTAATGTGTGGTTTTTGGCATATGTTGGTGTCTGTACATGTGATGGTGTATGCATGGGTGCATGTATAGATGTGTATGTATAGAATGTGTGTGTGCATGTATTTCCATAAATGTATGTGTGTGTGTTTTCTGTTTGTGCATTTATGTCTATGTATGTGTATGCTTGTATATGTGCTGTAGATGCATGTGTGTCTGTATCACGTATGTCTGTATATGAGTTCACGTGTATGAGAATGTAGGAGTATGTATACGTGTGTGTGTGTGTGTATGATTGTGTACACATGATGTGTGTATGCATTATACTATAATTTATATTTCTTTTTTTAAATCTATAACATGCATTATTGATAACAGGTACTGGTACTCTGAAAAATGAGTACTTAGAAGTGCCGACTGTAGAAGAGTGCTGTCCAATTTGTACTTTTGTTATCTGTCCGCCAGAGATGTGCCCCCGGAGCTGGTGCCTCAACGATGTGCTGCCCTGAGCTCATGTCTGCCAGGACGATGTGCTGCCCCGAGAAGATGTCCGTGAGAGATGTGCTGCCAGAGCTGATGTCTGCTAGACGATGTGCCCCCGAAGATGCTGTGCTGCCCCAGATGTGCCCCCCCGACACTGCTGCCAGAGATGTGCTGCCCCGACGCCTGCTGCCTGGACTGCTGCCTGCCCCTGGACGATGTGCTGCCGGACGCCCTGACGCTGCCTGACGATGACGCCTGCTGCCCGATGCCTGCTGCCTGACGATGTGCTGCCCCGACGCCTGCTGCCCTGAGAGATGTGCCCCCCGACGCTGATGTCTGCCTGACGCCTGCTGCCTGATGTGCTGCCCGACGCTGTGCCGCCGGACGATGTGCTGCCCGGATGATGTGCCCCCGGACCTGCTGTGACGATGATGTGCTGACGATGTGCTGCCCCGATGCCTGCTGCCTGCCTGACGATGTGCTGCCCCGACGCCTGCTGCCTGGACGGTAAGTGTTAATGTGTGGTTTTTGGCATATGTTGGTGTCTGTACATGTGATGGTGTATGCATGGGTGCATGCCTGCTGCCTATGTATGTGCTGCCCCGTGTGTGCATGTGCCTGGACGAAATGCTGTGTGTGTGTTTTTTCTGTTTGTGCATTTATGTCTATGTATGTGTATGCTTGTATATGTATGTAGATGCATGTGCCCGTGTGTCTGTATCACGTATGTCTGTATATGAGTTCACGTGTATGAGAATGTAGGAGTATGTATACGTGTGTGTGAGTGTGTATGATGATGTGTACACATGATGTGTGTATGCATGCATACTATACTATAATTTATATTTCTTTTTTTAAATCTATAACATGCATTATTGATAACAGGTACTGGTACTCTGAAAAATGAGTACTTAGAAGAGTGCTGTCTAATGTTTTGTGCTGCCTGTCCGCCCAATTTGTGCCCCGGACGATGCTGTCCGTCAAAGCTGTGCCCCTGCTGCCTGGACATGTGCTGCCCCGAGGCCTGCTGCCTGGACGATGATGCTGCCGTGACGATGTGCCTGGACTCCAGAGCTGATGTGCTGCTAGAGATGTGCTGCCCCGAAGCTGCTGCCCTGCCTGATGTGCTGCCCCCCTGACGCTGCTGTCTGCCTGGACGATGTGCTGCCCCTGGAGCTGCTGTGCTGCCTGACGATGTGCTGCCCGACGCTGCTGCCTGGACGCCAGTGCTGCCCCCCGCTGCCTGATGATGTGCTGCCCCGACGCCTGCTGCCTGGACGATGTGCTGCCCCGATAGCCTGCTGCCTAGACGATGTGCCCCCCGACGATGCTGCCCCAAAGATGTGCTGCCCCGAGCTGATGTGCGCCTGGCCCCGAAATGCTTGCTGCCCGGACGATGTGCTGCCCCGATGCCTGCCCCGATGCCTGCTGCCTGGACGATGTGCTGCCCCGACGCCTGCTGCCTGGACGGTAAGTGTTAATGTGTGGTTTTTGGCATATGTTGGTGTCTGTACATGTGATGGTGTATGCATGGGTGCATGTATAGATGTGTATGTATAGAATGTGTGTGTGCATGTATTTCCATAAATGTATGTGTGTGTGTTTTCTGTTTGTGCATTTATGTCTATGTATGTGTATGCTTGTATATGTATGTAGATGCATGTGTGTCTGTATCACGTATGTCTGTATATGAGTTCACGTGTATGAGAATGTAGGAGTATGTATACGTGTGTGTGAGTGTGTATGATTGTGTACACATGATGTGTGTATGCATTATACTATAATTTATATTTCTTTTTTTAAATCTATAACATGCATTATTGATAACAGGTACTGGTACTCTGAAAAATGAGTACTTAGAAGAGTGCTGTCTAATACTTTTGTTATCTGTCCGCCAGAGATGTGCCCCCGGAGCTGGTGTCCGTCAAAGATGTGCCCCTGGAGCTCATGTCCACCAGGGATGTGCCCCTGGAGAAGATGTCCGTGAGAGATGTGACTCCAGAGCTGATGTCCGCTAGAGATGTGCCCCCGAAGCTGCTGTCTGCCAGAGATGTGCCCCTGGAGCTGCTGTCTGCCAGAGATGTGCCCCTGGAGCTGCTGTTTGCCAGAGATGTGCGCCCGGACGCCAGAGATGTGCCCCCGGAGATGATGTCCGTGAGAGATGTGACCCCAGAGCTGATGTCCGCTAGAGATGTGCCCCCGGAGATGGTGTCCGCCAAAGATGTGCCCCAGAGCTGATGTGCGCCTGGACAATGTTCTGCCCGGACGATGTGCTGCCCTGATGCCTGCTGCCTGGACGATGTGCTGCCTGGACGGTAAGTGTTAATGTGTGGTTTTGGGCATATGTTGGTGTCTGTACATGTGATGGTGTATGCATGGGTGCATGTATAGATGTGTATGTATAGAATGTGTGTGTGTGCATGTATTTCCATAAATGTATGTGTGTGTGTTTTCTGTTTGCTTGTATATGTATGTAGATGCATGTGTGTATGTATCACGTATGTCTGTATATGAGTTCACGTGTATGAGAACGTAGGAGTATGTATACGTGTGTGTGAGTAAGTATGATTGTGTACACATGATGTGTGTATGCATTATACTATAATTTATATTTCTTTTTTTAAATCCATAACATGCATTATTGATAACAGGTACTGGTACTGTGAAAAATGAGTACTTAGAAGTGCCGAATGTCAGACGGGCCTGCGTGCCCAATTTGTAACCCTTTGAAAATAAAGTTTGTTTGTTTGGGGGGGGGGGGGGGGGGGGGGGGGGGGGGGGCGGGCTAAAAGGGGAGAAGAGGGTTGGGGCGATTTCCAAAATGATGGTTTTTTTTTCTGTTTGGATTTTCATTTTGGGAGCTTGTTTGAGTGGTGCGGTGCTGTTCCAAAATGTCTGGAGCCTGTAAAAGTAAGTTTATGTGTGTTTTGAATGTTGTGTCCACATGTGTGTGTATGCATAATTTTTATTTTTTTTTTTTTTAAATGTTTTTAAAACCGTCTGGTTTTGTTTGGTTAGGTTTTGGTCAAAATTTGTTATCTGTAAGGAGTGGGAGCGGTTTCCCGTCAAAATGCCCCCGGGATAGCCCCAGGTTGGGAAAAAGTTGGGGAGATTTGACCCGGTGTGTGTGGAACCCCCCCCAATTTCTAAAATTTACGCTTTGCCAAGTTGGGGCCCCTGATGTTTTGGGCCAAATTGCCCGGCCCAAGATGTCCCCCGGAGGGGGTTCCGTAAAATTGCCCCGAGCTTGTCCCAGGATTGCCCCGGAAGGTGCCCCCAAAAGTGCCCCCCAAAATGAGTCCCCTAAATTTTCCCCGGGACGTGTTGCCGTGTGCCCCGGGAGTTTTCTGCCCGAGTGTCCTGGAGGGTTTTGGAAGTGTGGGGGGTTTCCCCCAATATTTTGGGTTGAAAGGGGGTGATGTGGGTGCGAAGTTGGGGGAAAAGATGTGTGGGCAGTTTTTAAATGTTTGGGGGTGTTTTTGTTTGCTTTTTTTTTGAAGGATTTTATGTTGGGGATTTTGTTTTTGTTATGGTTCCGTGAGGGAAAGAAGGGTATGTAAAAATGGGTGGTTTTGATTTTAAAAAATATTGTTTTGTTTTTCTTAATTTTTTTTTTTTAAATCCAAACTGATTTTTGTCATTTGTTTTTAAAAAGGATAGAAGTGGTGTAGGGGTGCCTTTAAAAATTTTTTTTTTTTCCTACCCTTTTGGGGGATGTTGGGCCCCCCGGAGAGTGCGCCTCCCCGCGC